>CM035414.1:161923208-162475708 GCA_020310875.1 Ceratopteris richardii | reverse complement strand
TCGAGAACGGGAAATGATTTACGATTTATTTGAGGCTGCTACTGGTATGCGCATGATGCATAACTATTTTCGAATTGGGGGTGTCGCAGCAGATTTACCGTATGGTTGGGTAGATAAATGTTTGGATTTTTGCCAATATTGTCTTCCAAAAATTTATGAGTATGAACAATTGATTACAAGGAATCCTATTTTTTTAAAACGAGTGAAAGGGGTAGGTTTTATAAGCAGACAAGAAGCCATCAATTGGGGATTATCTGGACCCTGCTGACGTGCTTCAGGGGTTCAATGGGATCTTCGTAAAATCGATCATTATGAATGTTATGATAAAATAGATTGGCAAATTAAATGGCAAACAGAAGGAGATTCTTTGACTCGTTATTTAGTACGAATTGACGAAATGAAGGAATCAATAAATATTATTCAACAGGCGTTAAAGCTTCTGCCAGGCGGTTCGTATGAAAACCTGGAAGGTCGCCGTATTGCGCAAGAAAAATGAAGGATGAATTGGAACAGTTTCAACTACGAATTTGTTGGAAAGAAATCTTCCCCCACCGTTAAACTACCTCGACAGGAACATTACGTGAGAGTGGAAGCTCCCAAGGGAGAATTAGGAGTTTTCTTAATTGGAGATGATAGTGTTTTTCCTTGGAGATTTAAAATTCGACCACCTGGCTTTGCAAATTTGCAGATTCTTCCTCAACTTCTTAAAGGAATGAAGCTTGCAGATATTATGACAATATTAGGTAGCATAGACATTATTATGGGAGAGGTTGATCGTTAAAATGACAAATATTATCAAAATTTCTGAGAAAGAATTAGCACAATTTTTCAATGAGTTGAAAATTATAACAACTTTTTCTGAATCAATTTGGATTTTGGTTTATACCCTCACTCTGGTTTTGGTAGTTACAACAGGAGTTTTAGTCATTGTATGGCTCGAATGAAAAATATCGGCGGGAGTACAGCAACGTATTGGGCTAGAATATGCAGGTCCGTTGGGAATTATTCAATCTCTGGCCGATGGAATCGAACTCCTTTTAAAAGAAGATATCATTCCAGCTAGAAGTAACATTTGGTTATTTACCATCGGTCCAGCTATTGTGGTCATACCGGTTTTTCTCACTTATTTGGTAATACCTTTTGGACAAAATATTATATTAGCACATTTAAATATTGGTGTTTTTCTCTGGATCTCTATTTCAAGTGTCGTTCCATTAGGTCTTCTTATGTCACGATACGGTTCAAATAATAAATATTCTTTCTTGGGGGGACTAAGGGCTGCAGCTCAATCTATTAGTTATGAAATACCTCTAGCTTTGTGTGTATTGTCGATATCCCTACGTGTGATTCGATAAAAACGAGTAAGTAAGGAAAAGCTTTTTATTAATTTCCTTTTCTTCACCTTAAAAAATCTCATTGATTAATAAACCAAATAGTTATCCGGGTGCATTTAAACAGCGTTTTATCGTAGTTACAAAAAAGAACCCCTCTGTATTAGAAACTTATCTGACTATATTTAATTTATATCAGATCTCTGCTACCTAATCCCAAGTCAGTGATTATCCTTATCTAGGCTTGAAACGGAGAAAATTTAGTAGTTAGTTTCTAATTCTTTCATACCTAGAAAAAAAAAGTAAATAGGCAGAAACACTAATATACGCAAGAGAGTTGTATGAAATCAAACTTGTGAACAAAGATAAATAGTATAGAAACACTAATATACGCAAGAGAGTTGTATGAAATCAAACTTGTGAACAAAGATAAATAGTAGTAAAAGAAAATCAACAATCAAATACAATAGATATAGATATCTTTCATTCTACCTTTTTCTTCTTCACCTAAAAGAAAAAACTCAGCCCGGGTAGGGATGGCTGGGTAATAATTATAAATGATTCCACTCTCGAGTATAATCTTATTTACTTCTAGAATAGCGATTTGGAACAAAGTAATCCTTATTAATAAGTCAAATTTCATTGAATTAACTGGGTTAAAAAATGGTTATGTTTTTTTTCTGCACAAAAAAAGGAGATTGGATCAAAATACAGAAATTTTCTTTTTTTGATTGAAAAACCAATTTTCAATTCATATACTTTCGAAACTTAATAAGGTTAAGATAGATTCAGAAGCAAACTTTTAGTAAACAGAATCTCATTGAAAAAACAATGCAAAATATTACATTCTAACGGAAGAACTTTTTGTTTCAATGGGGAGCCGTATGAAACCCCAAGTTCATGTACGGTTTTGAAATAGAGGCGAGCAAAACCGCCGACTAGACTTATCAGGCAGTTTGAGTACCGTTGATATCGTAGAAATACAATCCAAATATGGCTTTTTAAGTTGGAATGTTTGGCGCCAGCCAATTGGATTCATACTTTTTTTTTATTTCATCATTAACAGAGTGTGAAAGGTTGCCATTCGACCTACCAGAGGCCGAAGAAGAGTTAGTGGCAGGTTACCAAACTGAATATTCGGGGATAAAATTGGCTTTATTCTATGTTGGTTCTTACTTGAATTTGTTGATTTCTTCGTTATTTGTAACAATTTTATATCTTGGGGGTTGGAAATCTTCAATTCCCTTTGTTGAAAATTTTATTCAAAATATTTCGATTAACTATGGAATCAATGAATCTTTCGATGTGTTGAAACCAGTTCTAGATATCTTTACTACATTATCCAAATCTTATTTGTTTTTATTTATCTCTATTTTGACAAGACGGACCCTACCTAGAGTACGGATAGATCAATTATTAGATCTTGGATGGAAATTTCTCCTGCCTATTACTTTAGGGAATTTATTGTTAACAGCTTCGTTTCAAATTTTATCAATAAATTGAGAAACTTCATTTCACAATTTCAAAATTAGTGTAGTTGAATCAAGACAGGGAAGAAAAAAGGTAAAAAGGAAAAAATTTGCGTTTCTCAATCTATTTTCCTCCCTAAAAATTTTGTGTTTGAAATAAATGGTAAAAACAAAAATCTTTCTCTACTATGATCACAACAATAATAAAATTTAAAAACTATGGTCAACAAGTTGTAGAGGCCGCAAAATACATTGGTCAAGGATTCGCGGTTACTTTAGATCATCCAAATCGTCTGCCTACAACTGTTCAGTATCCTTATGAAAAAAATCTACCATCTGAACGATTTCGTGGACATATTCATTTTGAATTTGACAAATGTATTGCGTGCGAAGTTTGCGTTCGAGCATGTCCAATCAATTTACCAGTTGTTGATTGGACCTTTAGAAAAGATATAAAGAAAAAAAAATTAAGAAGTTATAGTATCGATTTTAGAGTTTGCATTTTTTGTGGTAAATGTATAGAGTACTGTCCGAAGAATATGAACTTTCTAGTTATGACCGAAGAATATGAACTTTCTAGTTATGACCGTCACGAACTAAATTATGATCAAACGTCTTTGGGCCGTGTACCCGTTTCTGTTTTACACGATGTTTCAGTCCAATCTGTCAGAATTTAACTACTAAATTTTATGATTACGAATAAAAAAAAAGAATAATTTATTTTTTAATATGATTGTAAAAAACTATTCTTTTAGAAATAAGTCAAATAAAAAGAAAGAGAGACTAGTCAATATCAATGAAATTCAACTGAAACACTCAAATTTAAGAATTGTGCACAATGAATCTATCAGAATTAATTCATGAATTTATTTTGGCATTAATAGAACCGGGTATCTTAGTGGGAAGTATAGGCACAGTATCATTTATTAATATAGCTAATTCTACTTTTTCCCTTGGGCTAGTATTCACATGTATATCTCTATTATATTTTGCATTAAATGCAGATTTCATTGCGGCCGCACAATTGCTAGTTTATGTAGGAGCTATAAATGTTTTAATTGTATTTGCTGTAATGATTACTGATCAATCAGTCAGTTCTGACTCTGAGAAACGCGGCATAGGATATTTCACTGCTCTAGGAGCTTGTTCAATCCTTTTTTTGACAATAGTCTGCATTTTTCATAAAATAAATGATTTTTATTCAAGTAGTATACATCAATCAGAATATTTAAAATTAAATTTGTTTGAGAAAAATGATGTTCAAAACATTGGGTATCAGTTGTTGAACAAATTTCTAGTACCATTTGAGCTTGCTTCACTTCTTCTTTTAGTTGCTTTGGTGGGAGCAATTAATCCGGCTCGAGATGAAGATGAGGGCAAAGATATTGCAGAAAATAAAAAAAAATCGTTTGTTTCTTCAACTTCACCTCGTGATAAGTCCTCATTTTTCTAAATAATAACAACTTATCCAAATGAAAAAAAACTGAAAAACCTGGTTAAAAAAAAAGAAATTTATTGAAATCGAAAAAGAGGAGAAAAATAATAGATTACGTTTGAAAAAGAACTAATTTTAAGTACCTATCTTGTATGTGTCAGCTTTTTTGGATTAATTACAAGTAGAAATATGGTTAGAGCACTTATGAGCCTTGAGTTAATTTTGAATGGTATTATTTTTAATTTTATTATATTTTCAAATTTTTTTACCAATCGAGAAGGGGGAGAGATTTTTTCACTATTTATAATAACTGTCGCAGCTGCCGAGGCCGCCACTGGATTAGCCATAGCTCTTTCGATCCATCGAATCAAGAAGTCTACTCGTATCGATCAATTAAATTTGTTAAAATGGTAATTGATTGATTGGTGAAAAATTGATTTTCTCCTTTGAATTTATTCAAAATTATCTTTTTGGATCACGTGCGTAACATAATCTTTTTATTTCTTTTTGTTTTTCAATCGTTAAAAAAAACTGAATGAATTTTTTTTTATTTTTTTAAGAGAACAATAAAGAAAAAAAAAATATAAGAGTCAAATTTGATTGATTAGAATTTGAAAATGAAAAGAGAAACAATTTTTGTTATACTGATTGATAATTTTATTACTTGCAATTTTTTAATAAATAAAAAATTCAATAAGGAAATTTTAGTAGAAGAGGAGTAAACAGACCTAATGGCACACTCAGTAAAAATTTATGATACATGTATCGGTTGTGCCCAGTGTGTAAGGGCATGTCCCACAGATGTACTGGAAATGATACCGTGGGATGGATGCAAGGCTAATCAAATAGCTTCGGCTCCTAGAACAGAAGACTGCATGGGATGCAAAAGATGTGAATCAGCTTGCCCCACCGATTTTTTAAGTGTACGTGCTTATCTGGGAGCTGAAACAACCCGTAGCATGGGTGTGGCTTAGTAGTCCTCAGTACCTAAAACGGAAAAAGGGAACAAGTGAATTGCCAAATTATCTTATTTTGACTCATACCCGAATCTTTGGAAGCCCAAAGATTCGGGTATGGGTTATTTGATTTAAATCACATAGCTTTTTTTTCTCAAAAATTTTTACTTTTTTTTATCAATTCATGATTAATAATGTACCTTGGCTAACAACAATTGTATTTTTCCCAATTCTTGCCGGGTTGATGATTCCAATATTGTCCTCTAATGGCAATAAAATCATTCGATGGTATACACTTGGTATCTGCCTACTTGAATTTTCGCTGATTACTTACGTATTCTATTGTCACTTCCAAATTGATTCTCAGTCACTTCAATTGTTAGAAACATTTAGTTGGATAGATTCAATTCATTTTCGTTGGGCATTAGGTATTGATGGACTTTCCATGGGTCTTATTTTACTAACTGGCTTTGTTACTACTTTGGCAACTTTAGGGGCTTGGCCAATTACTCGGAATACGGGGCTTTTTTATTTCTTGATGCTAGTTATGTAGCGGTCAAATTGGAGTCTTTGTTTCACGAGACATTTTGCTTTTTTTCTTAATGTGGGAATTAGAACTAATTCTAGTTTATTTACTCCTTAGTTTACGGGGAGGAAAAAAACGTTTATACTCGGCTACAAAATTTGTTTTATACATAGCGGGTGGCTCAATTTTTTTGTTATTAGCCGCTCTAACAATGAGTTTCTCCGGTAGCGACGTTCCTTCTTTTGATATTCAAGATTCAATTGATAAATCTTATCCAGTTTCTTTAGAAATACTTATTTATATTGGATTCTTAGTTGCTTATGCCGTCAAATTACCAATCATTCCTTTTCATACTTGGTTACGGGATACTCATGGAGAAGCACATTATAGTACCTGTATGTTGCTAGCTGGGGTGCTGCTAAAAATGGGCGGATACGGTCTCATTAGAATAAATCTGGAATTATTGACTCATGCTCATTTTTTTTTAGGATCAGGACTAATGTTGTTTGGAGCAATTCAAATTGCATATGCTTCTTTCATTTCTATGAGTCAGCGTAATTTGAAAAAAAGAATTGCTTATTCTTTGATTTCTCATATGGGTTTTGTAACCATAGGAATTGGTTCTTTGACAGATTCAGGTATTAACGGAGCAATGTTACAAATGATTTCACATGGTCTAATTGGGGCTGCTTTATTCTTTCTTGCTGGTACTTGTTATGATCGAACTCGAACTTATCTATTAGATCAGTTAGGAGGGGTTGCAACTACCTTGCCTAAACTTTTTACCATGTTTAGTATTTTTTCATTGGCATCTCTTGCATTGCCAGGAATGAGCGGGTTTGTATCAGAATTGCTAGTTTTTATAGGAGTTAGTACTGCCGAACAATATTCATTTCCTTTCAAAATAGTAATTACATTGGTCGGAGCAATCGGCACAGTATCAACCTCAATATATTTATTATCAATGTTACGTCGTATGTTTTATGGTTATAGGTTAGTTAATCAAACAAATTCTTATTTAATCGATCTTGGTCCAAGAGAATTATTTATTTTGATTTGTTTGTTCTTGCCAATACTAGGTATCGGTTCATATCCAAATTTAATTTTACCCATCTGGAGGAATAAAGTTAGTTCAATCTCACTTTTATACTCTAACATGATCAAATAAAACAAAACTCATAGTGAAAAGTTTTAATAAATTGTTGTATCGAGTTTATTTCTATTATTGAAAAAGGTTGGTTAGACATCAATTCATTAAACCCTTTAATTAATATATGTAAAATTGTTTTTACAGTGGACTTTAATTAATATATGTAAAATTGTTTTTACAGTGGAGAGACATAAGCTAACAATAAATTGTAAAAAATGTTTGTTTATGTCTCTACGTTTAACTCTTTGAATTTTTTTTTTATTTAATTGAACGGATATCGTTTCTTTACTAATCCTAAAAATTATTTAACTAGGTTTGTTTAGTTTATTACAAAAAAAAATCACTATGAATTTGAAATTGTTGTATTTCTGTTATATAAGCCAACCATAATTATGTAAACCAACTCCTAACAAATTGACTCCCAAAAAGCAAATCCAAACCAAGAAAAAGCCCATAGATGCAGCCATGGCAGAACCTTTACCCATCCATTTTTTATTTATTCTTATATGAAGATAAATAGCGTATATTAACCAGGTTATTAGGGCCCACATTTCTTTTGGGTCCCAACTCCAATAAGATCCCCAAGCTTCATTAGCCCACACTGCTCCAGAAATTATACTGATAGTCAAAAAAGAAAAGCCCAAACTTATTGCTTGATAAGTCCATTTATCTAACAAATGAATTAATTGGCATTTTCTGGAGTTCAAAAAAAGTGAATAATAAAAACTTTCCGTAATGATTTGTTTCAGAAAGTTTTTAGAAATCAGCGGGTAATTTTTATTTCTAAATTCAAAATTATTTGTCAAGTTTCCAACACAATATCTTTTTATTTCACCGTGAAAAATACTCAATAAAACGATTGCTAGTAAAGAACCAAACAACAAGGTTGCATAACTAATTAACGTTGTACTTACATGCATCATCAACCCTTGAGACTGTAAAGCAGGTACTAATGACATGGATTCTCGCATTTTTTTAGGAACACTTAAAACCGCAAAAGCGTGAACTAGCAGAGCACTTGTTGCCAGAACTGGAGCTAACAACCGCTTTTTATTTTTCACATTTGAGATTAAATATAAAAACGAAAAACCCCATGAAAGAAACATCAGTGATTCATATAAATTTCCTAGCGGCAAATGTTGAGTTTGAAAAAAACGAGTAGTCAGAAATCCTGTAGTACACACACACACACACACACACACACACATACATATATATATATATATATATATATATATATATATATATATATATATATATATATATATATATATATATATATATATATATATATATATATATATATATATATATATATATATATATATATATGTGTGTGTGTGTGTATATGTATATGTATATGTATATGTATATGTACATGTATATGTATATGTATATGTATATGTATATGTATATGTATATGTATATGTATATGTATATGTATATGTATATGTACATGTACATGTATATGTATATGTATATGTATATGTATATGTATATGTATATGTATATGTACATCTACATGTACATGTATATGTATATGTATATGTATATGTATTTGTATATGTATATGTATATGTATATGTATATGTATATGTATATGTATATGTATATATATATATATATATATATATATATATATATATATATATATATATATATATATATATATATATATATATATATATATATGTGTGTGTGTGTGTGTGTATATATGTGTGTGTGTGTGTGTGTGTGTGTATTAGTATGTGTATGTATGTGTAAATAGCCTAAAAACCCTAATCCTATTTTTATATATTTGATGTAAAAATAAACGTTAAAAGCATAATTTTATATATTTAATTAAAACACTAGCTATTGTCATATTTGCTTATGTATACTGAATTCGTATATGTGTGTGTATATGTGTGCATGTGTGTATGTATGTGTATGTGTGAATGTATGCATGTGTGTATATGTGTATGTGTGTCTATGTATGCATGTGTGTGTATATGTGTATGTGTGTATGTATGTATGCATGTGTGTATGCACTCATGTGTGTATGTATGTGTGTGTGTGCATGCATGTGTGTATGTATGTCTGTGTGTGTATGTAGGTGTGTGTGTGTGTATGCCTGCATGTGTGTATATGTGTGTATATGTGTGTGTATGCATGCATGTGTGTATGTATGCATGTGTGTACATGTGTGTGTGTATGTATGCATGTGTCTACATGTGTGTGTGTGTGTGTTTATGCATTTGTGTATATGTGTATGTGTGTGTATGTATGCATGTGTGTATATGTGTGTGTGTGTATGCATGTGTGTACATGTGTGTGAGTATGTATGCATGTGTGTGTGTATGCATGGATGTGTGTATTTGTGTGTGTATGTATCCATGCATGTGTGTATATATGTGTATGTATATGTGTGTATGCATGTGTGTATATGTGTGTGTGTATGTATGTGTGTATGCATGTGTGTGTATGCATATGTGTATATGTGTGTGTGTATGTATGTGTGTATGCATGTGTGTGTATGTATGCATGTGTGTGTATGTATGCATGTGTGTGTATGTATGCATGTGTGTATATGTCTATGTGTGTATGCATGCAGTGTGTATATGTGTGTGTATGTATGCATGCATGTGTGTATATGTATGTATGTATGTGTGTGTATGCATGTGTGTATATGTGTGTTTGTATGTATGTGTGTATGCATGTGTGTGTGTATGTGTGTATATGTATATGTGTATATGTGTATGTGTATGTATATGTGTATATGTATATGTGTGTATGTATGCATGTGTGTACATGTGTGTGTGCATGTATGCATGTGTAGATGTGTGCGTGTATGTATGCTCTATCATCCTATCTCTATCTTCCTCTATTCTCTCTTTATCTATCTCTCTCTCTCTCCTTACCTCTCCATCTCTCTCTCTCTCTCCCTCCTTCTCTCTTTCTCTCTCTCTCTCTCTTTCTCTCTCTATCTCTCTCTCATCTCTCTCTCATGTCTCTCTCTCTTTCTCTCTTTGTCTTTCTCTCTCTATCAATAGAGAATAAAACAATCACTTATAGGTATGTCGCTCTTTTGGATCCTTGTCGTCAAAGCATAATGTATGTCATCTATCATTGAATTCCAAAGAATCGGATGCCAAAAAACTTCTACAAAATCAAAGAGAGGAGAAATTATAAAACATAAAGCATAGAGAAAGACAAAGGCTAAGAGTACATGCATCACTTACGAAGATGTGAGATCTAAACAGAGAGAGAGTGTGTGTGTGTGTGTGTGTGTAGAGAGAGAGATGTGTGTGTGTGTGTGCACAAGAAAATGTAGGTCACAATTCCGTTCATGCATGCAAGCTTGATAGAAGCAAGCAGTACTTAGTGTAAAACACGTGCAAAATGTTGAGTTTTGTTCTCGGGCTCCCGATATGTTTAAAACACGGCCTTAGTATACCAGTCGATATGGGCATCAGTATGGACGTCCGTAATTTTCAGTAAATTACCGACTCTTGTACCGACACTTATACCGACGGATATACCGAAGCTTTTACTAACGGTCCCGAGACATCCCCATGATCCATTTTAAACGGTCATACCGACGGTCACTTGACCCTCCGTATCCTTAAGTGGAATTTTCCAACATTTATACCAATGCTGAGAGTGACCGTCGGTATAGGCAACGTCGGTATGCCCCTCATATGTTGTAGTGATTAGCAAAATTTAGATGGTCAAAGCATGCATGCCAAAGATTTGCATTTTACGTAGCCTGAGAATCATGAACTACACATGTTAAATCATTCATAGATTTTTCATAGTGTATGAGCTTATAGAGCCCATGATATAAAATGCTAGAAGCAATAATCACATCGCCATTTGAGACTTCATGAATGCTATATCTCTCATCAATAAATTTCATCACGAAGCCAATCTTGGCTAAAGCTGAAATTGAGAATAGAGTCTTCTTGATCCATGGTACAAATAAAGCATGTGATAATGTAAAAGAACTACCATTAGTAGTAGTCACAATGATCTTACTAGCTCCCATGATAGGATAAGAGGAGTTGTTGGAACATGTGACAGTATTTGTTATAGGGGCAGGCTCGAGTGAAGTGAAGCAACTACACTATGAGGTAATATGTTTGGTTGCCCCACGATCAGAGTACCAATCATCTGAGTCTACTACAGACATACACTATTCAAGAGAAGATGGGTCAACACTGCAAATAGTAATAAATGCCTATTCTTCATTCTGCACCAGATCAGTAGACTCTATTTTTGGTGAAGAGGCCTCTGCAACAACCATTCTAGCCTCTTATTTCTTTGCCTCTTTAGCAGCCAGTTTTGCACAACCCTTTATGATATGATCATTTCTTTTACAATATTTGCAAAACAATTTATGCTTTTTTGTTTTCTTTTTGTCTTTGTCATCCTTCTTTGATTGTGCAAAACTAGTAGATTTTTGCTTACTAGTAGAAGAGCTCCATTTACCTTTGCCCCTTTGCCTAGATAGGAAAGCTTGATTTGCAACACACATAATTTACTTGTTTTGCCTTCACTGATCTTCGTGCAACAGAAGAGAGACTAACTCCTCAAATGTTAAGCCATTTGGATTGCCTTTAATGATCAAATGAAGAGTGGAAGCAAAACTCTGATATGGATCGGAAAGACCATTCAAAACAATCTGCACAAGTGAAATGTCTAGTAAGTCTTAATCACCAGAAATGAACTATTCCTTAAAATCTCTCATCTTTGTCAGAAAACTGTCCATGGAATCACCTTCATTCATGTGCTCACGCTTCAAATGTTTTCGGAGGTAAGCAACACGAGCCTCATTCCTTACTTGGTATAAAGTGGTAAGTGTATCCTAAGCATCCTTAGCTATTCTACAAGAGAGAATGTGAGGAATAATGGCACATTTGAGAGAAAACGCTATCAATTGATGTGCTTGAGCATCTTTGCCATCCCAAACAATTTTCTCTATAGTAGGTGCAACAAAAACCGCAGCACGAACAAGAACGTGGAGAATATCATCATCTTCAACGCCATGTGCATCACATTCAAGAACTCTTTTTGCAAGTGTAATAGGATGTTTTTCAACATCCTACACAATATTCCATAGTCCTTTTGCAACCAATACCTGATGCATCTTATAATCCCATAATGGGTAATTGGTATCATCCAACTTATCCTCAATAGTGAATATACCGAAAACATTACTACTTTCAACCATGCCTGCTCATTAAAATACCCTGATGCAGAAAATTGATTGTATCTAAAAAATTTGAACCGAACTACCTTGTCGCGTTTTGCTAAACCTTTAGCAGACTTCGAGATGCTTATAGTGGCAAATCAAAACCTATATGTATGTTTGACACAAAAAGATAAAATAGCCTCTATAAGCACTGCAATGGTGCATTGGGAGGCCGAAACAAGCTCAAATTGCAATTTTAGCACCATAGAATGAAGTAGTTTTGATCCCCTATCACCTGAGTATGCTCACCAAATTTCGTGCGATTTAGAGGCTATCACTAGAGGGGTATCAATGATGCCCTAGATGAAGCGGTGACATGCTTTGGCACCAATTGTTGGAGTTTTAGGTCTGCAAAAGCACATGAACAACACAAGGAAGAAGAAGAAGCTTGGAGCACAACTGAATGTGTTACCACTAGAATGTACAAAGATAAGTAAACCGCTAGGGGAATAGACATATAGAGAAGCGAGGGGAAAAAAACCTCCTAAAGAGGGAAAAAAGTGCCCCCCATGGTCCTAGTGTGTTCACACAAATCACTACCTAAATATAGCAACAGTTGATTCTCCCTTCTAACCTTCAGTAAAGATTCTCTATTCTAAGTTTCAAGATTATAGGACGCATTCTTGACAAGTAATGGACTTGTCATTTTGAATATATAGGATACGTTATAATATGTTGATAGTATGATAATGAGCTATTGGCCGTTACCTTCTTTGTCACTAATTTGATATTTATGAATAATGAATTTATGCATATTATTAGAAAAGTTGATATATTAATGCATATCTTAAGAGGATGTTTTTGGACAATTATTGATGGCGATGAAGCAAACAGCGTGGAATCTTAACGAATTTATGATCGAATGTATGTGCTTGAAACTGATACGAAATTGATCTTGTAGCTCTCCCTAATTTTCTTGTAAACTTTCGTTCTTTAGAATATAGAGAACGTGGGGGGGGGGATGGTATGCATTTCAAGTCAACGAACTGTTTATGAAGAGATGGACAATGGAGGGACGGCCGCGCTCAAGTGGGCGGCGCTATCTGACGCTGTGAAGGATAGAAAATGTATGAGTTTCCCGATAAGTATTGAAAGTTGTGGAATGAGATGCGATGGCCGAGGAGAAGAGTCCAAGGACGAGTGCGGAGAACGCGAAGCATTCGATGTCCCGCAGCCCAGTATTACTATGGAAGCATATTGCATCCTATATGATCCTAGTTGGTATTACGTTTCATGAGAGTGAAGGTTTTTATTACGGGGGTTTCCCACTTCAACTATAAGACATTACTACGGAGGAGTTGGTTCGATGGCATAAGTTCGTAGCTTCAACTCCCTCTGATCTCCGCAGATATTTGATGCTTAAAAGGGATTTATGTGTGTGTGTATGTGTGTTCGTTTATCTTTCCATGTGTGTGTCAAGTTTGTAAGTGTCCTACCTCTAGAAAGTTGTTGGTAAGTAGTAAACTTAGCATCTATCTCTACAGAGTGTATGTATTTAATAGCTTCTTTATGCACGGTTCATCCAATTCTAGCTGCTCTTTGCTTTTAGTCTAATCATCACGTGTTTCGCAACATAGCGCACGAACTCAACGAGGTCTCAACTAGGTCGTATCTTTGTCTCCTTCGCAATGCATACTCCACAGAACAGAACATCCTTTGAAATGCGACAACATTCATCAGCACTACGAAAGCTCTAGTAAGCTTGCGCTCACATGGTTCGTAGAACTTCGACGCAATCTCCTCTGGTTCCAGGTAGAATAAAATGGAGTTCTGATGTCTAATCCCTTCTCTGTCGAGCTAGAACATCACAGAAGGATCGAAGAGAGGATCCATAGCTGGGGCGCTACCACAATGTAAATAGAACAAAAACCTTTTGTTCGCTGGTGTGTGGATTTGAAAATTTGGTAGGCATATACAATTCTCTTTCAAAACGACTGCTTAACTGACTCAGCCATCCAACCATGCAACCGTGATTGGACGGAGTATCGGAGCAAACATGGAACATATCTTCTTACTATAGCTGCTCAATATGAACAGGAATTTATAGTTCTTTTATTTTTATTAGGTCGCACTGGTGGCCACTCGCTGTAAAGCATAACTTAGAGCATCACGAAAGCTTTTGAGTCGTTCTCTTGAAATTTTCTTTGGTCATCTGAGTACGTAAAAACTAATATACATTCCCTAGTAAATATGTAGAGTGCGGTTATTTGGGACCACTCACTCTCTCGCTGTGAATATTTTCAGCTCTTTGAAATAAAGAGTTTTAGATAGTCTATCAAATATCCATTCAGGATGAGTTTAATCAGTAGTTTTATGCGCTCTCTCTCTCTCTCTCTCTCTCTCTCTCTCTCTCTCTCTCTCTCTCTCTCTCAAACACACACACACACAGACCGGAACGTTGTGAGCCCAGAAGAGCCATACACAGAAGAGATCCTTATTAACCCATTCGCACACAGGTTGACGGTCGAAACAGATGTACGACTTAAAATCTTGACCTTCCGTCCATTTCAACATACAACCTCCCCAATCGACCGTTTTTCTTGTGCCTGCTTGTCCATTAAATCAGGAATTGTTAGAGGGGCTTCTACACGTAACACCATATCTCGGAAACACTCTATGCATTTTTTCAGGTTGACCGCCATAACCGTAGTAGTTGAGCGACTTGCAGTGTTACATGGTGTCTTTAAGCTTTTCGCCGCCAGTCTTTAAGCCGGATCTAATATATCTGCGAGTCTTTCTGCTACATTAACTCTGTGTCAACTTACAGTGCATGTGTGTGTGCGTTAGAGAAAGAGAAAAGAAATCAAGACTTTCAAGTAATCTTTTAAAACGAAATGATCATTCATCACTTAGGTTTCAAGTACATTCAAGCTGCCGCGACGCTAAAGCCATGGTGCACGTGTCCCTCTCTGTGGATGAGAGAGATAAAAGAAAGAGAAGTATATATATATATATATATATATATATATATATATATATATATATATATATATATATATATATATATATATATATATATATATATATATATATATATATATATATATATATATCAATCAGTGTGTGTACATACATATATATTATCTCCCCTTCCTATGACAGAAATCCCGACTTGTGCTATTTGCTTTAAGTATTTGTTGAATCTCTGTTATAGCTCCATCGATAGCAATGCGCATGGATTTGTTATAGCCCAATCACAAATTGGTATATATTTGTTGTTCAATAAGAATTCTAACTTTGTTGAATCGTTACAACATCATCTTGTTTTCTAAGAAAGCTTGCCCTCGTGTGTTAGGCTCTTTTGAGTCTATGGAGGAAGGCTTCCGCTTCTGCTCGGACCATGCTCTTGGCTTCTTGGTGTCTGAGCATACAAACGTGTTTTGAATGTGACTTGCTTCTTTGTGGGTCTCTCCTTATTGGGGTGGGGTGGCGTTGGGTGAGAGAGAGAGAGAGAGGTCCATGAGGACATGCCTCTTCAAGAACTCTTGCAAATGCATTCTCGATGATTACAGGAACGATGAACATACTAAACATGGCAAACAAGCTTAACCTATTCTGAGTCTACCCAGGAAGGGTTGGACTCGTGCTTGTATCAAGCCTTTGGTTCCGTCCGTGCAACCACGGGCATATGTATGTACACTCTTCTTAGGAATTTTTATTGCTTATAGTCTTTTGTGTGTACAACAGCGTTTTATATGCGAGTATCCCCTTCTGTGGGCCTCCCACTGTGTGTCTTGTTGTTTTGGGGGGGGGGGGAGGGGGGGGGGGGGGACCTGAGTCCTGACTCTTCATGAAGCTCTTGCATATGGACTCTGAATGAGTACGTGTCCCACGAGCATAGTTCATGTAGCAAACAATCTTAACAAAGTCGATGTAGGTCCCCCTTAGGTCTTCTCTCCAAACTTTCGATTCACGAGCCATCGACGGCCCTCTCTTGGTATATACTCATCGTGACTTTGGTTGTGTCCGCTCAAAAGAATTGTTAAATGAGGAAAATCGGTTGCTCAGATAGTTCCTTGTCGTATTCATATGAGGCAGCTAATTAATAACTCTTGCCCTACTTCAAAAGAGAGACTCATATACAGACAAAGTGAAAACATTTCCATGTACATTCCTTAAGCCTATTTTCTATTCAATGCATTTGGATAAAGACATTATAGTCTATAATGAATGATTACCAGGTTAAGATGGAATGGTAGTGATAAACAATGTAGGATAAACTCAATGTAATTGACGAGAATTTTCATTGTTCCAATAAATAATTTGATAGTAAAGAAGATGCTATACTCACTACTAAGTAAATCTTTTAGCTTTTGGAAAACGCAAAGTGGGAAAAAAGATAATTATTGATCTATGTGATCGACCTAGACCTACTATCAATATTCTTTAAGAATTTGTTAACAACTCACTATAAACGTATAAGTACAGTTTCTGAACATGTGTAATACTTTCTTAATATTTTATTTGTTTCTTGAAAACCCTAGTAGTGCACCCAATGTGATCAATGAAGGGTAACGTCTCATAAGAACACAATTATTTCATTCTTTAAGTGCTTCATGGATTCAATCCTAGAGGAAATAGACTATCCAGGATACGTATCTAGGTAGAATTTCCTAAACTATTAGTTGAAATTCACGTTCTTTTAAAAGTAAAGGAGAAAAATATGGTGAAGCTTTTGTCCAAAAAAACGAATGTATGTATGCACGTATGTATGTAAGTATGTATGTATGTACGTATGTATGTATGTATGTATGTATGTATGTACGCATGTATGTATGTATGTATTGATATATTTAGGTAGTGATGTGTGTGAACACTCTAGGACCACCGGGCATTTTTTTCCCTCTTTAAGAGATTTTCTTCCCCCGCCTTGTATATACGCATATAGTCCTAACATGTTACTTATCTTTGTACATTCTAGTGGTAATACATTCAGTATTGTGTGTTGTGCTGCAAGCTTCTTCTTCCTTGTGCTGTTCGCATGCTTCCACAAAAATCTAACTCCAACGATTGGTATCATAGTAGGTTGCTACTTCATCTAGGGCATCGTCGACACCTTTCCAATCACAATCTCAGAATTGCATGAAATCAGTGTGAATACTCACGGTGATTAGGAGATCAAAACTGCTTCACTTTGTGGTACCAAAATCACGATCTAAGCTCGTTTCGGCCTCAGAATGCACTATCAAAACACATGTGCATGCTATTTCATCTTTTTGTGCCCAACATATATACAGGTTTTGATTTGCCAATATAATCATCTCCAAGTCTACTACAGAGCTAGCAAAACTCGTGAAGGTACTTCTGTTCAACTTTTTTAGATATAATCATTTTTCTACATTAGGGTATTTTAATGAGTGGCCATGGCTAAAAGCAGTGATGTATTTGTATGTTAGTTGTTGAGGATAAGTTGGATGGTACCAAATACCCATTGTGGACTTATATGAAGCTGATGCAAATGGTATTGAAGATGCTGATATTCTTCAGACTCCTATTTGTGATGCGGTTTCTACTACACCTACTATAGAGCAAATTCATTGGGATGGTAGAGATGCTCAGGCACATGCATTGATATCCTTGTTTGTCAAATGTTCCATTATTCCTCACATTCACTCTTGTAGAATAGTTATAGATGCTTGGGATACACTTACGACATTGTACTAGGCTAGGAATGAGGTTCATGTTGCTTACCTCCAAAAACAGTTGGAGAGTGAGCATATGAAGGAAGGTGTTTCTATGGACACTTTTCTACAAAGACCAACATCTTGAAGGAACAATTGATTTCTAGTGATGAAGTTATACGAGATAGCTCACTTGTGCAAACCATTCTAAATGGTCTTACCAATTCATATTAGATTTTTGTTTCTACTCTTTGTTTGATGCTAACCTTGTGTAGAATGAAGAATGGGCCTTTACTACTGTTTGCAGTTTTGACCAATATTCTCCTAAAGAGTGTATGTCTCTAGTAGACTCAAATGTGGTACTTTGATAGTGGGACAACCAAACATATTACCTCGGAGTGTAGTTTCTTCACTTCACTCCAGCCTACCCTTACAGGGAATACTATGACATGCACTAACAATGCCTCTTATCCTATCATGGGAGTTGGTAAGATCATTTTGACTACTGCTGATGGTAGTTCTTTCACTTTTTCGGATGATTTATTTGTGCCAAGAATCAAGAAAAATCTGTTATCATTTTTTGCATTAGCCAAGATTGGCTTGATTGTGAAATTTGTTAATGACAGATGTACACTTCATGATTTGTCAAATGGCGACATCATTATTGCTTTTGGCATTTTATGTTGTGGGCTGTATAAGCGCATAGACTATGGAAAATCTATGAATGATTCAGCATGTGCAATACATGATTCTCACGTTCCGTCACATGCAAAGCTTTGGAATGCATGCTTTGGTCATCTGAATTTTGCTAGCGTTCCTCCTTTCCAAAAGATGGTTCAGTTCGATCTACTCAAAAATTGCAGCTTGTTCACAATGATCTCTATGGTCCTATGTAGACACCCTCTTTTGGAAACTATCTTTACTTTGAGACTTTCACTAATGATTTTTCTAGGCATGCATGGGTATATCCATTGAAAGCAAAGTCCAAAGTGTTCATGTGCTTCCAACAGTTTTTGGTTTTGGCTGAAAATCTATGAGCATGTAAAATGGGCATCCTCTATTCTTATCGAGGGGGGAATATATGTCTTCTCACTTTAGTGCATTTGTGGCTGAACATGAGATAAAGCATCCATGTACAGTGCCATACACACCTCAACATAATGGAGTTGTTGATCAGAAGAATAGGTCACTCATGGAGATGGCTAGGTGTATGGTCAAGAGTCAAGCTTACCACATAGTTTCTGGCTTGAGGTTGTCATGTGTGCAACATATGTACTTAACAAGTGTTCCACTAAAGCACTACAGTCTATCAATCCATATGAGGCTTGGCATGGTCACAAGACATATGTTGCTCATCTATGTGTTTTTGGTTGTTTGGCATATGCATTAGTGCCTGAACAACATTGAAGGAAATTGGATGATAAAGTAGTAAAATGTATTATTGTTGGGTACAATTCTTAAAGCAAAGCCTTGCATCTTTATCATCCACAGATTAAACTCATTTCGGTTAGATGTGATCTTGTTTTTGTGGAAGATGCTATTCAACCTTTACTTTCATGTATGAAAGAGAAATCTCTTAGCTCCAAAGACATGTATGATACTTTGCTGCCTCTTTTAAAGATGGACAATCTAGTGCTCGTCCTAATGAGGCAACATCTCAGCCTTTACAGGTTTCATGTGATGATGCACACCATTATATTTCTTATGTAGATTTACATGATGCACCTGTTGATGAGAGAGCTGATATTGAGGAGGCAAAAACTATGCCAAAATGCTTGGTGTAGACTTTTGGTGATAGCAAATTAGATGCACCTCTGTCATACCATACCCGTTCAGGCTCTCATGGTGCCTCTTTTGCATGAGAATGCTATGCTATGGATTCCTCTAGTCTCTCTGATGAGACAGAGCCTATTTTGAATGATAAAGCACAAACTTGTGAACATTCGATGGCTGCAATGCAATCTGAATATCATACTATCATGAAAAATGGTACCTGGTCTTTATGTGTCTTGCCTCCTTGCAAGAAGGCCATTGGCACTAAGTGGGTATACAAGCTAAAGTGTAAACCTGATGGAACAATTGACATTCATAAGGCTAGGCTTGTTGCAAAGGGTTATGCATAGGAAAGAGGCATTGATTTTGATGAAACCTTTGCGCCTACATGCCCAATGACTACTGTTCGTAGCATCTGTGCACTTGCAGATCATCATGGTTGGAATGTATATCAGTTGGACATTCAAACTACAAATGTTGAATGGTGACTTGCATGAAGAAGTGTATGTTTTTCAACCCTATGGCTTTGTGCAGAAAGGGCATCAAAACTAGGTGTGTAGGTTAAAGAAGGCATTATATGGTTTAAAGAAAGCACCACGTGCTTGCTATGAAAAGATGCATGCCTATCTGATTTCACATGGTTATGAGAATAGTCCAACTGAAAGCACCTTATATATTAAGCGTGCTAATGATGTGCTTGTGATCATTGTTGTATATGTTAATGACATGCTTTGCACTAGCAATCATAAGAAACATATTGCTGATTTCAAGGCCGATCTGCATGCCTCATCTGAGGTGTCCAATTTGGGGTATTCACATCATTATTTGGACATTCAATTTATGCAAGTTGATGGTGGAATAGCTTTGTGTCAAATGAAATATATCGACACATTATTGAAATGTTTTGGCCTTGAAGACTGTAAACCTATTGCCACTCCTATGGAGACAAGTTTACGATTGAGTCTTCATGATGCTGGCGATGCATTTGATGTTGTTCTCTATGAGTAGCATGTTGGATGCTTGATTTACTTATGCATTACTTGGCCAGATATTTAGTTTTCCATCTCATAGATGAGCAAGTTCATGCATCACCTAGGTGTCAAGCATTGGCAGGCACTTAAGCGCATCTTTTGCTACTTAAGTGGTACCCAACTACTTAAGTAGCAAGGGGGATCACTATCGCTAGATTTGCATGCTTTTTTTGACTCTGACTGGGCTAGTTGCTATGAAAGTCATGTGTCCACTAGTGGTTTTTGCTTCATGCTTGGTAGCTCATGCATATCTTGGGTGAGCACGAAACTGCCTACCATGATTGCTTCTAGTTGGGAGGCTGGTATAGGGCAGCTTTCATAGCAACTGTTGACTGTGTGTGGCTTAGATGCCTTATGGCTAATTTGGTTGTTGCTCAATCTTCTACCACCATCTTCACCAATAGTTAGAGTGCATTAGCAGTTGCAAGGAACCCTTTGTTCCATGCTCGCACTAAGCATATTGAGGTGCATTATCATTATGTCAAGGAGAGCTTCTCTACTGGAGAGATGAGCTTGTCATATGTGCCCATGTAGGAGAACATTGTAGACCTTTTCATAAAGGCTCTCCCTAGGGAGAAGTTTGAAGCTTTCTGCAAAGCTTTGGGCTTACTTCCTTCTGTGGAGTGATTCCACATAGCTTGGCACTCTCTTATACATGAGTTCTAGCTCCTTGTTCACAGCATCACTCCCAAGGGGGATTTGTTGATATATTTAGGTAGTGATGTGTGTGAACACTCTAGGACCACTAAGGCACACTTCAACCTCTTTAGAAGGTTTTCCTCCTTGCTTGTATATATGCCTATAGCCCTAACGGGTTACTTATCTTTTTATATTCTAGTGGTAATACATTCAATATTGTCTCTTGTGCTCCAAGCTTATTCTTCTTCCTTCTGCTCTTCGCGTGCTTTCACAGAGGTCTAACTCCAACAGTATATGTATCTAAGTAAGTAAGTAAGTAATTATGTATGTATGTACATATGAATGTATGCACATATGAAATGTATGTATGTACTTATGTAAGTATGTTATGAAGTATGTATGTAAGTACAAATGTATGCATGTATATATGTATGTATGTATGTATGTATGTATGTATGTATGTATGTATGCATGTATGTATGCATTTATGTAGGTACATACATATGTATGTATGTATGTATGTATGTATGTATGTATGTATGTATGTATGTATGTATGTATGTATGTATTTATGTATGTATGACATATATAATGTATGTATCTATTTATATAACATCTTATATCACTCCATTCAAGGAAAATAATTTCAGAAATATTTCCTCTATATGTGGAAGTAAAAGAAATTACTATAAGGCAAGTTGGCCTTTATTTAAATAAAGCCAATAGACCATCATAAATGCTACTCAGCCTCAAAATAAAAAATGGCACCAGAGCCATAAAGCAAATTGCAAATTTCTTTCTCAATCTAGAAAGACAATCCAACATTAAAGCACTTGAAAAACAATATTCTACTTGCAAAGAATTAACATTCTACTACAAAGCACATTCTATTGGATGTGTATTTCTATGTATACATGTTTTCATTTCTGTCTGTGTGTGTGTGTGTGCATGCATATGTATTTCTATGTGTATGTATATGTAACTAAGATAACAAGTAACTATGTATGTATGTATTTATGTATGTATGTATGCATGCATGTATGTATGTATGTATGGATTTATGTATTTATGTATGTATTCATGTAAGTAATTGAGTCAATAAATAATAAGATGGATAAGTTAGTGAGTGAGTGAGTAAGTAAGTAAGTAAGTAAGTAAGTAAGTAAGTAAGTAAGTAAGTAAGTAAGTAAGTAAGTAAGTAAGTAAGTAAGTAATTAAGTAGGCAAGTAATTAACTAAGTATGCATGTATGTATGTAAATATTTATGTATATGTGTATGTATATATGTATGTACATATGTACATTTGTATGTATGTCTATATGTATGTATGTATATATGTATGTATTTATGTATGTATTTATGTATGTATTTATGTATGTATGTACGGATGTATGTATGTAGGTATGTGTGTAAGTATGTACATATGTACGTACGCATATATGTATGTATGTGTATATGTATGCATGTAATATATGTACATATGAAAGCATATACATATGTATTTATGTACCTATGTATGTATGTATTTATATATGCATGTATGTATGTATGCATGTATGTATGCATGCATATATGCATTTAATTGTGTATGTATGTATGTATGTATGTATGCATGCATGTATGTATGCATACATGTATGTATGTATGCATACATGTATGTATGTATGCATACATGTATGTATGTATGCATTTATATTTGTATGTATGTATGTATGTAATTGCTTATGTATGTATATATGGAAGTAAGTAAGTTAGTGTGCATGTGTATAAGTATGTACATATGGATGTATAAATGTATGTTTATATGTATGTATGTATGTATGTATATCTGCTCATGAGGTTATACCAGATAGCTCACTTGTGCAGACCATTCTGAATGGTCTTCGTGATTCATATCAGAGTTTTGCTTCTACTCTTCGGTTGATGATGAAAGGCAATCCAAATGCCTTATCATTTGAGGATTTAGTCTCTGTTCTGTTGCAAGAAGATCCGTCCAGGCAGAACAGGTCCATTATGTGAGTTGTAGATCAAGCTTTCTTGGCAAGTCAGAAGGGGAAAGGAAAATGGAGCTCTTCAACTAGTAAGCAAAAATTTGTTAATTCTGCATATTCAAAGAAGGAAGATAAAGATGAGAAGAAATCAGAAAAGCAAAAATTGTTTTGTAAGTACTGTAAAGGGAATGATCATATCATAAAGAACTGTCCAAAACTCGCTGCTAAAGAGGCAAAGAAGAAAGAGACTGGAATGGTTGTTGCAGAGGCCTCTACACCAAAAACAGAGTCTGCTATTCTTCTGCAGGAAAAAGAATGGGCGTTTACTACTGTCTGCAGTTTTGACCCATCCTCGCATGAGTAGTGCATGTCTGCAGTAGACTCAGATGTTTGGTATTTTGACAGTGGGGCGACCAAACATATTACCTTGCAGCGCAGTTTCTTCTCTTCACTCAAGCCTGCCCCTACAGGGAATACTGTTACATGCGCCAACAACTCCTCCTATCCAGTTATGGGAGTTTGTAAGATCATTTTGACTATTGCTGATGGTAGCTCTTTCACTTTGTCAGATGCTTTGTTTGTGCCAGGGATCAAGAAAAATCTATTATCACTTTCTGCATTAGCCAAGATTGGCTTGGTTGTGAAATTTGTTGATGACAGGTGTACAATTCATGATCTCTCAAATGGCGATGTGATTATTGCTTCTGGCATTTTATATCGTGGGTTGTATAAGCTCATAGACTATGAAAGATCTGTAAATGATTTGGCATGTTCACTAAATGATTCTCAGGCTATGTCAAATGCAAAGCTTTGGCATGCACGCTTTGGTCATCTGAATTTTGCTAGTTTCCTACGCCTCCAGAAATCTGAAATGGTGTCCTCTTTGCCTAAACTTGAGGCACCTGGAAAACATGTTTGTGAAGGCTCTATTTTGGGCAAAATGTAGCATTCATCCATTCCAAAAGATGGTTAAGTTCGGGCTACTCAAAAATTGCAGCTTGTACATAGTGATGTCTGTGGTCCTATGCAGACACCTTCTTTTGGGAATTATCTTTACTTCGTCACTTTCATCGATGATTTTTCCATGCATGCATGGGTATATCCATTGAAGGAAAAGTCCGAAGTGTTCATGTGCTTCAAACAGTTTTTGGTTTTGGCTGAAAATCTGTCATCATGTAAAATGGGCACCCTCCATTCTAATCGAGGGGGGGAGTATATGTCTTCTGATTTTAATGCATTTCTGGCTGAACGTGGGATAAAACACCAGTGCACGGTGCCGTATACACCTCAACAGAATGGAGTTGCTGAAGGAAAGAACATGTCACTCATGGAGATGGCAAGGTGTATGGTCGACAGTCCGGCTTTACAACATAGTTTCTGGCTTGAGACTGTCATGTGTGCAACATATGTACTAAACAGGTCTCCCACTAAAGCGCTGCACTCTATCACTCCATATGAGGCTTGGCATGACCGCATGCCATCTTTTGCTCATCTGCGTGTTTTGGTTGTTTGGCATATGCATTAGTGCCTGAACAACATCGCAGAAAATTGGATGATAAAGCAGTAAAATTTATTTTTGTTGGGTACAGTTCTGGAAGTAAAGGCTATCGTCTGTATCATCCACAGACTAAACACATTCTGTTTAGTCTTGATTTTGTTTTTGTGGAAGATGCTATTAAGCCATTGCTTTTATGTACTAAGGAGACATCTATTAGCTCCAAAGACATGTATGATACTTTGATGCCTCTTTTTACAGGTGGACAATCTAGTGCTGGTCCTAATGAGGCAACTTCTCAGCCTTTGTAGGTTTCATGTGATGATGCAGATCATTCCATTACTGATGCAGATTCACATGATGCACTAGTTGATGAGAGAGCTGATATTGAGCAGGCAAAAACTATGCCAAAATGGCTCGTGCAGACTTTGCGTGACAGCAAATTGGATGCACCTCTATCATATTGTACTCGTTTAGGCTCTCATAGTGCATCTTTTGCATTAGATTGTTATGCTATTGTTGCATCTAGTCTCTGTGATGAGAATGAGCCTATTTCGTTTAATGAAGCTCAAAATTCAGAAAATTGGATGGCTGCTATGCAATCTGAATATGATGAAATAATGAAGAATGGTACTTGGTCTTTATGTGACTTGCCTCCTTGCAAGAAGGCCATTGGCACTAAGTGGGTATACAAGCTGAAGTGTAAACCTGATGGTACAGTTGACAGGTATAAGGCTAGGCTTGTTGCAAAGGGTTATGCGCAGGAAAGAGGCATTGATTTTGATGAGACCTTTGCACCTACATGTCGTATGACTACTGTTCGGAGCATTTGTGCACTTGCAGCCATCATGGTTGGAATGTACATCAGTTGGACATTAAAACTGCATTTTTGAATGGTGACTTGCATGAAGAAGTGTACGTTTTTCAGCCCCGTGGTTTTGTGCAGAAAGGGCATAAAAACTAGGTGTGCAGGTTAAAGAAGGAATTATATGGTTTAAAGCAAGCACCACGTGCTTGGTATGAGAAGATATATGCTTATCTGATTGCACATAGTTTTGAGAACAGTCCAATTGAGAGCACCTTATATGTTAAGCGTGCTAATGATGTGCTTCTGATCATTGTTGTCTATGTTGATGACATGCTACTCACTGGTCCTATTGAGAAGCATATTGCTGATTTTAAGGCTGATTTGCATGCCTCATTTGAGTTGTCTGATTTGGGGCATTTGCATCACTATTTGGGCATTCAGTTTATGCACGTTGATGGTGGAATGGATTTGTGTCAAACAAAATATATTGACACATTATTGCAGCGTTTTGGCCTTGAAGACTGTAAGCCTATTGCGACTCCTATGGAGACAGGTTTACCTTTGAGTCTTCATGATGCTGGAGATGCATTTGATGCTGTTCTCTATCAGCACGTTGTTGGATGCTTGATTTACTTATGCATTACTCGGCCAGATATTCAGTTTGCTCTCTCACAGATGAGCAGATTTATGCATTGCCCAGGAGTCAAGCATTGGCAGGTGGTAAGTGCATCTTTTGCTACTTGAGTGGTACTCGACTACTTGGGTTGTTTTATCCCAAGGGGGGATCACTACCACCAGATTTGCATGCTTTTTCTGACTTTGATTGGGCTGGTTGCTATGACACTCGTGTGTCCACTAGTGGCTTTAGCTTCATGCTTGGTAGCTCATATATATCTTGGTTGAGCAAGAAGCAGCCTACTATGGCCACTTCTAGTTATGAGGCTAAGTATAGGGCAACGTTCACAGCTACTCTTGAGTGTGTGTGGCTCAGACGCCTTATGGCTGATTTGGGTGTTGGTCAGACTTCTGCCACCACCATCTTCACTGACAGTCAGAGCACATTGGCAGTTGCAAGGAACCCTGTGTTCCATGCTTGCACTAAGCACATTGAGGTGCATTATCACTATGTCGGGGAGAGGTTCTCTGCTAGGGAGAACAGCTTGGTGGATAAAGTCCCACTTGAATTAGTCACACTCCTTGTAAAATTCAATATTCATAAAGAAAATGATTTGAGACAACTCCTTCACATCATCAATTCCTTAACAAATATCAATGATGGTTTTATCATCTTCTTTGTTCAACGAATGGAGATGGCGGGTTATGTGGTTGGCAATGACCTTAGAGAAAACATTGTAGTCTCTCTAGAGATGGTAATAAGTCACCTAATTTGAATTCGAGTTTTTCTAGTTTGCTTGTGGATGAATTTGACAGCATATTCATTCAAGCACCTCTAAAGCACAAAAAAGGAATCACCATAGCATGCAAAGAGTGCTCTGGGACCTCTTTAAAATATTTGAGGAGCTCATTGGTGAGGTTCAAGAAAAGAGTGTTTGCCATTGGGGACGGTGTCAATCACTTTGATGATCTTTGGGTTGGGACAAGGGAGCATTCTTGGGATGAGATCCCTCAGGGAAGTGTACATGAAGATTTTTTTCCAAGGCTATTTCATTGTTTTTTTTATCATGCTACGCTATTTTTTACCATAAAGAAGATAAAAAAAGTTATGAATTATTCATGTTTTAGTTTATCTGGCTATCTGTGTAATGTGAAACCATGTCATTTTGGTATATTTGATCAGTAAATTTGTATATAATTCACCAATCTAAATCTAGACCCTGAAATCTAGAGTTTTACACTTAGAAAACCTAATTCTAACCCTTGAAACTCTAGGTTTGACCCTTAGAAACCCTAGGTTCAACCCTTAGAAACCCTAGGATTTCAGGCCGTAAATTTGATTAAACCCACTAATTGATGTGATTAACCTTATTCTTAGGTAAACCCTAACTTTTCCTTATTTAAAACCCTAGGTTTGGGCCTCAAAATTGGCATTTACCCTAATTTTAACTCTTTAGTTTCATTTAATTTGGTTACAAGTGTGAAACTAAACATTAGTACAGACATAAAGAGGGAAAAAGAAAAAGAACCAAAAATAGAAGAAGAAAATTTGGAAAAATAAAAGGAAGAAAAATAAAAAATAGAAATAAAAGATGCAATTTTCCCAAAAATAGAAGAAGATAGAAGAAAATTCCGAGAAATAGAAGAGATCAACGAGGAGGTCAGAACATTGTAGAGAAACAAGTTCTCTCGAGGATTTTGCATGGACTTGAAGTAAAGAGATTTGAAGTGAATAAAGAGAAGCTTTGATCATTCACCCGAAGTGAACACTAAAGACCGAAGCAAATAAAAGATCTTGCCATGAATTGAAGAACTGATCGCAAAGACTGAAGAGAAGTTGAAGGGCATCCTTTCACGCTATAGCAGAGTGACTATCTTGTATTTGAGTGATCCACATTGTGGCAGAATTTATGTATCATTCATAGTCATGTGTTGAAATTATTTTTATATTCATTGCCATCATTGAGCATAGTTTGTTTATTTGGCACATCAATCTGGTGATTTATATTTTTAGAACTATATATTTCATTCCGCATTCGTGACACATATGCCCTACGACTTCATTTTCGCATGATTGAGAACTTTTTATTTCTCTTTTGAGGCATAGGCCTATGTAGATACTATCATCCTACCAGATGAGGCGCCCAGCATGCAGATGCCGCTGGTGGGATGGGGACGACACACATACTCTCTAGTGGGGCCTGATCCAACCCCGCATCGCTCTTCTCCTTCTAGACCTCCTTATCTTCTGTGACACCTGAACCCAACGTGAAGTGAGGTGGTTTCCTAGTGATCCTCATCATGCCACCTATACCATCAGAATAGAAAATAGGAACCTCGGCGTCAGATCCGGTATTCTAGGTACCAACATTTTAAGTTCTTTGAATTTTTTGCATTGTTCCATGCACTTTAAACAGAAAGATTGATTTGATTATCTGAGTTTGAGTATTCACATTGTGCACTAGTTTAGTCCATACGCTTGTCTATTTTTTTTTTACTGCTACTTAGACTAGGGATTTTCCATAGCTTAGATAGAACATTGGAGACATTAGAAAAATATCATACAAAAGGCGAGAAAACAAATTGAAATTTTTGGGAATTAAAGAGAGAGCAAGAGAGGGAAATTAAGAGAGAATTAAGTGATAGATCAAAGAGGGAATCAAGATCAAGATCAAGTGAGAAATTCAAGTTTAAAAGAAGATTAAAATTCAAGTCAAAGAACAAAGTGAGTAAGATCAAATTTTGGCCTAGATAGAGAGCGTTTAGACTCACCTTCACCTCTTGGCTCGTGACCCACCCAGTTTCTTCTCAGAGCTTTACTCTGAGCTAAGAGAGATAGTAGAGCCACTCACACTAGATATTATTCTACGCTATAGGATAGACCAGAGAAGAGAGATGGAGGAAGTGTTTAAGGAATTACTAATAGAGAAACAGGGTGTTCGAGTAGTCCAAGCAGTCTTAAGAGAGAAAGGCAAGTTCACGGGACTTAATGTGATTGAATACCTAGATTGGTTTGAGGACCAGGCACAGGTCTATGGACTACCTGAAGAAATTTTTACGCATTACTTCACTCGGGTAGTCGGAGGATCTATTTTGGAATCTATTTTAGCCCACATAGCGAAGGCTTGGTGAATTCAGAAAGGAACTTCATAAGTTATTTTACGTAGAAGATTTTTCCCAACACAGTAGAGAAGGTTCCCTATAGTGGGTTATTTCCCCAAAACCCACTGCCTTCCATACTCACCTTTTAAATGAATTTTTCAGAAGATACACCTCATTAACTGAGGCTGATTTGGACTCATTAAAGCCTGACTTAGTCATTTCCTTTCTTAAGATCTTAAGTCCTGAAGATAGGATTGAGGTTGAGAGAAGGATAAAAGAGCTTGGCTAGAGGTTTTGTTTAATAGAAGAGTGGGCCATAGTTAGGAGATGGAAGCAGTTGTGCAGATGAGGCAATGACATGCGGTATTATATGATAGACTGGCAACAACAACTCCACAACCACCTAGGGAGGCACCTCTTCCAACAATTCCGAATGCACCTACAGCATGAGCTTCTGCTAATGTTGCATCCAATTGGCGATCACTAGTGGAGTTGCAACTTGAGATTCTAAGCAAGCAAATAGAGAACCTTAGGTCAATACAACCATCCATGTCTAAAGAAATGGTTAGCATACATAATAAATTTTACTCTATGGGGTATCAGGATCCCACTCCTCCTTAGGCGAGTACTAGTTATATTGATTCGATACAAAGGAATGCTATGCCTATTCCAAATACGCAAGGTTATGCGTGCCTCATCTTGCACCTTTAGTGTAGCCTATTGCTCAGCACACACCTACACCACCAGTACAACCCACATTTTAGTGAAACACTAGGCCTTTCAAGAGACGAGCAGCTGGTGGGTTTGGAGGGGCAAAGAGATGTGTGTGGTGTGATGTACATGAACAGTTCTCCTATGCGTTTGAAGAGCTAAAGCAAGCAAAAAGCGTCAGTTGGTAATAGACATAGATGAGAAGCTCTACGACTTCAAGATCCGCCTTCCTCTACCTCTGAATTGGGGGAAGGGAGGAATGAAGAAACTTTATGAGAATCTATCAAGCAACAATGCGAGCACATTGGTAGCTCAATAAGAGGCGTCAGAGGAGGGAGATGAAGAGGAGGCTAGGCCTCAACCTCAAAGAAACTACTCTATAGAAGCTTTATTGAGAGTTAGGGATGTGATCATGTAGGAGACTGCCTTGAAGTCTCGTGTAGATCAGTTCTCGGTCTACTCATATATACCCAATGTAGAGGAAAAGAGGAAGAGGGGTGAGAACTGAGAAGAGGCTGAGCCAAAGAGGAGAGTGACAAGAAAGCAAAGTAAAGAGGTTGAAGAGAAGGCCAAAGAGCCTGAAAGAAAGTGCAATTTAAAGAGCCTCTTGCCTCTCAAGAAGAAGGAAATAAAGGAGGAAAAGAGGCCAGCTAGGCCAATCAAGATTCAAGAACTGACTAAAGAGAAGGAGAAAGAACAAGAACTCGTTCAAAAGACTGATGACATTCAAAAAATTTTCAAGAGAAAGATAATGAGAAGAAGAAGAAGAAGACGACTCCAAAGGTGATATTAATTCCTGAGCTAGAAAAGAAAAATGATGCGAGAGAGATATTAAATGATATTCTATTAAAGAGCCAAGTGACCATGTCCTTGGAGCAAGTTTTCTCTATAGCAAAGCCTTAATTCAAGGATAGCTTTATAAAACTCATAAAAAGGAAAAGGTTCCCATTACCTAAGGATCTAGACATAAAAGAGGCAACTGAAGATATGCAAGTGACAAACAGAGGAATAGCCTTGAGTGATACTTCTAACGATGATGACGATGAGATTGCAAGATGCCATAGGAATTCCTTAGGTCCAATTACACCTGATGATGAGATGAGAAGGACAGAAAGTGAATATACTAGGACTTTTTGGGAAAGAGGGACACTTGAAGTGAAGGTGAAATTAGGAAGTAATGAAGATTCATGTTTTGCTTTGACCTTGATTGGCTCGGTGTCATAAATAAATGTGATCTCTAAGAATTTATATGATCAATTTAGGTGGCCAATAGATAAGGACCATGGATGGAAGATGAGGATGGCGGATAACAGCTCTAGAGCTCTGCTTGGCGCATGCACCTTTGTGCCTATAGAGATAGGAGGGATTTCTGAGGAATTAAACTTCTTTGCCCACAATCACTGTTCATCCAAGGCTATCCTTGAGGAGCCTTTTATAGCCAAACTAGGGATGGAAACCAAGGCAATGGATGACGGATTTGCTTATGCCATAATCCGATCTAGATATGGTCTTCATTCTTTACAAGTAATGATAGTGTGCCCAAATCATTCAAGAAATAGAAAAAAATATAAGAAAGGAGCCCATTAACTCTTATGACCATGATGATTGTATGCCCGTAGGAGAGCATGGGGCTTTTGCTGATCGAAATTTTTGTTAGGACCTAGTGTTGAGCAAGACAACAGCGGGAATTAGTTTGATGTATTCGGAGACTATGTACATAGCTTTGAGTATTTCCCTATTTATTCATCTGCATTTACGTTGTTGTGCTTACAAAAAGAGATCATTTCAAATAAGTTCAGAAAAATTCATGAAAGATACTATAAAAGTTTAGGAATCATGTTCCCTGATGAGAGGATTGAGAATGTAGTCCGATTGGAAAGAAGTTCCGATACTCTAGAAGAGCTTAAGCACACATTTGAGAGGAACTAAAAATCAAAAATCATTATGCGCACTTCTATCCAAGAGTATGAAATGATTGCTGAGTTCTTAAGAGGACATGAAGTGAATGTGAATATGAAGTATAAGACTGCTGACAAGAAAGTGAAACCCATAGCCCAACCTTTGCGAGAAGATAGTCATGAGAACTTTTTGTGAGTGTCATCTCACCCTATGGTGAGACGAGGAGAGCTTATAGGGCATCATTTTACTAATGAGCCTATTAAAGAAATAAAGTTTGGAGAAAAATCATTGCTAAGAGATGAAGAGAAAGAGAAATTCATAGTCAAGAAACATGAGAAAGCATTTGCACTTTTCCCACATGAGATAGGCTGTGTGGATGAGAAACAAGTTCCACCCATGATTATCTTTAGAGTGCCACATATACCATGGAATATCTGACCTATACGTGTCCCAAAGGCTCACTTGCCTGAGCTCATTAGGCTGCTAGAGGAAAAGATATCCATGTAGATATTTGAACCCTCCTCGGCTCCATATTTAAATAGGTGGTTTGCACTGCCTAAGAGAAATGGGAAACTTCATTTTATTCAAGCTAAAGTGTTAACGTGATGGAATAGTTGATAGATATAAGGCTAGGCTTGTTGCAAAGGGTTATCCATAGGAAAGAGGCATTGGTTTTGATGAAACCTTTGCACCTATATGCTAAATGACTACTGTTCGTAGGATCTCTGCACTTGCAGATCATCATGGTTGGAATGTACATGAGTTGGACATTAAAACTGCATATGTTGAATGGTGACTTGCATGAAGAAGTGTATGTTTTTCAACCACGTGGCTTTGTGCAAAAAGGGCATAAAAACTAGGTGTGCAGGTTAAAGAAGGCATTATATTTTTTAAAGCAAGCACCATGTGCTTGGTATGAAAAGATACATGCCTATCTGATTGCATATGGTTTTGAGAATAGTCCAACTAAAAGCACCTTATATGTCAAGCGTGCTAATGATGTGCTTCTGATCATTGTCGTATATGTGAATGACATGGTGCTCACTAGCACTCATCAGAAGCATATTGCTGATTTCAAGGCTGATCTGCATGCCTCATTTCAGATGTCTGATTTGGGGCATTTGCATCATTATTTGGACATTCAATTTATGCAAGTTGATGGTGGAATAGCTTTGTATCAAACGAAATATATTTACACATTATTGCAATGTTTTGGCCTTGAGGCGTGTAAACCTTTTGCCACTCCTATGGAGACAAGTTTACGATTGAGTCTTCATGATGTTGGCGATGCATTTGATGTTGTTCTCTATCAGTAGGCTGTTGGATGCTTGATTTACTTATGCATTACTCGGCCAGATATTCAGTTTGCTATCTCATAGATGAGTAGGTTCATGCATCACCCAGGTGTCAAGCATTGGCAGGTAATTAAGCACATCTTTTGCTACTTAAGTGGTACCCAGCTACTTGGGTTGTTTTATCCCAAGGGGGAGCACTACCGCGAGATTTTCATGCTTTTTTGACTCTGATTGGGTTGGTTGCTATGAAAGTCGTGTGTCCACTAGTGGTTTTTGCTTCATGCTTGGTAGCTCATGCATCTTGATGCTGGCCGTGCATTTGATGTTATCCTCTATCAGTACGCTATTGGATGCTTGATTTACTTATGCATTACTCGACCAGATATTCAGTTTCCTATCTCATAGATGAGCAGGTTCATGCATCACCTAGGTGTCAAGCATTGGTAGGTAGTTAAGCACATCTTTTGCTACTTGAGTGGTACCCAACTACTTGGGTTGTTTTATCCCAAGGGTCATCAGTATCGCCAAATTTGCATGCTTTTTCTGACTCTGACTGGGCTGGTTACTATGAAAGTAGTGTGTCCACTAGTGGTTTTTTCTTCATGCCTAGTTTTTGCTTCATGCGTGGAAGCTCCCTACTATGATTGCTTCTAGTTGGGAGGCTAAGCACAGGGCAGCGTTCACACCGACTGTTGATTCTGTGTGGCTTAGACGCCTTATGGCTAATTTGGTTGTTGGTAAATCTTCTACCACGACGATCTTCACCAACAACTAGAGTGCATTGGCAATTGCAAGGAACCCTGTGTTCCATGCTCACACTAAGCATATTGAGGTGCATTATCATTATGTCAAGGAGAGATTCTCTACTGGAGAGATCAGCTTGACATATGTGCCCATGTAGGAGAACATTGTAGACCTTTTCACAAAGGCTCTGCCTAGGGAAAAGTTTGAAGCTTTCTGCAAAGCTTTGGGCTTACTTCCTTTTGTGGAGTGGTTCCACATAGCTTGGCCGTTTCTTATACATGAGTGCTAGCTCCTTGTTCATAGCATCACTCCCAAGGGGGTTTTGTTGATATATTTAGATAGTGATGTGTGTGAACACTCTAGGACCACCGCGGTACTTTTTTACCACTTTATGAGGTTTTTCCCTTGCTTTTGTATATGCCTATAGCCCTAACGGGTTACTTATCTTTGTATATTCTAGTGGTAATACATTCAGTTTTGATTGTTATGCTCCAAGCTTGTTCTTCTTCCTTCTGCTCTTCGCATGCTTTCACAGACGTCTAACTCCAACAGTATATGTATCTAAGTAAGTAAGTAAGTAATCATGTATGTATGTACATATGGATGTATGCACGTATGAAATGTATGTATGTACTTATGTAAGTAAGTTACGAAGTATGTATTTAAGTACAAATGTATGCATGTATGTATGTATGTATGTATGTATGTATGTATGTATGTATGTATGTATGCATGTATGTATGCATTTATGTATGCACGTATGTATGTATGTATGTATATAATGTATGTATCTATTTATATAACATCTTATATCAGTCCATTAAAGGAAAATAATTTCAAAAATAAGTCCCCTATATGTAGAAGTAAAAGAAATTACTACAATGCTAGTTGGCCTTTTTTTAAATAAAGCCAATAGACCATCATAAATGCTACTCAGCCTCAAAATAAAAAATGGCACAACAGCCATAAAGCAAATTGCAAATTTCTTTCTCGACCTAAAAAGACAATCCACCATTAAAACACTTGAAAACCAATATTCTACTTGCAAAGAATCAACATTCTATTACAAATAACATTCTATTGTATGTGTATTTCTATGTATATATGTATTCATTTCTCTCTATGTGTGTGCGTGCATATGTATTTCTATGTGTATGTGTATGTAACTAAGATAACAAGTAACTATGTATGCGTGTATTTATGTATGTATGTATGTATGGATTTATGTATTTATATATGTATTTATGTAAGTAATTGAGTCAATAAATAATAAAATGGATAAGTTAGTAAGTAAGTAAGTAAGTAAGTAAGTAAGTAATTAAGTAAGTAAGTAAGACGTAAGTATACATATGTATTTATGTACCTATGTATGTATGTATTTAGGTATGCATGTATGTATGTATGCATGTATGTATGCATGTATGTATGTATGCATGTATGTATGTATGCATGTATACATGTATGTATGTATGCATGTATGTATGTATGCATGCATATATGTATTTAATTGTGTACATATGTATATACGTATGCATGCATGTATGTATGTATGTATGCATGTATGTATGTATGTATGCATGTATGTTTGTATGTATGTATGTAATTACTTATGTATGTATATATGCAAGTAAGTAAGTTAGTGTGCATGTGTATAAGTATGTACATATGGATGTATACATGTATGTTTATATGTATGTATGTATGTATGGATCTATGTATGTATGTATGTATGTATGTATGTATTAATATGTGTATGTATGCATGTATGTATGTTATTAAGTAACTAAGTAAGTAAGTATGTTGTAAGCATGTACTTATTCATGTATGTGTTTATATAATTCTCTTTAAAATGTCTTATTGTGAAATATTTTTTAGAATAAATTCCCATAAAAATGGAACTAAAAAAGTTATCGTAAGGCATGCAAGTCTACATGAAACTAACTCTTGCAGACCATCATGGAAGCCACTAACGATATACATAGAAATCATACATAGGTCGTAAAACCATCTGAAAGAATGTTTTTTGTTCTACCACAAAAGAAGCAATGCACTCACAAAACAACACTCTACTAACAAAAATAAATATTCTAATACAAAAAGAAACATTCTACTATATGTATGTGTATGTGTGTGTATTTGTATAAGTATATGTATGTGGTTGTACGTGTATGTAAGTATGCATTTATGTATTTACATAGGTATGTATGTATGTATATACGTATGGATGAATGTATTTATGTATGTAATTAAGTAAGTAATCATGTAAGTAAGTGAGTAAGTGAGTAAGTAAGCAAGTAAGTAAGTAAGTAATTAAGTAAGTAAGTAAGTAAGTATGTAAGTAGGTATGGTTGTGCCTATGTATGTATTTATGTATGTATGTATGCATGTATGTATGTATAAAAGTACATAGTATTTATGTATGTATGTATGCATGTATGTATGTAAGTAAGTGTGTATGTATCTACGCATGTATGTAATTTTGTATTTATAAATATATGTAGATATGTACATATGTATACATCTACATATGTATGAATGTATGTATGTACAAATGTATGTATGTATGTATGTAGGTAGGTAGGTATGAATTCTTACCATCCTATACATTTAAAAGAGAAAGTACATGAATAGAGTAAAAGAAATACACAAATGGTAGCGTTCTATAATTTTATTTATCCAAAAGAGTCAAGCCACATCTCAATTGTCCATTATGCATTATCCTTCTTTATAGAGGTAGGAAAATAATATTGCTAAATAGTGCAATGAGGTACAAACATTGTTAACACCGTTTTGATAGCACACATGTTCCTAATAAGGATATCTATCTTATCAAACAAAAATGTATAGGCTTTTTGTCTGACAAATGAGGCATAAATTCCAAGAAAACTCGAGTCAAGAATATAAGGTATTTCTCATGAAATAACTTTCTTGTTGGTTTGAGTTATATACTTATGTCTATAATGCAATGGTCTTTATGCAGGAAACAAAGAACCAAAAGAACGAATGAAGAAGTCACCTCCAATAAGGAATTCTTATCATGCATTGGTGATGTATACATTTCATTAAAGAAACAGGGGAGGTCTACACTCGTACCACACACTAATTTTGTCAGGAAACATTGAAAAGCATCTAGAATTGCCAAGAAAGGTATTTCGGCTACGGAAAAAGAACCATTTGCCCTGTAATGGGTTCTAAAGATAGTAGTGCCACAAACTTTTTGATCAAGAAATGTTTCAAGGTTCAGCTCATAGCCCTAATCGCAACACCCATCTTTGGATACATACAAGCAAATTAAAATCTATAGAAGGAATGATCCTATTCAACCATAGTGTTTTTGTCATCTATAAAGCCATGTTTTTTAAACGTGCCACATAAAATTGAAGAGGAAAAAACCTTTAAATCTTGATCCTCCCTGAAATTTGGCTTGGTGACATTTCCCTTTGAATATCATCTTTCATGGTGTCAAAAAATTCAAAACTGTCCATTGGTCAAGTGATTCCCAATCCAAAAAAAAAAAAACTGGAAGGACCTAATAGATCAAACAAATTCTTCCCGCGTTCCTTCACAATGGCACTTGATATCTACAATTAAATAAATAGCTCTATGATACTGAAAAGCAAAGGAGATCTATCTGCATATGTTATCGCAACGTATTCTCTAGAAATCACTTTGTATGGTCCTATTACATATTCAATAGCTTGCTTGTATGGATCACTAGATGGAGAAATATCTTCAGCATGTAAAGGGGCTTGATAAAAAACAACAATAACATGAAAAATGTTCAAAAGAGATTCATTGTAAAAGTTTACTTAGCACGAAATCAATGGCACTCTACACATGATGAGATCTATCAAAGCAACCATATCTCCTTAATGACCTTTGCCACCCCAAATATGCATATTCCAATTCGGTGGTATCTCGAATCTAAAACATTTTCATTATTTTTTAATATGATTCAAAACGGATGATAATATCATGATGCTATTTTTTCTTTCGGATGATTTTTATTGCTCTTATGTCTATGACTAATTATGTGTAATCATGAAGAATCATTATCGGTATATTTCATTGATATTATTTTCTTATTTGTATTTCATGCTAATTCTCATAAATATTTTGAAGTAAGTAATATTGTCCTTATCTAAGGAATCATCCATAAGCAATATACTTTGATTAAAGACATTATGGTTTCCATTATTTTGTAAAATACAACTTCAAAAGATGCATGACCAGCCGAAGTATATAGTATAACCATAAACAATAAGAATTCTAGTTACTTATCTTATTTCCTCTTAGATAAATATCTTGCTATCGCTCATGTTGGTGATCCTTTATATTTTACTATGCTTAATGTTTATTTCTCTGAAACTGATAAGACTTATAATTTTCTATGTTATTTTTTCTTAGATAATTATTTTGATAGCTCTCATATTTATGGATCTTTTAGGTTTTTTCTATTGTTTCTTCCCACGCAAGTCCCTCCCATTAAGCATTTTTTGAAAGAGACATGCTAGGAATAAATTTATTATATTCAAGGTCTTCTTATGTTCTCTTAAGGAATTTAACATTTTTGAACACGTTTTTAATATGTCTGATTATAAAGGCTAGTTTCTTAATAGTTGTGAAAACTTTTCTTGCAATGACCATGTTCTGTATGCATCATCTGGATGATCTCGTAAGAATAATGGTTTCACTTGAAATAATAGTCAAGCTCAAGAAAAACAATAAGATATATATTTTTAGACTAGAATAGGAACCAAAAAAACTTTATCTCTCAGTTGGTGTGTCTTTATAGAAGATAACTAGAAGCGTAATTGTATAAAAGAAACGAAATTATGGTAACATGAAAACAAGTTTCACTTTATATATATATATATATATATATATATATATATATATATATATATATATATATATATATATATATATATATATATATATATATATATATATATATACGTCCCTAGCCATAGAGGTTATAAAATCTAGAATAAATATGAGTCAAGAGAGGATCTCGAGTAATGAAAGAATGTAGAAAAACTATTTAAGTCTTGATCCAAAGGTCTCATAGAAAATGTCGAGGCGATTCCTTCGGTGAACTTGATTATCGAGGAGGCAACCATGATCATCCAACACAAAATCAAAAAACAATAGAGTGAGCCTGAACTCTTTCCTCATCGAGCACTTATAGAAAATTTCATGGCAAAGTGGACCATCAATGTTAATCAAAGCCAAGAAATTCCCAAAAAACATGGAAGCCATCTTGATAAACTTTCGGCCGTACTCTAGACCCAATAAGGACTGGAGGATAAAGTCCCACTTGACTTAGTCATACTCCTTGTAAAATTCAATATTCATAAAGAAAGTTATTTGAGACAACTCCTTCACATCATCAATACTTTAACAAATATCAATGATGGTTTCTAAGATAGTTGGAACTTTGATAAAGTTTTTATCATCTTCTTTGTTGCACGAATGGAGATGGCGGGTTATGTGTTTGGCAATGAACTTAGAGAACACCTTGTAGCTTCTCTAGAGATGGTGATAGGTCACCTAATTTCAATTCTATTTCTTCTACTTTCTTGTGGATGAATTTGATAGCACATTCATTCAAGCACCTCAAAAGCACAAAAAAGGAATCAATTCACACCATAGCATGCAAAGAGTGCTCTAGGACCTCTTTAAAATATTTGAGGAACTCATTGGTGAGGTTCAAGGTTAGAGTGTTTGCCATTGGGGACGGTGTCAATCACTTTGATGATCTTCAGGTTGGGACAAGGGAGCATTCTTGGGATGAAGTCCCTTAGGGAAGTGTACATCAAGATTCTTTTTCAAGTCTATTTCATTGTTTTTCTGATCATGCTATGTTGTTTTTGACCATAAAGAAGATAAAAAATTATTCATGTTTTGTTTATTTGACTATCTATGTAATGTGAAACCATTTCATTTTGGTATATTTGACCTGTAAATTTGTAAATAGTTCACTAATCTAACTCTAGACCCTGAAACCTAGAGTTTTACCCTTAGAAAACCTAGTTCTGACCCTTGAAACCCTAGGTTTGACCCTTAGAAACCCTATGATTTCAGGCCATAAATGTGATTAGACCCATTAATTGATGTGATTAACCTTAATCTTAGGCAAACCCTAACTTTTCTTGATTTAAAACCCTAGGTTTGAGCCTCAGAATTGGCATTTATCCTAATTCTAACCCTTTAGTTTCATTTAATATGGTTACAAGTGTGAAAACCAAACCTTAGTCGAGAAATAAAGAGGGAAAAAGTAAAAGAACCGAAAATAGAAGAAGAAAATTCGGAAAAATAAAAGGATGAAAAATTAAAAATAGAAATAAAAGATGCAATTTTCCCAAAATAGAAGAAGATAGAAGAAAATTCCAGGAAATATAAGAGATCAATGAGGAGGTTAGAACATTCCAGAGATTCTAGAGAGAGAAGTCCTAGGGGGAACCTATAAATTGATGTCCCATCCCCATTTCGTTTTCCCTGCAGATTTTCTCTCGAGGTGATAGTTGATACCCCCCCCCCCCCACAGGTTCTCTCCAGGTTTTTGCATGGACTTGAAGTAAAGAGATTTGAAGTGAAGATAGAGAAGCTTTGATCATTCACTTGAAGTGAAGACTGAAGACCAAAGCAAAGAAAAGATCTTGTCATGAATTGAAGAACCGACCGCAAAGATTGAAGAGCAATTGAAGGGCATCCTTTCACACTATAGCAGAGTGACTATCTTGTATTTGAGGGATCCGCATTGTAGTAGAATTTTTGTATGACTCAGACTCATGTAATGAAATAAGTTCTATATTCATTGTCGTCATTGAGCATAGTTTGTTTATTTGGCACATCGATCTGGTGATTTCTACTTTTAGCATTATATAGTTCAGTTCGTATTCGTGACACATATGCCCTACGACTTCATTTCCGCATGATTGATGGCTTTTCATTTCTCTTCCGAGGCACGGGCCTACATACGTATGATCATCCTACCAGGGTGAGGAACCGAGCATGCAAACCTCGCTCACGGGACCGAGGATGATGCACATACTCTCGAGTGGGGCTTGATCCAACCCCGCGCCGCTCTTCCCCTTCTAGACCTCCTTATCTTCTTTGACACCTGAACCCAATGTGAAGTGAGGTGGTTGCCTGGTGATCCTCATCACTCCACCCATACCTTCAGAAGAGAAAATAGGAACCTCGCCATCAGATCAGATATTCTAGGTACCAGCATTTTAAGTTCTTTGAATTTTTTGCATTGTCGCATGCACTTTAAACAGAAAGATTGATTTGATTGTCTGAGTCCGAGCATTCATGTTGTGCACTAGTTTAGTCCATACACCTGTCTATTTTTTACTCCTGCTTAGACTAGGGATTTTCCACTTTCATAGCTTAGATAGAACATTGGAACATTAGAAAAATATCATAGGAAAGGGGGAAAACAAATTGAAATTTTTGGGATTTGAAGAGAGAGCAAGAGAGGGAAATTAAGAGAGAATTAAGTGATAAATAAAAGAGGGAATCAAGATCAAGATGAAGTTAGAAATTCAATTTTAAAAGAAGATTAAAATTCAAATCAAAGAACAAAGTGAGTTAGATCAGATTCTTGCCTAGATAGAGAGCGTTTAGACTGATCTTCACCTCCTGGCTTGAGACCCACCGAGTTTCTTCTCAGAGCTTTACTCTGAGCTAAGAGAGATAGTAGAGCCATTCACACTAGATCTCATTCTACGCTATAGGACAGACGAGACAAGAGAGATGGAGGAAGTGTTTAAGGAACTAATAGAGAAACAAGGGGCTCCGCTAGTCCAAGCGGTCTTAAGAGAGAAAGGCAACTTCACAGGACTTAATGTGACTGAACACCTAGATGTGTTTGAGGACTTGTCATAGATCTATGGACTACTTGAAGACATTTTTATGCATTACCTCACTCACGTAGTTTGACAATCTATTTTGCCATCTATTTCAGCCCACATAGCAAAGGCTTGCTGAATTCAAAAAGGTACTTCATAAGTTATTTTACGTAGAAGATTTTTTCGAACACATTACAGAAGGGTTCCTACGGTGGGTTAATTCCCCAAAACCCACTACATTACTTACTCATGTCTTAAATCAATTTTTCAAAAGATACGCCCCGTTACCTCAGGCTAGTTTGGACTCGTTAAAGCCTGACTTAGTCATTTCCTTTCTTAAGGTCTTAAGTCTTGAAGATAGGATTGAGGTTGAGAGAAGGATAAAAGAGCTTGGTTAGAGGTTTGGTTTGATAGAAGAGTGGGCCACAGTTAAAAGAGAAGTGGAAGGAGTTTCCCAGATGAGGCAATGACAGGTGGTATTATATGATAGAGTAGCAACAACAACTCCACAATCACCTAGGGAGGCACCTCGTCCAACAATTCTGAATGCACCTACAACATAAGCTTGTGCTAATGTTGCATCCACTTCGCGATCACCAGTGGAGTTGCAGCTTGAGATTCTAAGCAAGCAAATAGAGAACCTTAGGTCAATGCAAGCATCCATCTCTAAAGAAATGGTCTGCATACATAATAAAGTTTACTGTACAGGGTATCAAGATCCCACTCCTCCTTCGACGAGTACTAGTTATATTGATCCCATACAAAGGAATTTTATGCCTATTCCAAATATGCAAGATTATGCGATGCCTCACCTTCCACCTTGAGTGTAGCCTATTGCTCAGCAGACACCTGCACCACCAGTACAACCCACATGTTCATGAAACACTAGGCATTTTGAGAGACGAGCAACTGGTGGGTTTGGAGCGGCAAAGAGATGTGTGTGATGCGATGCACAAGAACATTTCTCTTATGCGTGTGAAGAGCTAAAGCAAGCAAAAGAGCAACACTTGGTAATAGACATAGATAAGAAGCTCTACAACTTCAGGATCCACCTTCCTCTACCTCTAAAGTGGGGGAAGGGAGGAATGAAGAAACTTTATGGGAATCTATCAAGGAACAGTGCGAACAAATTTGCAGCTCAGTTAGAGCCACTAGAGGAGGGAGATGAAGATGAGGCTAGGCCTCGACCTCAAAGAAACTACTCTATAGAAGCTTTGGTGAGAGCTAGGGATGTGATCATGTAGAAGACTACCTTGAAGTCTCATGCAGATCAATTCTTGGTCTAGTCGCATATAGCCAATGTAGAGGAAAAGAGGAAGAGGGGTGAGAACCAAGAAGAGGCTGAGCCAAAGAGGAGACTGACAAGAAAGACAAGTAAAAAGGTTGAAGAGAAAGCCAAAGAATGTGAAAAGAAAGTGCAATTTAAAGAGCCTCTTGCCTCTCAGGAAGAGGCAAAGAAGAAGGAAATAAAGGAGGGAAAGGGGCCAGCTGGGCCAATCAATATTCAAGAACTGACTAAAGAGAAGGAGAAAGAACAAGAACCTATTCAAAAGAGTGATGACATTCAAAAAAATTTCAAGAGAAAGATAATGAGAAGAAGAAGACCCCAAGGGCGATATTAATTTTTGAGTTAGAAAAGAAAAATGATGCGAGAGAGATATTAAATCATATTCTATTAAAGAGCCAAATGACCATGTCCTTGGAGTAGGTTTTCTCTATAGCAAAGTTTGAATTCAAGGATAGCTTTATAAAACTGATAAAATGGAAAAGATTCCCATCACCTAAGGATGTGGAAATGGAAGAGGCAAGTGAAGATATGCAAGTGACAAATGGAGTAGTAGCCTTGAGTGATACTTCTGACGATGACGATGATGAGATTGCAAGATGCCATAGGAATTCCTTAGGTCCAATTACACGTGATGATCAGATGATAAGGAGAGAAAGTGAATATACTGGGAGTTTTTGGGCAAGAGGGACACTCGAAATGAAGGTGAATTTAGGAAATGAAGGTGAATTTAGGAAGTAATGAAGATTCATGTTTTGCTTTGGCCTTGATTGACTCATGGTCACAAATAAATGTGATCTCTAAGAAGTTATATGATCAATTTAGGTGGCCAATAGATAAGGACCATGGATGGAAGATGAGGATGGTAGATAAAAGCTCTAGAGCTCTACTTGGCGCATGCGCCTTTGTGCCTATAACGATAGTAGGGATTTATGAGGAATTCCACTTCTTCATCCACGATCAGTGTTAATTCGAGGTTATCCTTAAGCAGCCTTTGATAGCCAAAGTGCGGATGGAAACCAAGGCAATGGATGACAGATGTGCTTATGCCATACTCCGAACTAGATCTGGTCTTCATTCTTTACAAGTAATGATAGTGTGCCCAAATCATTCAAAAAACAAAAAGAATATAAGAAAGAAAACCATTAACTCTTATGACCATGATGATTGTATGCCTGTAGGAGAGATTGTATGCCATGATGATTTAAGTATCTCCCTATTTATTCATCTGCATTTATGCTCTTGTGCTTACAAAAAGAGATCATTTCAAATAAGTTCAAAAAAATTCATGAAAGATACTATAAAGTTTAGGAATCATGTCCCTTGATGAGAGAATTGAGAATCTAATCGAGTTAGAAAGAAGTTCCAGTACTCTGGAAGAGATTAAACACACATTTGAGAGGAACGAAAAATAAAAAATCATTATGCATAGTTCTATCCAAGAGTATGAAATGATTGTTGAGTTCCTAAGAGGACATGAAGTATAAGACTGCTGACAAGAAAGTGAAACCCATAGCCCAACCTTTGCTAGAAGATAGTCATGACAACTTTCTGTGAGTGTCATCTGACCCTATGCTAAGATGAGGAGAGCTCATAGGGCATCATTTTACCAATGAGACTATTAAAGAAATAAAGTTTGGAGAAAAATCATTCCTAAGAGATGAAGAGAAAGAGAGGTCAAGAAATATGAGAATGCATTTGCACTTCTCCCACATGAGATGGGTTATGTGGATCAAAAATAAGTTTCACCCATGATTATCTTTATAGTGCCACATTTACCATGGCATATTGGACCTATACCTGTCCCAAAGGCTCACTTGCATGAGCTGATTAGGCTGTTAAAGGAGAAGATTTCCATGTAGATATTAGAACCATCCTCGGCTCCATATTTGAATAGATGGTTCACAGTGCCTAAGAAAACTGGGAAACTCCATTTTATTCAAGATGTGCTGCTTGTGAATAAAGTCACAATTAGAAATGTAGGGACAGGACCTATAGTAGATGAGTTTGCTAAAGCATTTTTTGGGCATTCCACCTATTCCATGGATGATCTATATTGAGGGTATTACGAGTTTGAGTTGGCTATTGAGAGGAGAGATAGACGATGATGAAGAATCCACTAGGCCTCATATGCATGTGTACTTTGTGTGAGAAGTGGAGAATGACATGCATGGGACTCACCTCCCAGCCTATTTATAGCCCTTGCGTAGTCACCATCTAGAGTTCTCTCTAAGGTCCCTCTATGCACCTGGCCATCATGAGTAGGTACCTCATATGAACTCTTTGGCTTTTGGCCTTGGCTATCCCCTGAGTAAGGAACTTCTCGTACCTCCAAGCATGTACATCTCTAGAGTATAACACTCTCTCCCCCTTCTAAAGATCATTGTCCTCAATGATATAGAAGGAGCTATAAACCTGGGAATCAAAATCTATAATTCCAAATAATAGGAGTAGAGTGTGCTAGGTGTCTAAAATACTAGATGATAAAAAAGTAGACAACTCGTCTCTATGCTTCATATCTAGCATTTCCACTAATAAATAGTAGTCCTTGCCTTGGGCATACTGTAGGAATCCCTCTGAGGCCCAATGAGCTCCTATGTGCGCAACATAAGGACTCGGAAGATCCTCAGACCCCCTATGCCTAGATGTTGACCACTAACTTGTGACGGCTTGTCACCTATAGAGACCTTGGCAGCTTGCTCTTGTCTCCCTGAAATAACCACTAACTCCACTAGAGTAACAAAAAATACTATGCTAATCCAAAACAATTTGACTATGTCCAACTCTCTGTGGAAGAATACTAAAAAGAAATGGAAATCTTTTCCAAGTAGGGTTTAATCTCTAAGCAAAATATCTTACGCCACTAGAGTAACAAAAAATACTATGCTCAGCCAAAACAATTTGACTATGTCCAAGTCTTTGTGGAAGAATACTTAAAAGAAATGGAAATCTTTTCCAAGTAGTGTTTAATCTCTAAGCTCAAGTAAATCTACTTGATTTACTCACTGTATTGAAATAAAACTCTAGGAAATATCATCATGATCCAAACTATGAATCCAAGATAACAATCTGTCAATGATCTAGACTATGGACCAAGATATCAATATGTCAATGATCCAAACTATGGACAAATATCTCAATCTCTAACATCCAAAATATGGACTAAGATCTCGATCAGTCACATCTAAACAATGGATCCAAATCTTAATCTATCATATATAATAATCCTAACTATGGAACAAGATATGTCTCATATAAAGTAAATCCCAATCCACTCTCTAGAACTAAGTCCATCATGCCAAGTGAAGACGTGCTAAGAAAGAATAACAACTAGTAGAATTACCACCGCCTTCTCAATAATACCATGCATGATGTTCCAAGTGGATGAAACTTGCTTTAGCCAGTACCATCATCTGATCATCACTATGATCAAATCATTCCTAACTAGGAATGAGGTGTCTCAAGTAAGTACTTTCATAATCTCGCACTTCCAGATATAATGAGGACCATAATATGAGTCCACAAAATACACTGAAAAAATGATAAGTAGATGTGTGCACACTCATAGCCCACTAGGCTAAGCATCTAGCTCACCTCATACACACTATGTATGAGCCATGGCCTATCCTAAGGCATATCAAATAAAGTACTACATACTTGCCTATTCATAGTTCTTATGTGCAAACCTTGCCTTTCCGCTTCTAGGCTACTTGCCTGCGGACTTGCTTTGTTTCCGATCACATATAGAGTGAGTGTCTCAACTGCCCCTTTGTTGTCTAATAATAAGAAGATCATCTGAATGAACTCCAAATCATATAAAAAATACCATCTCAGAGACTTCTCTCTCATACCATCTCTCCTACACCTAGGTAGAATACAAAGTTTGATGTCCCATACCACCAAACTTTATACCCCACATAGATGCATGTATGAGATTAAAGTCAAACACTTCTCTCAAAGTGATTGGAATAAACCCACAAGTAATCACAACCATAAATAATAATGAGATCATAAAGAGTTCCTAAAGTGTTTCCTTCCCTCGATGGAAAGAACAGAGTCATTCCTATCACTCTATCACTCATAACTATCTCTAACATCAACTCATCTTGAGTTGAGAAATGAGAAACTATATAATAAATCAACTCAACTAGAGTTGTGAAGGATGCGGCTTGCATCAGATATCAACTCATGTGACTTGAATGAAATATTGACTCACAATAAATTGGAACTTATACAACTTGTATGAATCCAGTTATATGAAATGAGAACAACTAGCAAAATTCTCCTATTCCATGCTCTCATGCCACTATATATATTCTTGAAAATTTGCAGAGGCTAACTTTTACTCTTTTCTTTATATCTCCTAAATGGAGAGACATTTCATCTTGCAATTTTGTACAAACCATCTAGAGGTAATGGTAGAAACAAAAAACATCTAGTTTGAGTAAATGAGCTAAGAGAACCAATCACCTCTAGTTGACTTGGTCTCTGGTCATTTCATAGATTTCAGAGGCTGCACTTTGATGTGTAGAGCTTCTTTGACCTATCAAATGATCTCTAAAAAGAATGAAAATTGGTATGCGTAAATTTCCTCTACCAAGCTTTTTTTTGCAACAAAAATCATTCAATTTGGATCTAGCAATGAAGAGAAATTCCCTTTGTAATAGGCCTATATCACTTATTTTAGGCCTCTAGCTCTGTTAGCAGCACATTTAGTGCAGAGGTCATTCGACCTATCTAAAAGTCTACAAATTAATTGAAAATTGGTCAGCTTAATGGTAACCCTAGGAGCTACTTGTCCTCCAAGGTTCAATAAATTTGGGCATTGCCACAAAGAATCACATCCAAATCTCTATGAGGATGCTACCTCACTAACTATTTCCTCAATTATATTTTTTTAATCTTAAAAATGACGAGACATGTTAATCCTTATGATTAAACAAACGCATTCACTATTTTGAATGGATTATGACATGGAGACATATCCATGCATATAATGATCATTTAGATGAATGCAAATCAATTAACCATCATAAATCGTCTTGTTGAAAAAATCGATTCTTTACAATATTCACTTTTCAATGGAAGTGAATATGCATGGATGTCATTCTATTCATTGTGCTTCTTGCACCCTATTAACCTCATGAAAATCAACCACATACAAGCACTTAATACTTGTATTGATGATCATAACCATACCACTCTTGTGCAGACTCGAGATAACCGTCTATATCAAGTATATAGACTCGCATGAAAAACAATTTATGTGCTCATGCATTACTCATCAAAAAACACATCTTAGTTGTTCTTGATGTATATAACTTTTCCTTTACACTCTAAAGGCACAATTAGCCTATGCATGATACCTCTATCACATACCTCATGCTCACCCTAACTCATTGTGGTGATACATATAAGTGATCTTCTATGGATAGAAAATGCATTATGCACTTCAAATTTCTAGCAATCATATCATCTATATATGCATGCATCCACGAATGCATCTTCTTCTCTACTTCAATCAATTTATATGCTTTTATTTATGCACACATAAGACTTCCTCTCTCTCTCTCATAACACAATATCGCTCTAGTTCTCACATGGCATATAACACCATGTGGCTACAAAATTTTCGGCAGTCTTTCCTCACGAAAATGAAACCTGAAAAAAATAATAACCATTACAATGATAAGCATCAACCTAGTGGCTGGAAAACCACTTTTTTTACTCCAAAAACCTACAAATAAGAAACTTTTCCAAAATGTGTTGCTGGGCACTACAGGCCCTCATAACAATGTCTTTTTCTACCTTCAATACCTGCCAAAGATTCTAAAAGACACAAAAAAGATCTACCCATTCATTTATGAATCAAATTTAGTGTAAATTCATGTGTGTAGATAAAGTCATGTAAAAACTAACTTTCATGCACATTCCAATGTTGATTTCATAAATCTAGAAGAGAATTCAATGCAAAATTATAAACTTTCATGCGAGAAGTATTCAAATGAAAGTATTTGAGAGAAAAATTATCATGCAAATGTATAAAAATCAATTCAATCATATCCAAATTGATTCAAAATATGATTAGAAACTCCTAATTATCATAATTGAACACTCAAATCACTCAAAAAGAGTTTCTCACCTATCAATAGCCATCTAAAAGCTTGTGCAGAGATGGCTTCCAATGGTCAAAATATATCCAGTAAAAAAAAAGGGCATGATGTCTAGAATCAATATCAATTTAAATTTCTTGATTTGGAGCTTCCATGAGGAAGTTATGGCCAAAACAATGAAGCTAGGTGAGTGGGCAACATACCTCTTTGAAGAAGTATGCAGAGAACTAAATACTCTCTACATGTGGCTTTGGATTATCCAATGATAGCTTCATGCCATGCATTTGAAAGTGCTTGAAGTCTACTTCCTATGCCAAGTGAAATCATCCAATTTGGATACCATATGAGAGAGTTATGTCCAATTTAGTAAAGGTAGGTATGTGAATCTTGCTCTTTCTCTTCTCTCTCTTTCTAATCTTTTTTCTTCCCAAAGAGTGTAAATAAGTCTAAGTCTATTCCAAACAAGGTTCAGGGATCTGTTGAGGTATCACGATACTTGGAGTAGCATCCAATAGTAAATTGAGCTTTTCTCTCAGCTCCGAACTCCGAATATAGCAAATAGCGAGTTCCTTTCGAAGCTCTCGAGAAGACGAATCCAATGTTGGTCTTTTCACTCCATTCTGACACTTTTGCTTCAAGTTATGAGCAAAATAGAGAGTGGCAGGAATGACCTTCCTACACTTCAGCACTTCCTACACTTCACACACACCTTAACAACAGCAAACAAGCACTTTCATGGATAGACAACACTTCCAAACACTCTTTTCAAGCATCACACATGCACACAAGCTCACAAAGAAGATGATACAGAGAGGAGAAGACACAAATTCGAATTATGAGCTATTGATTCTCACAATGGCAAAAAGCCTTTACAAAGAGTCACAAATTAACTTATATACATGTGCCCTAAAAATGGTCCTTTCACACAAGAGACCGGCACTTTATTCACTAAAAGGTTAATTTCCTACTAATTTACATGGGTAAACTACTAATCTTCAAGGGTATGCATCTAGAGGACTCCTCTAGTGCATTTACATCAGAAAATATGTTACAACAAGGCTATGATACAAAAATAAAGTGTTCGAATCGGAAAAATTTTGGGGCCTGTCTTTTTCTCTGCCTTTTGCTCTTCTTAGCTCTACAACAGTCTCCCCCTCTTTGTCTTTGTTGTCCCTTGACAGGCTTTGCTTCTTGTTTCTAGCTTGTCAAAGATTTGTGAATACACGTACCCAGTGGTCGAAGAAGCAACAAGGACTGTCAGAAAATTGGTTATCTTATCTGAGGTATGTCCTTTGCTTCTGTTTGCCCCTTGGTATTCCTTAAATCACATGTCTGGGTTGTTGCATTAACCCGGGCTGCCACGCACTCCATCAGTGGCTAAGAATGTGGTCTTCTTAGTTACCCTCTTCAACTTTTCAGCCTCTACCTCTTTCTAACTTTTGGTCTTCTAATTTGTCTTCATCTTCACACCTCTGACCCTGTTGTATTGCTTTGAGCCTGTTTACTTTGTTTCCACCGCACGCTATCAGCGGGAGGATTATTACCTGTTAAGTATTGTCTTGCACTTCTTCATGGATACTTCCTCGCCCTGGTTCGTCCTTCCCTCCTACGTGCTTTTCCTTGATGTGTGCCCCTATGGGGTTTTGTGCAGAGACGGGTGTTGCATGCCCCTACGGGGCTTCTTGCAGAGATATGTCTTCGGATATAATATTTTCAGTGAAGCTTCTTTCTTGGTCTTCTTCTTTTCTTCTTTTTGCTCGACTCTCCCTCAACACTACCCCCCTCCTGAACTCTGTCGTCCCCGACAGGCTTTGGAAGTCGGCGGGAGTATGTTCTGTAAACTTTTTGCTCTATCTCATTAAGCAGATTAGCTTCACGTATCATAAGTTGCTTCCATTGTTTTGTGTTCACACCATCATGTGGTGGCTATCTGTGATCAGCAAAGAAGCTTAATTCATATGCCACTAATCTGGCATTCAAGTTGGACGACATCTTTAAGAAAATTTCTTAATCAATTTCAAAAAACCCTGTGAAAAAGGCTTCCTCGAAGGTTTGCATATATGTACTCGGTAAAAACATAAGCCTAGAATAATATGCCATTATTGTGGGTCGATTGGGCATAATAAACAGATCAAAAAGGAGGATATATGTGCCTTGATTAATACCAATGAAATTTAAAAAGGTACAAGCCGCGTGCTTGAACACCTTCAACACTATAAGTATCATGCTGAGGATTTTATTCGTCATCTTGATAGTTAATTCGGGGACTGTTGCATAACAATGCAACCAAAATTCAATGGTTTTTACCATGTAATCCTCCGTTAGTAAATAATTATGAGGTGGACTTGGAAGTAGCGCATAATTCAGCCACTGTTTATTGATCACACCATTCTTTTGCATATCCAAGAATTCTCTTGCTTCTCTACGATGTGGTGTTGGACAAAATGATGGATTTACCTGTAACAAATACGGTGCTGCTTGCCAGTGCACCCACAAAGTAGGATTTTTCTCCAAAAATTTTCTTCTCCATACAGGTTGTGCAGCTTCAAATTCCTCTTGAGTGTAATTGAATGTATTATCCTTGAAGTATAGCTGCTCATCTCGATCCTTCTGTGTGATCTTCTATATGTATTGCCTTGTTTTCTCTTTCAATAGTCCATAAGGAACGTTGAAAGGCTTCATTATCGCATCCAGATCTTTTCCTTTTATCTTGGCCTCTTTCATAACTATGAGCACTTCATTTTCAAAATTTTCTTTCAATCAGGACACCAATAGTGCCCGTTCCTTCTGACCTATTTCTGTAGTATATGGCATGGGATGATCATCACATGGTTCCACCATCTGCTCTTTTATTGGAGAATTATAGATCGGGGAAGATAGAGGATGTGCCTCTACCTCGTTAGTAGGATTCTCAGGTTGTGGCTCTACTGGTGTCCTGATGGATACTTTTTGTTCTGCTTTAGTTTCTAATTGTGCAAGGCGTTCAGTATTCTCTTTAACTTCTTGAAGAGCTCCCCGGAGTGCCTTTTTGGTCGCAAGTAGCTCATTACCGATCTCTACTACTTGATCTACATTTTCACTGTAGCTCACTACGAGTTTGGCGTTTAGATTTTGCAGTTGCTTTTTAAGCTCATTGGTGTCGTTTATGTACCTCATTTCCCATTCTTGTTTGAGAGCCTGCTCCTATTTCAACAAATCAGCATATTTTGTCATTTGGTTAGTTAATTCTTTTTAGTCAGTTGCTATGGGCTCTTGTTTTTTGATAGGTTGATCATAAAGCAGTGCTTTCATCACCTCTTTATCCCTGTTGCGTAGATTATCGTTTTCCTCCATATATACTTTGAGTTGTGCTTCCAGCAGACTGCTTCGAGCTTTTATCCTTTCTTTGTCCGCTTCAGTTGCTTCATGTTGCCTTTGTGATTCTATTAGTTGTTCTTGGAGTTTGTGATTCTGCTCCATTAATGTACTGCATTGTCCTCTGACTTCAAGTATTTCTTTTTCTTTTGCTGAAACATCTTGTTGGGCATGCATGAGCTGTGCCGACAGTTGCTCACTCATGACTTGAAATTGATTCTTTTTCCACATGGCCTTGTCATAATCTGCATCCGTGTCCATCATTTGTTGTTGCGTATCCATGGCCGTTTGTATCATCTGCTTGAAGATGGGTTTCAATTGAGTAACATCAACATTTAGCCATGTGGTAGGGATGCTAGGTTCTTCACCCGTGGTAACATCTTTCCCCTGTGCCACATGTAACGTAGTACCATGGGGCTGCCGAATATGGAGTTGTATCCATGGCTGAGCCTCCGTGTGGTCAATCTTGCCTTGTGGTGTATCATCAAGTACTTCAATCACAATTCTCTCCCTATTTTGTGGTAAACTTTCTTCTTTGTCAATGTGTGTTTGTATTTTCTCTTTGATAGGTGGCACTGCATCTTTATTTGTTATTTCAGCGTCCTTGATGCTGATTTTTGACTGATCGTTCAATTGAATAATATGGACCTGTTTAGTGGATGCTTCTGGTTTCCTTGCCTAACTGTTGATTCTCAGGTGTGACCTCGACCTGATTTATCTTTGTCCATTCCTCATTGTTCATTTCTGTTCTTATGTCAGTGTCTAAGGTGTCTTTCTCAAGGATAGACTCCTCATTAGAGCTCAAATCTTCTAATCCCAGTCTTTTATATCTGGCAGTTTGTTTTGGGGTGTGTTCTTTATTCTTTTGTTGCTTTCCTTGGCTTGCCTGTCTGTATTGATGACCTTGAACATTTAAGTTCACTTGGCCCTGCATATACATATGCGTCTCTTCTAAAGTTGTGGAGAGGTTCCTTTTTGTGATTGGTTGTTGTGTCATAGGAATCTTTGGTAATGTATGTGTCCTCTTTTATTGTGGTGTCTCTTGGGCTGCTTCCTCTCTAATGCATTTAGTCCCTCTCATGGGTTTCTTTGAACAAGTTCCCACTTCTTCGATGGAGATGAGTGTTTTCTTTTTCTTTGGAATCGTCGCTAACTTTACATATCTTGCCATCTCAGTTGAAGTTGGCATCAAGCGTAAGCACTCCTTCATTTCAAGTGCCTCATAAATTAACAAGGTCAATGCCGAACTTCCATTCAAAAACTTTTTCTGACCCCACTTTTTCTTTGCTTTGAATAGACGGTCTTGAATACATTAGGGGAAAAAATGAACCCTGAATGGGCCTTTGAGATTAAGGACTAATTAGTGATGGACCAATCAGAAGAGGGTGGTGGGCACAGTCTATGCCCTATAAAATACTAGGCTGAAGGGGGGAGAGGGGACATATTTGTCCCTTATTTAATGAGCTGCTCTAGAGAGAGAAGGAATCTCGTAACTCAATTGGGCCAAAAAATTCAAAATTTCTAAAAAGTTATAAAACTCATCATAACACCTGAAACTGGACCCCCCATTACTCTTTAGGGTCAAAAGTACTCTTTTTGACCCCAAATTCAAAATCCGTGCATGTTTTGAGCTGGAAAAAAAGGATTTTTTTCAAAAATACTCAAAAAAGAGTTATTTCCCTCCTAAACCTCACATTTTCATACCCAAGTCCCAAAAAGTCATCTTTTCCCACTACTTTCACTTTGTAGCACACCATTGAAGCTCCTGTTTCTACACTCCAACCTACCTACATCTCCTATCTCGAATTACTGTTGTAGCTTGAAGTCCTTTAGCTTCAATGGCAACATCTAAAGCTTCTAGGTGACCAAAAGATGAAATCCTCACATTAACATGTCAGAATATCAAAGCCACAGATGGACAGTGGCTATCACATGAGTACTCCAAAGGTGCATAGGTCTACATGCAACCCTCTAGAGTTGGGCCTCATCGAGTTAGAGATCGTGGAAACTTAGATGTTCATTGGAAGGGAAAGTTACTTGGCTTCAAGAAGCACAAAGACAATGGGATGGTTGCTATTGTACAACATGTTTTTACAATGGCAACTATGAAACTTCAAAACTCTAGTGGTATGAGATATCCTGTGAATTGTAAGTATTACTCTACAATATTTTATGGTTTCTTGTGTCGGATATATTTCTGAACTATTTGGATATGTTTTTGTTTGTTTCACCTATATTTCCTTCTACTTTGGTGGAAGAGCAACCACTTCATAGTCTTACAGGTACTTTCTCGGCATTGAATGCAGATGTTGGTGCACTAGTCTTTCCAAATATATCTCCTGCTCAACTTTACCATGATAGAGTTTTCTTTTACACACATAGATATGTTGTACCCTCTACAATGAATGGTTTTGGAAGGTTAGAGATAATTGAAGTACATTCTCTTCTTGGATGTGCAAACTTGGCAAATGGATACCATTTCAAAGTTCAGAGGGATCTTTGCATTCATTTGAAATAAAGCTTAGATTGCCCAACAATGAAACAGAAACTATTTTAGTGAATAATCATTGGACCTTGGCTAATCTGAGAGAACACTTGATGATTATGGGGTTTGAAGGACTAACTCAATCCAAATTCAATATTGAAGGACATAAGGTGAGAAATGTTTCATGCTTTTGTTAAAGTAATCTTTTCATTATTGTTTATTTTACTCTAATGACTTCAATTTCTTGAAAATTGATTACTGGTGGGCAGAAGAATGGAATACAAAATGAAAGTCCCTGTAGATTGGAGCAAAGATGGAACATAACTCTCATTGTCATAGTTCTTTTGCAATGTGATAATGTCACTTCTTGGGCCCTAGTCATTGTATCTCATGGTTTTTCACTTTCAAGAACCATGTAAAAAGTAGGACAATTCATTTATGTTAGATATTGTGTATACCTTCTTCTCTGTAATGTTAATTTCAAAACTGTTGGAATGTCAAAAAGTCTGTTCAATACTTTGAAATGTGGTTGCTCATATTTTTTTCTGTGCATTATTTTGTCATCAGAAACACTTTTGGATTTTCACTTCCTCATTCTATACTTTTAAAAGTGGGCCCCATCAGTTTAAAAACTTGAAACTGCTATAAAAATGGTTCTATGTGCTCATTTCTCACATTTGCACTCTCAAAGAGCTAGAAAGCATAGACAACAAGCCTCTAGAATTCTCGCGTGCAAGCAATGGCTGCTAGCACTTCCACTCCCATGAAATCTACTCGAGATCTATTCATGGAGTTTTTGGATACTACACAATACAATGGTGGTACGGATTTGTATGACCTAGTATGTAGAGTCCCTAATCTTGAAGGGACAATAGCCCTGAACTCCGATGTGATCGATGAGATCATAGATTTTTTGGAATTCTATATATTAAGATATGCCATAGATATTCCAGCATATAAGTATAAATGGGTCCCCTGTGACCTGCTTTTCTACATTCATAAAGGAGTTTGTGAAATGCTTAAGGCATTTCATGGCTATTGCGGAGGCTTCAAGGCACCTGCTAGATGACACAGTGCCCTTAATTAAACAATTAAATAAGAAAAGGAAAATGGGAAGAAAATATCTTTCCTACGTAGCAACAACCATATTTTTTGTGAATGAGGAGCCTGAACCTTCACCCATGGACCTACCCCATCTTGTTACTGGGGGTTTTGTAGATGACAAGAAGGAACCCTAGACAGAAGCTCTCAGCCTAATTGAAAAGAGTCAAAAAATTTCCAGAGAATTTCCTCAAGGAGTAGTGGACAAATTAAAGGAAGCCAGTACACAAAACAGTCCACCCTCCAACTTAGACCCCATGGAACCCACTCTACCAGAGATAGAGATGGAAATGTTTTCAGTTGTACTTGTCGACGGAGAGGAATTTTTGTTTCTGCACGATATTGAGAAGGCATTTAGTCTACGCATCGACGAATGCCTTAGTATTTTTTGCTTAACCTCCGATGTTCCCATGGACAACACTTCTGACATTATCAAAAAGGCAACAATTCCACTTGGTGATTCATTTGCAGACACCATTGCATTTGTGTGTGAAGAGATTTTGAGCCATGCCAACCAAGATGCCACTGAAGAAGATCTGGCCGCAGCAAGGGAAAGAATTTTGGAGAAGAAGATTCCAACATCCCCTGTTGTGGAGCAAAGTGGCATGGCCCATTCATCCATCCCACTAGATGCAATGGGAAGAGGAGAGGATGAAGATAGGCTTCAAGATGTAAGTCTCTACTAACATTTATGGTTGTCTCATATTCATACAAGATGTATCTATTTAATTTTATGAGTTTCTATGTGCAGGAAACAATTAAAGTGGATAAATTTGCAGCAAGGAGTGGTGGTGACCGTGTTTCCCGGGGCCATGGCTCTTCCTTGGCACAATACATCGGAAAATTGCCAAAGGAAGATTTTGTCATAATCCACAAGGACTTTTCCCCTCAAGGACACTTCATGACTTGGTGTCTCAAGGCCTTGAGCAAAGTTTTGTGCCTATCTACAATAATGCAAGGGACCAATTGTATATTTCTAGTTAGGAAGTCCCTTGCCCTTACTACCCTAGGAGTTAACTTTAGAGGAAAAGTATTAGGTCAAATAGGAATATCTTTAGGTCTTGGACTAACAGACCCTCAGTTAATATCCCAATGAGTTTTGACTTACCAATTGCCACTATCTTTTCAGAGAAGAAAGAATGTAGTGGAGAGGCTCAAGGCCAAGAGCCAATTGTAAAAACTTTATAATACCAATTATTGTTTTTCCAATTTCCATGTGCATTCAATCTATTATATCTTTATGAATTTTGACAATCTCATAACTTTTGCACAGTTTAATCAGTCTTTTTCCATTATTTCTTGTAATTTGTGTTGCCCAAAATGATTGCAATGGCCTAGGAATGCAAAAAAAAGGCCTACCATAGAAATGCAGGGATGGGCCCTACAAAAATTTTGTAGGGCCCATCCCCGCATTTCTGTGGCAGACCTTTTTTTTGCATTCCTAGGCCATCCTATGCACTAGGTTACCTATATTGATGGTCTATCTCCCTCAATTAGCACCTTCACTTGGGGAATTGTGGAAGACTCTTCTTATGTGCAATAATTAGAGAAAGTTAAGACTCCTCTAGGTACATATAAGCATGGAGTATTAAATAAGTATGGAAATGGCATGTGCCAATCATATGCCCCAATGTGCATGACATGTGTTTCCATGGCTTGGAAATGCCAAAAAAAGGCCTGCCACAGAAACGGGGGGATAGGCCCTTCAAAAGTTTTGTAGGGCCCATCCCCGCGTTTCTGTGGTAGGCCCTTTTTTGGCATTTCCAAGCCATCAAATGCATTAAATAGCATTACCACTTACAACAAGTACAAAAAAAAGAATGATACAACTATGAAACACATTTCAAAGAGGTACTGGAAAAAGACACCTAGAAACATAGGAGAAAGAAACTTCAAAACATGTACAATAAGAGATAAATACTTAGGAGAGCAAATATGAGAAGACAAAGATTATATTCATCATTTGGGATTTACAAAATATTCATCATATGGGATATACAAAAGGTTCTCCAAACAAGGGAGTACAAATTCTTGTTAAGGGTTATTCCCTCTAATTCTCCTAGCTAGTTGAAAATCTTTAGGTTGTATTGTCACTCTCTTTGCATGGATGGCACATAGGTTAGAGTCATCCAACATCGATATAAGATACACCTCTGCAGCTTCTTGGAGAGCTTCAATGGTTATCCCTTGGATACGAAGTCCAGCGCAATAGCATTGGATCTCTTCCTTCACAACTCTTGCAAATGACCTTCGTGGAATAAGAAGCTCCACAGACTTTTGATAGTGTCGAATCTCTGCAAAGGCTTTGGTTTGCTTTCTGTGCCTTTGTGGTGCTCTTGCATTTGGGGGGATGTTGGGTTGTGGTCGTTGTGGTCTACGACATGGTTGGTAGTTCTTCTTTCTTCTTGGAGGACACCTAGATTATCCTGCCTCATCATTTACTTCCTCTGCCCGACCTTGCTCTCTTTCTTCATCGGTTGGTCTTTGTCCTTGTCCTGGGGGGAGTGTCTTGCCTCCTTGTGTTACTCGATGGTTCACGGGGATATCATCATTGTTCCATGGTGGCTCATTTATACTTTCTTCATCTGAGGAACTTGATAAATTTGATGTCTCAATCACAACTTTCCTATGTCCTCGTTGTGTGGGCCTTGACTTGATTGGTGTCCTGTCTCGGGGCTCATCATCAGATGGGGGAGGGGAATAATTTAGTTCTTGAGATACATCTCTCTCTGGTGAAGCTTCATCCCCCTGCGATGGAATGCTACGAGATTGTGTACCTGCACCCGAGCTTCGTCTGGAAGACTGGCTTGTGGTTCGACGCTTCTTATGGGGTGTCATCTATTTTGGGGGCTGAGCACCTTGCATATGGCTAGGGTAGACGACATGATCCTTCCTAGCAGTCAGCTTTGTGCGTGCCATTCTCTTAGGTTGTAAAGTGGTAAAATGAGGAAGGACACCTCTATTTATAGGCTTTCACTTAAAAGTGTCCTTTTCACACTAAAATGGATAAAAAATAGTTTTAAGACATTAAAATTATTTTCACAAAAATAGTAGAATTTTATTTGAAGTGAAAGGGGTTTTAATAACCTTGAAAATAAAGGCATTTTCAGAGTTTGGAAACTATTTCCAAGCAGAACCCTCGCGGACTTTTTGTGCACGCCATCGGGCATGATGTATGGGTCCTGACGATGACATCCACTTCTCTCTTGTAATATCATGTTGTAGCTTTCGTGTAATCTTTGCTATTCGTGACTCACATGCTCGTTCCATTACATATTTTCTAGCGAATGTCGCATGAAAAAACCAATTGAACATTTCTCCTAAATAGTTTGATTGGAGTAGACCACCCCCATGACGAGTGTTTTTAAAGAAAACACCTCTAGCCCTATAATGTGACTTCTCCATTCCTTGTGTACTAAAAATGTCCGGTGACCCATATCGATTCATAAAATATGCTCCATGTGCAAAAAGAATCTGCTATGATCTGGTCAATAAGATATACACATAGTGTTTAAGACCAAATAAAAAAATGTAAGCGAAACTTACTATGTAATGTGTAATGTTGCTTTCTCCCCAACATAAGATGAATGACTGTGTAAACTCCTTCAAAGTCACTTGGAATAATTCTCATTGTGAAGCATTAGTAGAAACCAAACACATCAAATGTAACACTTGATCGAACGATGACCAAACCTTCTTTCGCTTGTTATTGAGATCAACCTGACTATCATTGTTTGTTGTAATTGAACACAGGTCCTTCCAAAGCTCCCATTTCCCATCATCTTGACTATTCACATCTCTTTTAAAGAAACGTCTTGCCTTCTTCTCAGTCATTGAAACTTGTTGTAAAATCTCTTGAGACTCACCATACTTCTTCACAAGTAAAGATACGTGGCCACCATGACAACCTATAGAATTCAAAAGATCTTCTATTTTTTGGATTGCTATTGTAGACCTCTCCAGTGGTTTCATTGCAAATGCATATTCAACATGGAGCTTCAAAACCCTATCAAAGATCCTCATGAATGCATGCAAAGTACCAAAGTGAACATTGACTAATGGAAATGGGATAATGGGTTTCCAATCATTGCTTATTTTATCACAAATGATCGGTTCCTGTAACATTGGATACCTCAAAAGTGATATCTCCCATTCCTTGTGATTTGATGAGTCTGTTTCATCAATTTCTTCAGAGTCATGTGCATTCATGCATGTATGCATGTGTATGCATGCATGTATGCATATGCATTCATGTATGCATATGCATTCATGCATGTATGCATGTGCATTCATGCATGTATGCATTAATGCATGTATGCATGTATTTCATGCATGTATGCATGTATGCATTTGCATTCATGCATGTATGCATGTGCATTCATGCATGTATGCATGTGCATTCATGCATGTATGCATGTGCGTGCATGCATGTATGCATATGCATGCATGCACATGCATGTATGCATATGCATGCATGCATGCATGTATGCATATGCATGCATGCACATGCATGTATGCATATGCATGTATGCATATGCATGCATGCGTGTATGCATATACATGCATGCACATGCATGTATGCATATGCATTCATGCATGTATGCATGTGCTTTCATGCATGAATGCATATGCATGTGCATTCATGCATGTATGCATGTGTGTGCATGCATGTATGCATATGCATCCATGCACATGCATGTATGCATATGCATGCATGCACATGCATGTATGCATATGCATGCATGCACATGCATGGATGCATATGCATGCATGCATGCATGTATGCATATGCATGCATTCATGTATGCATATGCATGCATGCATGTATGCATATGCATGCATGCACATGCATGTATGCATGTGCATTCATGCATGTATGTATGTGCATTCATGCATGTATGCATGTGCATTCATGCATGTATGCATATGCATGCATGTATGCATATGCATGTATGCACATGCATGTATGCACATGCATGTATGCATATGCATGCATGCACATGCATGTATGCATATGCATGCATGCACATGCATGCACATGCATGTATGCATATGCATGCATGCACATGCATGCATGCATGAATGCATATGCATGCATGTGCATTCATGCATGTATGCATGTATGCATACATGCATGCATGCATGCATGTATGCATGTGCATTCATGCATGTATGCATGTGCATTCATGCATGTATGCATGTGCATTCATGCATGTATGCATGTGTGTGCATGCATGTAAGCATATGAATGCATGCACATGCATATATGCATATGCATGCATGCACATGCATGTATGCATATGCATGCATGCATGTATGCATATGCATTCATGCATGAATGCATATGCATGCATGTGCATTTATGCATGTATGCATGTGCATTCATGCATGTATGCATGTGCATTCATGCATGTATGCATGTGCATTCATGCATGTATGCATGTGTGTGCATGCATAAATGCATATGCATGCATGCACATGCATGTATGCATATGCATGCATGCATGTATGCATATGCATGCATGCATGTATGCATATGCATGCATGCACATGCATGTATGCATGTGCATTCATGCATGTATGCATATGCATGCATGTATGCACATGCATGTATGCACATGCATGTATGCATATGCATGCATGCACATGCATGTATGCATATGCATGCATGCACATGCATGTATGCATATGCATGCATGCATTCATGCATGTATGCATGTGCATTCATGCATGTATGCATATGCATGCATGTATGCATATGCATGCATGTATGCACATGCATGTATGCATATGCATGAATGCACATGCATGTATGCACATGCATGTATGTATATGCATGCATGTATGCATATGCATGCATGCATGTATGCATATGCATGCATGCATGTATGCATGTGCATTCATGCATGAACGCATATGCATGCATGTGCATTCATGCATGTATGCATGTATGCATGCATGCATGCATGTATGTATGTGCATTCATGCATGTATGCATGTGCATTCATGTGCATTCATGCATGTATGCATGTGTGTGCATGCATGTATGCATATGTATGCATGTGTGGGCATGCATGTATGCATATGAATGCATGCATGTATGCATGTGCATGCATGCATGTATGCATATGCATGCATGCACATGCATGTATGCATGTGCATTCATGCATGTATGCATATGCATGCATGCACATGCATGTATGCATATGCATGAATGCACATGCATGTATGCATATGCATTCATGCATGTATGCATGTGCATTCATGAATGAATGCATATGCATGCATGTGCATTCATGAATGAATGCATATGCATGCATGTGCATTCATGCATGTATGCATGTATGCATGCATGCATGCATGCATGTATGCATATCCATTCATGCATGTATGCATGTGCATTCATGCATGCATGCATGTGCATTCATGCATGTATGCATGTATGCATGTATGCATGCATGCATATGCATGCATGCATATGCATGCATGCATATGCATGTATGCATATGCATGCATGCATGCATGCATGTATGCATATGAATATGCATGCATGTATGCATATGCATGCATGTATGCACATGAATGCATATGCATTCTGTTTGCATATGCATGCATGCATGTATGCATGTGCATTCATGCATGTATGCATATGCATGCATGTATGCATATGCATATCCCTCTCTCTCTCTCTCGCTCTCTCTCTCTCTCAAACAAAAATAAAGAGAAGATATTAGAAAACAAAAATATAAAGAAAGATAAAAATATACAAAAATATAAAGTGATATATGTTTTACTTAGATTGATGTATGTGTAGGTATTCCACTTGAAGTGCTTCTTCCTCGAATTTCCAAAGCTTTGATGCGAAGTTCTCCTGCAAAATCAAACAAAGAACATATTAGCAAAACCAAAACTTCAAATCTACAAAAATAGAGGTATGTATAAAGAGAGAGAAAGAGAGAGGGAGAGATAAAGAGGGAGAGAGAGGAGGAGAGAGTGAAAGAGAGAGAGGGAGAGAGAGAGATAGTGAGAGAGAGGGAGGGAGAGAGAGAGGGAGAGAGAGAGAGATGGAAGGGAGGGAGAGAGAGAGAGAGAGGGAAGGGAGGGAGAGAGGGAGAGAGAGAGAGAGAGAGGTAACAAACAGAGTTTTGCTCTGCTGTTGGCGCACGCGAGCTCGAAGGGAGTTCTACATTCTAAAATGACGAATTTCAGGTTTGGGCCTAGTTAAAAAGGGAGCGTCGGTATATGCGTTGGTAGTTTCACCAAAATACCGACGCATATACCGACGCACATACCGACGCTGTGATTCCGAACCGACGCGGCTATGATTCCGAGGCAATGCAGCTTTCCCAAATTCCCCGAGGGGTATACTGACGCCGAGAGCTGCACGTCGGTACACTGACCAGCGGTATTCAGTTGATATGTTGTAGTGTCCCCTTAAACAAGAACAAAATTAAGCTTAATCCCTAAAAATTAGGGATCCTTACAAGGCCCATGCATGGTTCATTTTTTCCCCTAATGATATGGAGTCATATTTACTTGATTTCCCACTTGCCTCATTGCATGGGAAAGTAATTGTACAACAATTTTCTGAGGTGATGTATATGTGTGCATACTAGGAAAACGAAAATGTTGGTGCACTAATCGAACTGAGTCTTCAATATCTTTTCTGTCGATTTCCGAAAATGTTCTCTTTTTTGGATCATGACATTCATCTTTGATATTAGTGAGGCCATCTTGATTCCATCCAAAGGCTCTGTTGATTAGCTCATGAGTGAATCTAATGGTTTTCCATGTACCCAGTTTATCAAGGACTTTTGCTTCCGGGATTGATGGCTTATCTGATGCACACTGTAGCGTATTCATCACTTGTGTGCATCTCCGAAAATCTCGCAGGTATATTGGAAGTCGTAGGAATACATCAAAGCCCGCCCTTGTCCATAGATCTATCATGCGTGCTAATCCTTGTATGATAGTCTGGAAGTCTTGAGACATAATTGGAAAGTAGTGGTCTCTATCCATAATTTTAATGGTGTCCATGAAAAGTAGCTCTGCCACTGGTTGATCGTCAAGAAACCAATTTCCTCTTCAAGAGCCTTCGTAATTGATTCCAAGGGAAGAAGTAGGACCTCTTCCTCTTGCGTAGCCTCGGAATTAGAGGATGCCATCTGCACTCAGTACATACCAGTAATCTGTGGCAAGCTGGTATCAAGAATCATCCTTCACTTATCCTTCATAAATTTGGCAACTCTCCGAGTGAAGTGTATCAACCCTTCCCCGTGGGTGTGAGAGAAAGGTAATATCTGGGATTCTTTCATACTTATTTATATTTTTTATGTATGTGTTTGAAAGAAAACCAAAATGTTAGTTCATAGTCGAAGCGGTTATTGAATCATTAGTTATTTTCTTTTGGATTATTTTACAAGTGCTCTCGTATTTCCCAAGAGGGAAATGTGCTTCACTATCAAGAAGTAGAAGAAGAATGTGCCGAATGCTTGGCCTTGTAATGTGGCCCTATTATGCATACTTTGGATTCTTGTGACTTCAGATGTGTGTAACCCAAATTATTTGGTCAATGTGTACAGATTGTGTTGCCTGTAGGCATCCAAATCCGCTTTACTCCAGTAAGACAGCCTACATTCCCAACACTCCTGGAGAATGTAGTGCTTCTCACGTTATACTTTTGCTTTGTCTGCTTTTTGAATCTTTGAATGATTTTTGTTGCGTATCTAGGCTAGTGCTATGTCCTGTAGTTGTTTGTCGTCCATTGTTTTGCCTTTAGATCATACTGATTCTCCTCGTGTCTTGACTTGTCCTTTTTTATGATTGTCTTGCTACTAGGGCGGCTATCACCTTCTTCGGAATCCATACTCTAGCAATCCTTTGTGGACCTAGGTGTCCAATATGACTTGCATTCTTATTCTATTGTTGTTTCCGATGTCGATAGTGATTCTGTTGTTGAAGATATGTTGTCACTTGATCTTTTCTTATCCAAGTCTGTCTAGTGTAAGGAATGGGGTATATTCTAATGTGTGCAGGTTTTTGATAGTTTTGTTGTCTAGTCCCTCTTGTGCTTGGTTCCTCACTAAGGCTTTTGTTGGATAAGACACTAATCATGTGATTTACTAGATTAGAAGAGTTTGTGAAAGCAAGATTTGGTGCATTCTCACATGAAGTGCTTGATGGTGGGATTTCCACTTTGTGAGTGAACATACATTCATCATCATGTTCGTTTGAGTGATCTCTTGGGCCTATACGTTTGCCTTTGACTGGTTGTTCGTCTAACATGCTGAATACCTCACGGTGTCCTATCTTCGCCGAATGTATCCTAGGGCCAATTCAATAGTCACTTCATATTCATATATCCAATCTTGACTTAACACGAGCTCTTCTAATAAGTCCTGATCATGACATACTAAGAGTTTTTGTTCCATCATGTTGTTTCCCAGATGTAGAGGTAAGGTAATCTCGCCTATACATTGAGTAACTTTTCGTCCTATTCCAATCAGTTGTGCCTTAGATGGGCATAAATCTTCCTTGAGGTTCTGGGTCAACGAATACTTGATATAGCTTATGGCTGCTCCTGTGTCAATGAGAGCGTCCACTAAGTGGTATTCTTTTGTTCTAGCACCCAACTTCAAATAAGGTTGCTTTATTTGCTGTCCTAGATTTTCAGTGGCTCTAAAGTTAGCCATTGGGATGAGTTCCTCTCCTTGTCGATATCTCTCGTCTCTCTCTCTCTCTCATCCACTTCTTTCGTTTCCTGATTCATTCTAGTGCTTCTTGTGTAGCTTCTTCTCATATTCTTTCTTCCTCTTTGCGCCTATTTTTACCCATTATTAGTCGTGACATTATCTCTTCTGTCAATGGCTCTGAATATTTTTTTACTCGGCAACCACTGATATAGTTAGGCAATACTTCTCCATCTAGGGTTGCTAAGTTGATGGCTCTGCTGGTAGATATACGATTGATGATCAATGGGCCATATCCTCATTTTTGCAGTGTCTTTGCATGTTGCTTCAAAGTATAGACCAAAACTAATTCTCCTTCCTTCAAGTTTTTATCTTTAATATGAGCATCAAAATATGCCTTCGCTCGCCTTTTAGCATCATAAATCCCTGCTACAGCTTGTTACCTTGCTTTGTGAAACTTGTCTATTTGATCCAATTGAGTTGATAATTCATGTCCAGTTCACTCGTAAGTTGTTGCTACTTTGAGAGTGGGTACTAGGAAATCAATTGGCAAGATGCCATTGTGTCCATACACTAAGTTAAAAGGAGTAGTTCCTATGGCTGTTTTGTAGGCTACTCGGAATGCCCATAAAGCATGATGTAATTGCTTATTCCAATCAGATCTACCATTATTAACAATTTTAGTGAGGACTCTACACAAGATTTTGTTTGAACTTTCGGCCTGTCCATTGGCTTGTGGGTGATATGGGGCTGATTTCTTATGAATTACTAAGAATTCATTCAGTAGGGCTTCTATCACTTCATTCACAAAGTGTGTGCCTCTATCACTCACAATTTCTATAGGCAATCCAAATCTAGTGAATACGTTCTCAAAGAGAAACTTGGCCGTAGTTCTGGCATCGTTTTTCTTGGTTGCTTTGGCTTCAACCCATTTGGTTAAATAGTCTATGGTTACGATTATGTACTCGGCATGGGATCCTTTAGCTGGTGGGCTAATAGGTCCTATGAAGTCTATTCCCCATTTAGTAAAGGCTCCCGCACTCATCATGGGTTTCAGTAGCATTTCATCTCTTCTAATTGGATATTTTGTTCGTTGGCAAGTATCACATCGTTGACCATATGTGGCTGCATCTTGATGTAGAGTTGACCACCACATTCCTGCAAAGAGGATCATTTTTGCAGTTTTATCTACAGAAAAATGTCCTCCCGTAGCTCCTTTATGTGCCATCTCTAAAACAACAAGACACTCGTCTTCATGAATGTACATTCGTAAATGATTGTCTCTTCCTTGCTTGAAGAGTTGTCTTCCTATATGAACATAGTCCTTGCTTTGTTCCATGAGTGCACGTTTCCTTGCTAGTGTAGCTCCTTCTAGGTACTCTTGGGTCTTCAAGAATTTCACGAGAGGCTCTCCATCTTGGTGCTACTGCGGAGTAGCATAGAGTAGAGTTCTCTTCTGGATTTTCTTCTTGACAATTTGGGCAAGCTGATACATAATTATGTGTATCCCTCTACATGGTTGGCCAATATATGCCTAATCTCTTCAGTGTTTGCCCTGTTCCATTAGCATTTAAATGAGTTTTCCATTGATTTACATGTGCTTTTTAAAGCCACATTTCTTGTTCCTCTTCTTCCACACATCTCATGAGTAATGCACTTGAGTCTTGGTGATATAAACTTCCAGCAATGATATGGAGGTTTTTAGTTTTCCATAGGTCTTGGTTTCTGTTTGGTGTGATCCTATGTTTAGGTCCATGTGTAAGGATAGGGATCAACTTTTCTGCCCATTGGGGCCATACTTCGAGATTAAAAGGCAAGTGTCTGGCAGATCATTTGGTACTCCTGTGGGGGGTTCTCCATGTGTCATTCTCGATAAGTGATCTGCTCTAATGTGCGTATTCCCTTTCTTGACTACTACTTCAAAATAAAATTCCATCAACAATAGAAACCATCGTACTAGTCGTCTCGTATTACAAGGCTTATTGACTAAGTACACTAGAGCTTGATGATCGACAAAGAATTTGAATTTGTTTGCCAAGAGGTAGTGTCGAAACTTCTTCACTGCGTACACCATCCCTAAACTCTCTCTCTTAGTTGTTATAATTGTACTCCACTTGATTCAATTGTCTACTGGCATAGGCTATAGGGTGTTCTAACTTCCCTGTATCCGCGGGTTGAGCTAAGATGCAACCAATGGCAAACTTGGAAGCATCTACGTGAATGTGAAATGGTTTGTTTCCAATTAGGTACTCGAAGGATTGGTGCTGAACTTAGTCGACTCTTTAATTCGTTAAAGACCTTTTCGCATTCTTCTATCCAATTAAACTGAGACAATAATGCATAAAGAGGTCTAGCAATTATGGCATACATGTGTATAGATCTATGGTAGTATCCGTAGTGTCCCATAAATTCTTGCACTTCTTTAGTAGTCTTTGGTCTCGACAAATCCATAATCAGTTTGATTTTGTCTTCATCTGTGGAAATTCCTTTTTTAGAGACAATGTGTCCTAATATCTTTCCTTGTCGAACCATGAAGACACACTTTTCTGGATTGAGGCATACTCTATATTGTCGACATTTGGCAAAAATCTTTCTTAGTTCAGGGATATGTCCTCATCGTATAGCTGAATAAGTGCATAAATCATCCACGTATACTTCCATGCTTTTTCTCAAGAACTCCTTGAATAAATGGCACATCAATATTTGGAAAGTGGCGGGGGCATTGGTTAGACCAAACGGCATAACCCTAAAGGCATATACTCCCCATTGAGTTGCAAAGGTTGTTTTATGTTGGTCCTCAGGAGCAATCTCTACCTGATTATACCCTGAAAAGATGATCAGTAATGGGTAATGGGTAACTATCTCTTATGGTGGCAGCATTTACTTTTTTCAAAATAATGCATACCCTCCACTTACCATTCTTTTTCAGTACCACCACCAAAGGTGACACCCATTATGTGTGTTCGATCTCATAAATGAATCCAGCCTCCAACAACTTATCTATCTCTTCTTTAATTTTTGCTGAGTAGACGTCGTTATATGTGTATGGTCTTTGTTTGGAAGGTTTGGCTTCTGATGTCATAGGGATTCTATGGGCATAAATAGTGGGATCAACTCCTTTTTAGATCCTTATATGTCCAAGCAAAGACGTCCCTGTATTCTCCTATGAGTCATATTAACTTTTTTTCTTCTTCCATTGAGACATCCTGTCCTATAAAGGTACATCGCTCTTCTCCTTCCTCCAAGGTTACTACTATTTTCTTGGTCTCTTCTTTGTTGTCATATGCTATTCCTAGTTGTGCTTCTCATTTTGGCATTTGTATAGCAATCTTCCTCTCTTCTACTTCATATTTTTTGAAGTGGGCAGGCACTTCGAATTGATCCTAAGGTTTATTTTCTCCATCTTCTTTTTCTTTATCTAGTCCATGCTCTTCTTCTCTTGCCATTTCTTGATTTAATTCACTAGTTATGACACTTATTCTTTGATTGTCACTTCCTGACTCAATTGGTTCCTGCTCCATTTCAATGCTCTCATAATCCTCCTTGCATTCTTTTTCAATTACTTCTCCTTCTTCTGCCTCTTGAAGAACCACCACATATAGGCTTACGTCATATCCTTCCTCGTCAATGCATTCATTCATGGTTATCACTTCTTTGTTTACACACACATCGAGAGTGGCTAAAATCTCCATCCAACCATGAGGTTCGAATTCTTCATCTAGGAATATTTGGGGCATGTAAGCGGAATCTTGTATAGACCTAGCAACTCCCTGTCTTTGCTGCCATCCTTTCTTTCTTTCCTCTTCCTTTTTCGCGTTCTGACATATCCATAGATGAGTGTCCTCGTTTATCCATGATTGATCACTTGAACCTATACTGTGAATCGACTGCTCGTCCTCCTCTTTATGAATCAGATTCCATTGCAAGGGGGAACATCTTCATACGTGTATGTGTGGAGATTTATTCTAGTCGTGGTTCCTTCGTGCTGTAAGTATACCGCGTCTTTTCCCCAATCTTGCACTACCTTCAGATGTCTCATGAAGCGTCTTCCAAGTATCGTCTCATAATTGCTAGCCCTTTCAAATTAACAGATCGCTAAGGTGTGCTCGAATTCAACTCCAGAGGTGGTGAAAGTTACTCTTTCCAATAATCCCAAGGGTTGTTCAGTGTGTCCATCTGCCATTTGTATTTTCATGCGTGTTGGTCTTAAAGCTGGTTTTCCCCATTTCCCCATATTTCTTTAGTCGTGATTCCTACTCTAGCTCCAGAATCTAAGATAGCTTTAGTGGTGTAAGCCCTATAAGTAATTGGAAGGCATGTGTTTCCTTCATCTCCCTTGCTAAAATCTCCAACCTTACCGACTGGGATTTTGACTGTGGTCACTTCATTAGGCATCTCCTTGTCTTTTGACTTGGTCTCCAATTGACTGGTTAGCTTCTCCTTCAAATGTGGTTTTATCTTCCAAAGTTCTTCCAATGTTAGAGTACAAGGGATTTTTACCTTTCTCAGATGTTGTATGATGTCCGATGTTTTGATTGATGGGTTCTGCTCTTTTTTTCTTATTGAGGGAATGCAATATAATTCTGAATTATGTTCGTATTCTCCTGTGTAATTTGGCAAAGCTTTCACACTGTCATTCTCCTTGTCGCTCTTGTCAAATTGAAAGAATCCTTATGAATTTAGCTCAGGTATTGAGTCTTCCAATTCACCTTCTGCTTCTAGCTCCTCAAAGGGTGGTTCAATTCCTTCCACTTTCTTCCATCTATCTTCTTGGACTCTTGCCCAGAAGTCTTTCGGCCACTCCCCATCTACTTCGATGACAATGGATCCTTCTCTTTTATCCTCACAGTAATTTCCATCACGTGTCTCACCTTCTTTTCCTTTCTCGGGATCATCAGGGATGACACAATCTTGGAATTCATTTTCGGGAATTCGTGAATTGGGTAGTCAAAGAACAGGTTTTTCTAGGGTCTATTCAGCTACTTCAATTAATTTTATGCATATCTCCAAACTTTCTTTCTCTAAGTCATCTCTAGGATATTCTTTTTCATGTTGTTCAATGGTTGGTCCGGCTCTTATTCATGCCTGGTACGCTTGAATCCACATGGCTAACTCTTCTGCCCCGGTGTTTGCTAAAATTGATCCTACCTCTCCTTTTTTATACTTTCCTTTCTGATTTTCTCCTTCAAGTTTTTGTTTTTCTTCTTGACCTTGTTCATTCTTTTCATTCTCCTTCTTTTGTTGTAGTTTCTTTCCCCTTCTCTTGTCTCTACGATTCTTAGATATTTGTGTGCATTTATTTGTAATACTTTTCCCAGGCTCTTTGGAGTCTTCAACTATTTGAGGTGTAGGTATATTCACTTCTCGGTCGCCTTGATCATTCTCTCCAGTTTTTTTGGGGTCTCTCTAGCTTTAGCTCTTGTTATTGCTTTCAATGACACGGTGTATTCCTTATCACTCCCTAACGACTCTATCACTTCTATCACATTGATCTGCACGTTCGAGTTAACTTTGTTGGGGTTCTCAGGGCAATCTCTAAAAAGGTGTTCTTTACCACAATCACTATAGTATCCTTCCTAGACTCGCTATGGTGGTGGTGGGTTTGGTAATGTACATTCTCTGATAAAATGATCACCTGCGCATCTGTAGTAGGGTCCTCTAGGTGCAGGTAGTCTATTCATTGGTCAGGAGGGTATGGGTGCTCTAGGAGCTGTGTACATCAATGACACATAATCCTGCTCATATCCGTAAGAACTATCTGGTCCTTCCATGCTATATGCATATGGCTCGTAAGAATGTCCATATTCAATCATAGAGCTCTCATAAGGGGAATAATTGCCTTGGACATGGTCGTAGGATGTGTCATATGGTTCATTACTTGCCAACTACATGGCTGGGACTATTGCTCTCTCTGGGTTTTCTTCAGGTTGAGCGATTTTCACTGGGACAACATACTGAGGGTGGGGCGGTTGTTGTCCTCACATCGGTTGTGGTTGAGCATAACCTTGATAAGCATAAGTTCGTGGTGCTGGTGCCTGCTGCTGATATGTGGGATATCTAAAGGCTTCACCTCCTTGATCTCTGGGATGGTATCCATAAGGTCTCATGAGAGGTTGTACTGGTCTTGACTGCCGATTGTAAGAACAATTTTCTCTACTATGATTTGTGTATCTTTGCTCTATGCTACAATATTGAAGAGGGCCCGGGGCGGGTGGTCTATTGTAAGCATAAGCAGGTGGTGGGACTACTCCCCTAGTGCACAAACGAGAAGGATGATCACCTCCACAATGCACACACCTTCTAAGCATGGGTACTCTCATTGGGTTGTTGGGGTAGTTCCTTGGCCCTTGAACGTTCAATTTCTTTGCTACTAAGTCGGCTATTTCCTCTACATTGTTCTTAGAGTTTGACATGCTACTGGCAGAATCTTCGCTTTTCACACTACCTTGAGGTATTTTCAAGTCTTCTGCTAGATTGTACTCTACGTCGATACATTCTTTCATACATTCTAGCAAAGTTTGAACTCTTTTCACATATACAGAGATCTTAATGATCCATTTACTAATCCTTCCAAAAACAATGACATCATTTTGTTTTGAGTGGGTCTCTCTTCAACAGGGCATCTATCCACATAGTGCTTAAATCTTCTTGCTGCCAATCTCACTAATTCCGTAGGAGCTTGCTTAAAACTATGGATCAATGAGGAAGAGTTGTTTTTAATCCCAGATTTGGTGAATTCTTCAATTAATTCTTGATAGACTTGTTCCATGTTTTGAAAATTATTAGGGTCTAATGGCTGGAACCAAGCTAAAGCTGTGTCTGTCAGAGTTAGGCCAAAGGATTCATATTGAATCAAAAAATCTTCCACTTGTTCCGCTCTGATTACTTGCTTGAGTTTAGCTATATGATTGTAAGGTTTGCTAGAGCCATCATAATGGTTTCTCACGCATTTAGCAACTTGAATAGTTCTTAATCTTCTTCCTGCTTCAGGTGGTCTAGGCATCATAGGGAAAACTGGTCCTCCTATTGGTATACCAGGTCCTCTTACTACAGGTGGTCTATCTGGGACAGGAATTCTATTCCTTGGTTCAATTCGTGGTTGAGGCCGATAGTTAGGATTATTGCCCGGCATAGCAAACTGCACATGTGGTCTGATTGGTATATGCATTTATTGTGTGTATCTGGAATGCTGATATGAATTATCTTGATAAGTTCCTTGGGCGTTCTGTGAGGTAAAGGCTTGATCCCTACGAGGGAACATTGGAATGTTCTGATATTTCAACCCTCCTCTTTCTAACTCCGTTAGAGGCTAGTTCCTCCTCTGGTTTTTGTCCAGATACGTGATGATGGTGGGGAGTTCAGGATCTTGTACCTCATAGATGGTAACTGGTTATTGGCCACTTCCCATAATGAAGAGTGGGCTATGAGGAGATGTTCCATCCCATTGATCAAATAGACATCCATTAGGGAATCATCTTGGGGAACTAGGTCTCCTCTCCAAACCCTAACAACTTTGGATCTCCCTCTAGGGGTGGTTACCTGCTCTTCATGTCCCTCTTCATTAAGGTTGTGGACATTCTCTTCTTCCCCTTGTTCGTTGATGCTTTGTGGGTGTTGTGTAACGACATACTGAATATCTCTTTTGTCCATATAGAACCCTCCTGCATATTTAACTGCCGGCCTAGGTACTATGTAATCATATGTAGCTTTCTTTAGTCTGACCACTGATAGATTTAGACCATCTAGGTAGATTGGTATCCATGTTGGTTGGTGTTCACATATTCTAAAGATGTCTGATATTCACCCTCAATAATTGACATCATGCCAATTATTGGCACATAAGTCTCCATATCCTCTAAAGCCATGAGAATTTCTTCCTCTGACTCACTCGAGGTTTCAGAGTAATGTGAATGACTACTTGGTCCGGCTACACTTCCTACAGAAGAAATCACACTTCTTCGACTCCCTAGGGTTCTTACAGATCTTAGGTTCATTCAATTGAAGAATTCTAGTCTAATTTAGTCAACCTCTAGCTCCTAGAGTTCTTTACTGATGGTCTGATTTCTAGGGAATATTTGGTTGAACTAAGACTGACAATGAATCCACGATACACGATACTTGACCCAAAAGAAGTCCACGATACTCGATATTTGGCTGACTGGAAAAATGACACGATACACCATACTCGACCAACTAGACAGGTCCCGATACACGATACTTGAACCCACACGAAACATATTACCTCGCACCGCAGTTTCTTCTCTTCACTCGAGCCTGCCCCCACTACAAGGAATACGAGCGTATAGCGATGGTTAAGGCGACACAAATTCGTCGCTATAAAATTGCAACATGCGTCGTAATGAGCGTCGCGCATGGACCGTCGATTAAATGACAAAGTGAACTACGCGTTTTGCGACTTGTACAACGATGGGACCTGCGACGCTCGCCTGTAGCATCACTTATACGTGGGTTCAAAAAGCATCGCATAAGCGATGCTTTGTATGTCGCATAAGCGACGCTGTCTGGACGTCATTTATGCGATGCATCTAGCATCGCTTACACGACGGTCTCTTGACAGGAAAAAATTAAAACGTTGGAGGCTCTTCCATCGGCATTTTCACGCATCTGACTGAAGAGCTCTCCAACGTTCGCAGTTGCGCTGCGCTTACGAGTTAAAGCAAGTATATGCAGGTCTCTGTTTCTCTCTTTCTACATATTTTTCGCTTTGAGTTCTCTCTCTCTCTCTGTGTCTCTCTCTCGCTTTGTTGACTCTCTCTCTTGTTCTCCTAATTGTTGACTCTTGTTCTTGAAATGTTATAGAAGTTCAATTTTGCGAACATCTATATATCTACATCTTAAGAATACAACATGAACGAAAGCAAGGAGAAAATAACACTACATACATGCAACTTTGCATCGGTATATTTATTGCGATATTATTGGTTAATATTTCAATCATCCACAATTTACTAGAGTGGTTCATAATTCATGAGTAGTTGCTTACATGGATATAGGTGACATGATATTTGGAGAACTCCAAAGAGAATTTTTAAAAATATTGAAATAAAAAAAAAACAACATATTGGGTGTCATTAGCTAGTATGAATATGATGTTTGATATTCAAGAATTATGGTGATAGGGTTCTTCCATCTGCAAATATCAGAAAACCACCTCCCAACGGCGATCATACCCGACAGAACACCCAAGATCCTGATCCACTTAGCCTTGCTCTTGCGCATGCTCCACAGATTGCTATCCACATCATTGTCAACTACATCCTTGACAATGAACTCGTGAATGCTGGTGTCAATATCTTTCATATCTTCATCCATTGGTGTCAATATTCTACCCATAGAATGCCTTCATTCATAAAAAATATTATTATGAAAGTATTATTGTAATTAATACACACGTAGCATATGATCTCATTACATAAATTTGTAATTAACGTCTTCCAACAAACTCTAAAATTACTCTTACAAGTCTCATCGCCAGCACAGTGCTTCTATCATGGGAGCTGGACGTAAGACCGAAACATACAAAGGCCTTCATTCTCCTTCCTCTTGGGCTAGCCATTCTCCTTCATCACCACTCTCGTTCTTGAACCTTCCGACGAAGGAGCTTGCTGCTGTGATTTTTGGTTGTGACCATGCGACTTACAATGAATGCGTCACACAACTTCTGTTTGGTATACTTTATCTATCCTCTTACTTTCTATCACAGATATACGTCTCTCCCTTTAAACCATATGCATGAACAATAGCTTGATCATCAGCTTTTCTGCATGCCCAGGCCTTCGAGCTTCTCATATCATCTATGTAAAGAATGTCCGACCAGGGATGCCACTATTTTTGTTTAATTACATTGATAAAAAGTTGCATGGTATTTCTGAGGCAGATAGCTATGGAGAGATGAACATCAATCCATATGCCTGGACTGATGGGAAGTAGAAGACACATGTAGGCACGCATACGGGTGATATGTCAGTGTGCACCATTGACAGAAAGCATACACAAGGGAGCATTAGCAGCTAAGAGGAAATGGACGAGAACTATGTTGATAGGGTTCTTCCATCTGCAAATATCAGAAAACCACCTCCCAACGGCGATCATACCCGACAGAACACCCAAGATCCTGAACCACCTAGCCTTGCTCTTGTGCATGCTCCACAGATTGCTATCCACATCATTGTAAACTAGATCCTTGACAGTGAACTCGTGAATGTTGGTGTCAATATCTTTCATATCTTCACCCATTGGTGTCAATATTCTATCCACAGAATGCCTTCATTCATAAAAAATATTATTATGAAAGTATTACTGTAATTAATACACACGTAGCATATGATCTCATTACATAAATTTGTAATTAACGTTTTCCAACAAACTCTAAAATTACTCTTACAAGTCTCATCACCAACAGAGTGCTTCTGTCATGGGAGCTGGACGTAAGACCGAAACATACAAAGGCCTTCATTCTCCTTCCTCATGGGCTAGCCATTCTCCTCCATTACCGCTCCCGTTCTTGAACCTTTTGGCAGAGGAGCTTGCTGCTGTGATTTTTGGCTCTGACCATGCAACTTACAATGAATGCGTCACACAGCTTCTGTTTGGTATACTTTATACCACCGCTTACTTTCTATCACAGATATACGTCTCTCCCTTTAAACCATATGCATGAACAATAGCTTGATCATTAGCTTTTCTGCAGGGAGCATTAGCAGCGAGTTATGTGAATTATTCACAAGAGAAAATCCTATTTGAGTTAATTCATGTGCGATAGATAAGCTTATATCTCTTTTCATGTAGGCTCGTTGAGTATCAGTAGACAGGTTGTGGGTTTACAATGTGGGTCCATCAACAAAGGAGAAGAATATACAAGGGAGCATTAGCAGCGAATTATGTCAATTATTCACAGGAGAAAAACCTATTTGAGTTAAATCATGTGGAGACAGATAAGCTTATATCTCTTTTCATGAGAAACTCAATGAGTGTCAGTAGACAGGTTGTGGGTTTACAACGTGGGTCCATCAACAAAGGAGAAGAATATACAAGGGAGCATTAGCAGCAAATTATGTGAATTATTCATAGGAGAAAAACCTATTTGAGTTAATTCATGTGCGAACAGATAAGCTTATATCTCTTTTCATGAGAAACTGGTTGAGTGTCAGTAGACAGGTTGTGGGTTTACAACGTGGGCCCATCAACAAAGGAGAAGAATATACAAGGGAGCATTAGCAGCGAATTATGTGAATTATTCACAGGAGAAAAACCTATTTGAGTTAATTCATGTGCAGACAGATAAGCTTATATCTCTTTTCATGAGAAACTCGTTGAATGTCAGTAGAAAGGTTGTGGGTTTACAACGTGGGTCCATCAACAAAGGAGAAGAATATACAAGGGAGCATTAGCAGGGAACTATGTGAATTATTCACAGGAGAAAAACCTATTTGATCAGTTAATTCATGTGAGGACAGATAAGCTTATATCTCTTTTCATGAGAAACTCGTTGAGTGTCACTAGATAGGTTGTGGGTTTACAACGTGGGTCCATCAACAAAGGAGAAGAATATACAAGGGAGCATTAGCAGCAAATTATGTGAATTATTCACAGGAGAAAAACCTATTTGAGTTAATTCATGTGCGGATAGATAAGATTATATCTCTTTTCATGAGAAACTGGTTGAGTGTCAGTAGACAGGTTGTGGGTTTACAACGTGGGCCCATCAACAAAGGAGAAGAATATACAAGGGAGCATTAGAAGCGAATTATGTGAATTATTCACAGGAGAAAAATCTATTTGAGTTAATTCATGTGCAGACAGATAAGCTTATATCTCTTTTCATGAGAAACTCGTTGAATGTCAGTAGAAAGGTTGTGGGTTTACAATGTGGGTCCATCAACAAAGGAGAAGAATATACAAGGGAGCATTAGCAGGGAACTATGTGAATTATTCACAGGAGAAAAACCTATTTGATCAGTTAATTCATGTGAGGACAGATAAGCTTATATCTCTTTTCATGAGAAACTCGTTGAGTGTCAGTAGATAGGTTGTGGGTTTACAACGTGGGCCCATCAACAAAGGAGAAGCATATACAAGGGAGCATTAGCAGCAAATTATGTGATTTATTCACAGGAGAAAAACCTATTTGAGTTATTTCATGTGCACACAGATAAGCTTATATCTCTCTTCATGAGAAACTTGTTGAGTGTTAGTAGACAAGTTGTGGGTTTACAACGTGGGTCCATCAACAAAGGAGAAGAATATACAAGGGAGCATTAGCAGCGAATTATGTGAATTATTCACAGGAGAAAAACCTATTTGAGTTAATTCATGTGCGGACAGATAAGCTTATATCTCTTTTCATGAGAAACTGGTTGAGTGTCAATAGACAGGTTGTGGGTTTACAACGTGGGCCCATCAACAAAGGAGAAGCATATACAAGGGAGCATTAGCAGCGAATTATATGAATTATTCACAGGAGAAAAGCCCATTTGAGTTAATTCATGTGCAGACAGATAAGCTTATATCTCTTTTCATGCGAAACTCGTTGAGCGTCAGTAGAGAGGTTGTGGGTTTACAACGTGGGTCCATCAACAAAGGAGAAGCATATACAAGGGAGCATTAGTAGTGAATTATGTGAATTATTCATAGGAGAAATATATTTATCATATATTTATATATATATATATATAATGGTTATATATTATCATGTAAGTTTCATCATATATTTATCAAAATTGAAAACATATTTATTTTGTCATATTTAAATCACAATAATTTCATCTTTTTCATCATAATATTGGTAGAAGAACAATCATAGTGTATTTGCCATGAGCAGAATATATTTTCTTAGCAAGAAAATCATAAAAAATTCTTCAAATAGATTCGTAAAAAATCATCATGAGAAATTCATGTCTTTGTAAAAGAAAAAGCACAAACAATTAGCATATAAATCTTTTGAAAGCAAAGATTTGACATAAAATTTTAATAAATTTTTGAAGTATGGAAAATATTTAGGAGGAATTTCTATAAACGATCATCAACCACCAAATAAAAAATATGTATAAATTCATTAGGTTTTGCAAAATATTTATGATCAAATTTCATGAATAAAAAATTCATCATATTTGAACATAGACATAAATAAAAATAATCATAAGAAAATCATCTTTTCAATTTCTTTTCCCTCTTTTTCATAAATTTTGAAGGTTTTTTAATATGTTGCTCAATTTTTTGTATAGCTTCTTGTACCTATTTTCTTTCTTTACTCATCAAATCTTGATCATTAGACAAATTCATATTTTCCATAATTTCGTTGGCATCATCAAATTTATTATGAATATTTTTGTCATCATATGGTTGAATATTTTTGTCATCATATGGTTGAACTTTTAATTTATAAAATTTATCATGATAAAAAGCTTTGTTATTCTCTATGAATTGGGTTCACAATTTATATAATATGTATCTTGATTTTTATCAATCTTAATTCAATTACCAATCTTTTGTTTCTTGACAGGAGAGGCATGAAATATTTATGTGTGTATCTCTATGTATAGAGAGTTGATGTAGTGTTCTATGTACTATTCTTCATAGAAAGTAGCAAAATATACACTCAATTAATTGAAATTAGTTAACGCAAATATACTAAACCGAGAGACAACAAAGTGAATATCAAGCATAGTGAGCATCGAACACCTTGTTGATAGAGAAAAACATCAAATGCATCACTATTATCATGAAGACTCAATTATAAACCTCTTTCCATGGGATTGACAATGTCAAAATTGCATGTCCAATTTGCTTACGCTAAATATCTATGTCAACAATAAAGCCTACACCTTTTGCAAACATGGCTGCATTCATTTTCAGGAATGCTGACATTCAAGGTGAACATCCTACCCATTTTGCTTCCTTTGGTAATCAACCTTCCATTCTATTTGTAATCTTCCACATATAAAACATTAACATTAAGCCTGACTTGTAATCCATGGTCAATCATTTGTCCAATAGAAGCTAGGTTCTTTGTTATATTAAGAATATGTACAACATGAGGAAGATGTCTTACTTTCCCATGCTCCATGGATAGTGCTATGTTTCCTGTAGGCTCTACCATCACCTATTTCAACAAATCTAGGAACACGCAATTCGTGCAAACTACTAAACCATTTTATATTGTTGGTCATGCAATTTGAGGAACCTAAATGAACACACCAGACATTGTCATCCAATTTAAAAACATCATAAGACATTGTATTCATCATGCGGTGTTGGAATATGAAGAACATCTTTGTATCAGTTGCACTTGTGGATGCATATGTTTTTTTTTTTTTGCTATTTTGATCCTTCAACCTTCAATCACGTTCAAACTAACCAAGTTTATCACAATTTGAGTATTGATTATTGTCAATAATTCCTTTGGAAACTTCAGCTAATTCTTTGGCTCCCATTCCCTCGAAACTCTCCTCTACCTCCTACATGATTTTGTTGCTGACATTGGCCCTACTTACTATTCCCTCTTCCACTTTTGAAGTCTCTTGATTTTCCATAGTAGAATACCTACTTAGAACCTCCTTTTCCTTGCAAGTTTGAATCTTCACCAATGTTCCTTTCTTTAGTTATCAGCATGGACACAAGATAAGAAAAATTGGATGAATTGCTTATAGGCAATTCCTAAACTACAAAGGCACACTTTCACCTTATCATCATCATCTACGTAAAAACAAATGGATGCAAAATACTTCCGTATTCTTTTGATTTTTGGAGTGTATTCACTCATAGACATGCTCTTAATCTTGAGTGTATGCAACTCATTCTTGAGTTGCAATTTCTATGTCTTTGTATTGGTCTCATACAATGTGACCAAACTGCTTCAAGCCTCTTTTAGAGTTTTTGGATCATGTATGTCTCCAAGCATGATCTCCCATATGCTAATACACAACCAATACATTTACTTCCATGCTTCTTGATTATGATCTTCATATGCTCTTAACAGGTGTGCATTCTCATTCCTCTCTAGTAATTGTGAAGGATTTTCATTTTCTCCTTTGATGTAATTCTAGTAGCCTTTTCCCATGAAGAAATTCTTCATTCTAAATTTGGAAGCACAAAGGTTGTTCTTTTCTAGCTTATTACTCATAAGTTGACTCATTCCATCAACATTTTCCACTTTTCTAGGAATGAAAATAGTAGAATTAGTACCTCAACTTAAACATTGTCACATTGTGACTTGACAACTCGAGCTCATAGAAACACAATTTTCCTGTATCAATAGTAAATAAAACCAATTGAAATTCTAGATCTAGAATACTTAAGAGATGAAAAATTGTATGCACATCATAGTTTCAAAAATTGACCCTTTTTTGTGGCCCCACCTTGCGAGCTCAAAATGGAGGTCAAGATGACTTTGAAACTAAAATCTAATCTTTCTAACTTGACACCAAATTTTGTACCAATTTAAGATCTTTTGTTAAGCATGCACTCTCCATGCCTTCTCACGTACTCATCACTATTAGCCTTCTCCACAATCTCTTTAAAACCACACTAGCTCTGACACCATGTCAAGCAAAAGGAGATAAGGGAGAGAGCTTTCACAAACTACCACATAAAAGGAGAGAAGCACACATAGATTGAGGCAAGGAACAAAGGTCTTCTTCTTCTATTATTTAAAGAGAATATACAAGAATGACCTAATACAACAATAAAAATTGTACAATATATAAAGGATAGTACATAAAGAAAACCCTAATTTCCTCAAATCAGTGAGTTGGAAAGAAAACTAATGTTTCATCCTCGATCAGCACATATTGAGCTTGATATCTTAACACAAATGATATAGCTTATCTTTAGATTGTACTACATTTCATATCCATATCATCCAATGTTTTTCATTGTTGCACAAGCACCAATGCATATGTTAAAGAAGAAAAAACACATAGATGTGCAATAGATGGATTGCAAGCATGCAAAGCATCATAAGAAGTGATAGATTGCAATGCTTTTGTGGGACACATGTTTAGTACATATGTCTCATATATAACAATCAAAACACTAAAGCTATGTGGGAAAGCCTAAATTTTGACAATACACCTTGTCAGGTATTTTTTCTCTCACCAATTCCATTTTTTTAAGGTGAATATGGAACTGTGTGAAAGTGATGGAAAAGTATGAAGATGAGAGGGACTTTGAAAAATCTTTCTATAGAGCAGCCTTTTTTTTCTTTGATACTATAGTGCACTCTCTAAGGATGAAAGTAACACATAAACATGAACATAGTGATTTGGAGGATTGACCCCTTTTTTAATTTAGAGGGACTACTTCCAAATTTGGGCATGAGGAGAGAACCTTCTATTTATGGAAGTAGGCACTCAGAAGAAAATGGTGTTGGAGAAAGTGTATGACAAGCCTAAGTATTGGCTTGAGTCCCAGAAAGTCATAAAAAAAGCTTTGAAATGAAGACTATGAAAAGTTCACTTGTGAACTACCTCTTGTAACTTTTGAAGAGTTTACTTAATGTAAAAATGAAAGAATCTTAAGTGGTTGAGTCCACTTGATCAAGAATGGAAAGAGGAGCCACGAATTCGTGATTTGTGGTAGGTAGAGAATCAAATCAATCATTGATTGATTGGAGAGTGATTGAGGGAAGTTAGCCTCCCAAACTCAACTATAAATAGATGGCATTTTTAGTCGTGGTTAGAGAGACCTATGTGAAGACCTCCAAGAGCTGAGCTTTATGCCATATCAAGGTGTGATTACAAGGCACACATATGTATCAGTAAGTCATTGTATTGTACAAGCAATATACTTTCATTTTCATTATCATTTAGGTTCATATTTCCATGTTCTTGTGAAGTGTACTACTCACTGCCATATCTCTCAGTTTTCTCAGTAAGATTGCAGAGATTGTTTCTCTGAGCTTTGTGCATCATTTTCCATGATTTAACTTGGTAAAGTTAGCTCTATAAGTCTACTATATGCTCACAAATTTACATGTCATTTGGATGTTGAAATCTTCAGTTATGTTCATTTGAAGTCAACAGGGTCTGTTCATGTTGACTTCTCTGTCAGGTACCCGATTTTTTCACTCACCTTGTCAGAGCCATTACTCAGTGATTACTTATCAAAATTCAGTGATTTAATGCTTTTTGGATTCCGCTTACTGTCTACTATAACCATACAAAGTTTTATAACCATTGGATTCCTATATATTGAGTTATGTTCATTTGTATGCTCACTGGTTTCAAACTGTAGCAGCCCGTGAAAATCGGGATGATATCATCACTTGTTAAAACTCATTCTCAGTGTGTGGTTTATTATTTTTGATGAGATTACTCTTGAAAGTTAGCTCTTTAAGCTACCTAGAGTTCCCCAAGAGGAATTAAGCTAATTGCTGCTGTGCTCAGAGAATTATGTAAAACACTGGACAGGTGTATGAACCAAGAATAGCAAGCTTTCACCTTTGAGCTAACTCCAACTTATCTGTTTTGATCTATCTTTTTGAGAGTGATCTTCCAAGGTACATAGGGTGTCTAATACATCCATTGGAAAGCTAAAAGGGCCCACCACATACTCTTGGAGTTCATTTGGCTGGTGTAGATCAAGGATTTTGCAACACCTCTTCATCTTCAAGCACATACCTATCCATCTCTTCACAGTGGTATCAAAGAAAGGTTGGACAACATGGCAGATGGATTTCCTTCATCAATTGACAAATTGGATAGAGGTAACTACTCAGCTTGGTCATTAAGGATGGAAGCTTATCTCCAAGGTAGAAGTTTATATGGTTATGTGGCTGGAGATGAAGTTATGCCAAGTTTCAGGAACAAAAGTCAACCAACACAAGAAGAGCAAGAAAGATTGAGCACATGGTGCTCCAAGGATGCACTTGCAAGGTCTTATCTCCTCAACTCTATCTCAGATTTTTTGTTGCCTCACATTAGAAGTTTTAAGACATCTTAGGAAGTGTGGGATGCACTTGAAGCTTTCTTTTCTTCAAGTACTAAAGCTAGGAAGCATCAACTATGGCTGGATTTCACAACTCTCAAGAAGGCTCCCAAACAAAATGTGACTGATTTTGTCACAAAGCTCAAGGACATAGCGTATTAGTTGGGAAGCATTGGAGAGGTAATAGATGAAGAGCAAATTGTAAGGCAGGTCATCAATGGCTTAAAGGTAGATGACAAGTGGGAAGCATTCACCACAGCTATGGATTTGTACATGGACATGCATGTACCTGATTTCAATACACTCATTGGACAACTACTTACTCAAGAGGCAAAGCTTATAAAAAATGGAGAAAACTCTAAACGTAATCAATCTTCAGCTTTATACACTGATAAAAGCAAGTCTAAAGATAACAAAGGAAAGGCAAAGAAAGTGGATGATGAAGCAGGTACATATCAAGCTAACTATGCAGGTAGAGGAAGACATGGCAGAGGTAGAGGAAGAGGAGGTAGACAAGGTAGGGGGAGATCCCAAGACTCCAACTCATGTTCTATTTGTGGATTAACTAGTCATACAACTGAAAATTGCTTTAGGAATTCCAGGAATCAAAGAGGCAGAGGATACAATAGAGGAAGCTATGGCTACTCAAGAGGAAGGTTCAACAACTACCATGGCAACTACAACAACTACAATCCTTCAAACTATCAAGAAGGCTACAAAGGAAGGAGAGACTACAATAACTACACAAAAGACTCAAACAAATAGGATTCATTATTGATCATGAACATGGCTATGCCACAAGGTAAATTTGATGAGCATGTTTTCTACATAGATTCAGGTTGTTCAAATCATGTGGCAGGAAATGTGGCACTGCTATCAGATTTAGAAGATCCATGGAATAAGCATGAGGTACAAACAGTAGATGATACAAAACATCCTGTGGAGAAAATAGGCAATGTCAAAGCACCTGATGGAAACATCAACCTACTCAGTAAGGTACTCTATGTCCCTACCATTACAAAGAATTTGATAAGTGTTGGGTAGATAGTAGAGAAAGGCTTGCAAGTCAGGTTCACAAAAGCAGGAGCATTTGTTGAAGATCCAAGTCAAGGATTCAAAAAAATTGCAAAAGGTGAAAAGACAGGTAGATTGTTCACATTTGAATTACACGACACTAGAAACATTGATCTCTTTAATTATGGTAGTCAGACACTCACAGAATTGGAAGTATGGCACAAAAGGTTAGCACATATTGGTGAAAGGTCATAAAGCAAATCTGCAGGGACCAAAGTGTACTTGGACTCCCTAATTTGTCAAAACAACATATGATTTATCAGTGTAGTGCATGTCAATTTGGAAAGTCTCATAGGTTACCATTCATGAAGAAAGGTTATATGCATGAAGATCTCTTGGAGTTGGTTCATACAGATGTATGGGGACCTAGCAAGGAAGCTTCAATATCTCGATCAAGGTATTATGTCTCCTTTATTGATGATTGCAGCAGATGGACTATCCTATTCTTTATGAAACACAAAGGTGAAGTTTTTTCATGTTTCAAAAGATATTTGGCTCTTGTGGAGAACCAAACAGGTAAATCTCTAAAAAGGCTAAGGTCAGATGGAGGGGGAGAATACTTCTCCCATGATTTTGATTCTTTTCTTCAAGAAAGAGGAATCAAAAGAGAGGTAACAACAAGGTACACTCCTGAGCAAAATGGAGTGGCAGAAAGGAGGAATAGGACAATTGTTGAAGTTGCAAGGTCTATGTTAAATGAAAAGCATTTACCTAATTACTTATGGGTTGAGGCTGTATCTACAGCCACTTACTTGATTAATAGGTTGCCTTCAAAATCCCTTGATGGGATGACTCCATATGAGGCTTGGAATGGAAGAAGACCAAGCTTAGATCATTGTAAAATTTTTGGATGTATTGCTTTTGCTCATGTTCCTTCAAAGGTTAGAGGCAAGATGGATCCAAAGGCAGAAAGGTATGTATTTATTGGATATGACAACAATCAAAAGGGCTACAGGTTATACAACCCTACCAACAAAGGATGCTTGGTAAGCAGAGATGTAGTTTTTTATGAGAACAATTCATGGTATGAAGATTCATGCAGGAAGGTAAATTTACCATATGGTCTTGAAGAAGATTTTCCAAAGCTTGGTAGAGAACAACCAAAGATTGAAGAACAAGACACCTCGGAGGATGATGAAGAATCTCAGATGGAAAAGATCAAAGCATGGAAGTCTAAAGGTAAAGCAAAATTGCAGGAACTTGGACATGAGGCAGAATCATCACATCATGGCCTAAGAAGATCTATGAGGGAAAAGAAAAAACCAGAATGGTATGGGTTTGACACCTCATTAGTAACTAAAGATTCTATCTACATAGCACAGGACATAAACCAAGTGGAGCCATCATCCTTTGAAGAGGCCAAAGCAAAATCAGAATGGAAGCATGCAATGAAGGAAGAGATTGAAGCACTTGAGGAAAACAACACTTGGGATTTGGTGCCCAAGACTTCATCCATGAAGGTAATAGGCTCAAGATGGGTCTATAAACTCAAGAAGAATTTTGATGGTTCCATTAATAGGTATAAGGCAAGGCTTGTAGCAAAAGGCTTTGCACAAACTCAGGGAATTGATTATGAGGAGACTTTCTCTCCTGTGGCAAAGATGCCTACTATTAGGGTTTTGCTTAGTATTGCCTCTTCCAAGAATTGGAAGATACTTCAACTAGATTTAAAGAATGCATTTTTGAATGGTTGGATAACAGAAGAGGTATATATGGCACAACCACCTGGTTTTGAGAATCAAGTTTATCCTGATTATGTGTGTAAACTTAACAAAGCATTGTATGGTCTCAAGCAAGCTCCAAGAGCTTGGAATTTCAGGCTTGTTTCATTCTTGCAGGACAAAGGATTTCAACCAAGCAAGGCAGATCCTTCACTCTTTATCAAAAAGAGTAACTCTGAGGTCATCTACCTATGTGTATATGTAGATGATATTATATTGACAGGAAATGATGTAGATGGTATGAAGAAGATCAAAGATCAGATGAGAGAAGAGTTCAAGATAAGTGATTTGGGTTCACTTACCTATTTCCTAGGTTTGGAAGTTGTCTACAAAGATCATGGTTTGTTTCTCACTCAAAGAAAGTACATTAAGGACATGTTGGCAAAATTCAAGATGCATGATTGTAAGATTGCAGGTACTCCAATGGAGGTCAATCACAAATTGAGCTCACATGAAGGTGAACTCATAGAGGACATCACATCATATCAAAGTCTAGTGGGTAGTCTCAACTATGCCACATTGACAAGAGTAGATATATGTTACAGTGTGAGTGTGCTAAGTCAATTTATGCACACACCAAGGAAACCACATCTGGATGCTACCAAAAGGATTCTCAATTATCTCAAAGGAACAGTAAATGAAGGACTTTATTATCCTTATGTATCTGATTTAGCTTTGAAGCTATTTTCTGATGCAGATTGGGCTGGCTCCAAGGAAGATAGAAGGAGCACTTCAGGTTATCTTACCTTTGCAGGTTCAAAGCTTATTTCATGGTCATCCAAGAAGCAACCCACAGTTGCTCTCTCTTCTACTGAAGCTGAATACAGAGATCTTGCCATAGCTACACAAGAAGCTATGTGGATGAAGACATTATTCAAAGATCTTGGATTGGAGTTTGGAACTCCAACTATTTTTGGTGACAATATGAGTTCTATTCATTTGGCTGCTAGTCTTATTTTTCATGCAAGGACTAAACATATTGAAGTTCATTATCACTATGTACGAGAGAAGGTTCTAAGCAAAGAGATTCAAATATCATATGTGTCCACTCATCAACAATGTGCAGATATTCTAACCAAAGCATTGGATGGTACAAAGCTTTGCAAATTCAAGACTATGATTGGTTTGCAGGTAATCTTGGAAGATTGAAGACCTCAAGCATACTTGGATTGAGGGGGAGCTATTGGAGAAAGTGTATGACAAGCCTAAGTATTGGCTTGAGTCCCACAAAGTCATAAAAAAAGCTTTAAAATGAAGACTATGTAAAGTTCACTTGTGAACTACCTCTTGTAACTTTTGAAGAGTTTACTTAATGTAAAAGTGAAAGAATCTTAAGTGGTTGAGTCCACTTCATCAAGAATGGAAAGAGGATCCACGAATTCGTGATTTGTGGTAGGTAGAGAATCAAATCAATCATTGATTGATTGGAGAGTGATTGAGGGAAGTTAGCCTCCAAAACTCAACTATAAATAGATGGCAGTTTTAGTCGTGGTTAGGGAGACCTATGTGAAGACCTCCAAGAGCTGAGCTTTATGCCATATCAAGGTGTGATTACAAGGCACACATATGTATTAGTAATTCATTGTATTGTACAAGCAATATACTTTCATTTTCATTATCATTTGGGTTCATATTTCCATGTTCTTGTGAAGTGTACTACTCACTGCCATATCTCTCAGTTTTCTCAGTCCGATTTCAAAGATTGTTTCTCTGAGCTTGGTGCATCATTTTCAGTGATTTGACTTGATAAAGTTAGCTCTATAAGTCTAATATATGCTCACAAATTTTCATGTCATTTGGATGCTGCAATCTTCAGTTATGTTCATTTGAAGTCAACAGGGTCTGTTCATCTTGACTTCTCTGTCAGGTACCCGATTTTTTCACTCACCTTGTCAGAGCCATTTCTCAGTGGTTACTTATCCAAATTCAGTGATTTAATGCTTGTTGGATTCAGCTTACTGTTTAGTATAACCATACAAAGTTTTATAATCATTGGAGGCCTATATTTGGAGTTATGTTTATTTGTCTGCTCACTGGTCTCAAACTGTAGCAGCCCGTGAAAATCGGGATGATGTCATCACTTGTTAAAACTCATTCTCAGTGTGTGGTTTATTTTTTTTGATGCGATTACTCTTGAAAGTTAGCTCTTTAAGCTACCTAGAGTTCCCCAAGAGGAATTAAGCTAATTGCTGCTGTGCTCAGAGAATTATGTAAAACACTGGACAGGTGTATGAACCAAGAATAGCAAGTTTTCACCTCTGAGCTAACTCCAACTTATCTGTTTTGATCTATCTTTTTGAGAGTGATCTTCCAAGGTACATAGGGTGTCTAATACATCCATTGGCAAGCTAAAAGGGCCCACCACATACTCTTGGAGTTCATTTGGCTTGTGTAGATCAAGGATTTTGGAACACCTCTTCATCTTCAAGCACATACCTATCCATCTCTTCACAAATGGAGAGTGCTCCTAACCTATTATGAATTGCGAGAAATACTTTTGCACAAATGCAAATGGGAAGTTGACTGAGATAAGTCAAGTTAGTTAACGAATTTATAGTTACTTAAGAGTGACAAATATACTTAGGAACTCATAGGTTTGATCTTGTTATTTTTGGAAAGAGATTGTACACATACAGAGTCATATAGATGGATGCACATCTTTGCACACACAACCAAATGATCAAAATATTGCATATAGAACCTCATAAAGCTGCAAATTTTATGATTCGAGCATTAGCTAACAGAATGATACCTTAGTTTCAATTCAATTATTTTGTGGAGTTGGTAGACTTGAACAGTACATAGACAACAATGGCCAAGAGTTGAAGAACATGATGAAATTTCAAGTAATTGATATGTAAAGTACAATGCTTGAGGATGTTCGAGAACTAAAATGGCTAAACGATAAGTACAATGGATCATATGCAACTGAGTGAGAGCTCCACTATATCTCATGAATTCTTCACTAGAATATATATGTTTTTCCTCTTGATCTTAGCAGAGAGTTGCTCATTGATTCTACTAATGGTTTCCAATCACTTTTTAGATAATCATATGGACTTTGAAATAAAAAATGAATCATGGTATTTTAGTTCCTTTTGGACCTCGTTTCATTCTCAATTTTGCATTATAAAATACTTTCACAATATTTAAAAATATAGTGACACTAATTTTTAGGAATCATCTAAGGATATGTCTATACACATACATTCACGTAATGACGTTCATTGTAGAAATATATTAATGCATCTTGATGTAAATCACATTTATATCAAATGATAGGAAATCAAATAAGTAGCTTAAAGTTTGATCGAAACCTTTGATAGATTTAGTGACACCTACCAACTAGCACGATGGAAATAACCTCATATATAATTTAGTGAGGAAGTCCTTGATAGAAGCTGAGATTTCAAGCAATTCAAAAGTTTAGCTCTTAGCTAAGAGAATCCACCAATCCCTCCAAGAAATGTACGTTACATTTCAATACATATTATTGAGATTTCACCATCGTCTTGAGCTACTATGTATGGCTAATTCTCAACAGTCCAAGTTTAGGGAATTTTCAGAGCTATTGAAGTGAAGCTACTATTATAGTCTCTCATTGAATGCATGGACCTTGAAAGCATCTCCTTATGAGTTTGCATATGAAATAATTTGATCATTGGATCTCTATGTGCAAAGAAACGATTCAATCTCTATAAGGATGTATATGCATTGTCATCTTCCTGAAATGTTCAGCTAAATTCAAGCTATAACATGGAATAGCTGACCTATCATCCTATTAGGAGTTGTTAGAAAGCCCTTCTCTCAAATCATAGCAGGTTATGAGCATTGGACATTTTTTTGAGCACCTTCTTGCATAGATATAATTTCTTATCATGCTTAAAATCTGGAATTAGAGTGGCTTGACACAAAATTTTGAGCTCATTTCTTCAAAGTAGTATGGACATATTTATGCATCATTTGAAAGCTTAGGAATTCTATTAGTGCTTTCAAAGAAGGAATATTTATGTGTAGATCAAGGATTTTGGAACACCTCTTCATCTTCAAGCACATACCTATCCATCTCTTCACAAATGGAGAGTGCTCCTAACCTATTATGAATTGCGAGAAATACTTTTGCACAAATGCAAATGGGAAGTTGACTGAGATAAGTCAAGTTAGTTAACGAATTTATAGTTACTTAAGAGTGACAAATATACTTAGGAACTCATAGGTTTGATCTTGTTATTTTTGGAAAGAGATTGTACACATACAGAGTCATATAGATGGATGCACATCTTTGCACACACAACCAAATGATCAAAATATTGCATATAGAACCTCATAAAGCTGCAAATTTTATGATTCGAGCATTAGCTAACAGAATGATACCTTAGTTTCAATTCAATTATTTTGTGGAGTTGGTAGACTTGAACAGTACATAGACAACAATGGCCAAGAGTTGAAGAACATGATGAAATTTCAAGTAATTGATATGTAAAGTACAATGCTTGAGGATGTTCGAGAACTAAAATGGCTAAACGATAAGTACAATGGATCATATGCAACTGAGTGAGAGCTCCACTATATCTCATGAATTCTTCACTAGAATATATATGTTTTTCCTCTTGATCTTAGCAGAGAGTTGCTCATTGATTCTACTAATGGTTTCCAATCACTTTTTAGATAATCATATGGACTTTGAAATAAAAAATGAATCATGGTATTTTAGTTCCTTTTGGACCTCGTTTCATTCTCAATTTTGCATTATAAAATACTTTCACAATATTTAAAAATATAGTGACACTAATTTTTAGGAATCATCTAAGGATATGTCTATACACATACATTCACGTAATGACGTTCATTGTAGAAATATATTAATGCATCTTGATGTAAATCACATTTATATCAAATGATAGGAAATCAAATAAGTAGCTTAAAGTTTGATCGAAACCTTTGATAGATTTAGTGACACCTACCAACTAGCACGATGGAAATAACCTCATATATAATTTAGTGAGGAAGTCCTTGATAGAAGCTGAGATTTCAAGCAATTCAAAAGTTTAGCTCTTAGCTAAGAGAATCCACCAATCCCTCCAAGAAATGTACGTTACATTTCAATACATATTATTGAGATTTCACCATCGTCTTGAGCTACTATGTATGGCTAATTCTCAACAGTCCAAGTTTAGGGAATTTTCAGAGCTATTGAAGTGAAGCTACTATTATAGTCTCTCATTGAATGCATGGACCTTGAAAGCATCTCCTTATGAGTTTGCATATGAAATAATTTGATCATTGGATCTCTATGTGCAAAGAAACGATTCAATCTCTATAAGGATGTATATGCATTGTCATCTTCCTGAAATGTTCAGCTAAATTCAAGCTATAACATGGAATAGCTGACCTATCATCCTATTAGGAGTTGTTAGAAAGCCCTTCTCTCAAATCATAGCAGGTTATGAGCATTGGACATTTTTTTGAGCACCTTCTTGCATAGATATAATTTCTTATCATGCTTAAAATCTGGAATTAGAGTGGCTTGACACAAAATTTTGAGCTCATTTCTTCAAAGTAGTATGGACATATTTATGCATCATTTGAAAGCTTAGGAATTCTATTAGTGCTTTCAAAGAAGGAATATTTATTTACTCTCCCATCACCTCATTCAAGTGGTGTCAGTGCATCATCATAGTGTATAAATTATGGGTGATCACTTTCCTTCTTCAAATAAGAAACCGGATTGAAGTTACTTATCAACATTGACTCTAAGGATGGAAGCATATTTGCAAGAAAGAAAAGCCTATGCATAGATCTATAGAGATGCATTGATGCTTATCCTAAGGAGCAAAGGACAACTAGCTCAAGAAGAGAAAGAGAGAGTGAATAAATGGTGTGAAAATAATTCTTTTCAGTCATAGTTCTTAAATTGTGTCTCTAGTTTCTTACCTCGACATATTAGTGGTTGTGAGACCTCATATGAGACTTTGAATGCACCAGAATCATTCATCCCTTCCAGCATTAAGGCCACAAAGAATGAATTGTGGATGGAGTTCACCTCCCTTAAGAAGTTACCCAAGGAGAGTGTCACCAACTTTTTTCACCAAGATAAAGGAAATCGTTTGCCATTTTGGAAGCGTTAGATAGATCATAGATGAAGAGAAAAAATAGTCATACAATTCAACCATGGAATCAAAGTAGATGAAAAGTGGGAAGCTTTCACCACTATTATGGATGTATACATGGGCATGCAGGTATCAAATTTGAACACACTCATGGGACAACCATTCATCCATGAGGTGAAGATTATGAAGAAGAGGATAGAGTAAAAATTAAGAAATCCTCTTCCCTATAAATTGATAAAGGTAGAAGTAAAGACGATAATAAAAATTGGATTAATTCTAATGAAGAAGCAAGTAGCTCGCAAGCTAACATTTTTGATAAACAAGAAAGGTCAAGAGGAAGAGGAAAACAAGGTAGGGGGCCATCCTAGAGCTCGTTTCCTTGTTCCATATGTGGATTTACAAACATATTACTAAGCATTGTTTTAAGAACATAAGAAACCAAAGAGGAAGAGGATACAAGAGAGGAGGATATGGACCTCGCGAGGGTAGATATAATAACAACTATGGTTACAATGGTAACAATAACTCCAACAACAACTATCAAGGGGGTTATAAAAGAAGGATAGAGTACAACAACTCAACTCATGATTAATCAAAACAAGACTCAATTCTGCTCACGAATATGACTATATAAAGATAAACAAGATAAGCATGTATTCTATATTCATTTTGGATTTTCAAATGATGTAGTCGGGTATGTGGAACTACTCATATTTGTAGATCCCAAGAACAAACATGAAGTCCAAACAAGAGATGATGCAAGGAACCGTATATTAGAGAAGATTGGAATTTTGAAGACATCAAATGGTAATATGAACTTGTTGAGAAGAGCCCTTTATGTAACTAGCATCACCAAGAATCTGATAAGTGTAAGACACATTGTGAACAAGGGATTGTGAGATTCCAAAAATATGGAGCCTTCATGGAAGATCCATACCAAGGACTGAAGAAAATTGCCAAAGGTCAAAAGATAGGTTGAGTAGGTCTAAGACACAAATAATACAGCATTTCTCAAGGAACATAGCGTCGCTTAACTAAGGTATACATAATCTATTTAAGATAGATGTTTGGAAAAAAGGTTAGCTAACAATGGAGAGGACCTTAAGTAAACTAGAAGAGATCAAAGTTCACTTGGACTACCAAATATCACAAATCAACATGATTTATATGTAGTGCATGCCAATTCAGCAAGTCTCATACACAACCTTTCCCAAAAAAAGGTACATATATGGACGAGCTTGTCCACACTCATGTTAGGGGGTCCAAGCTAGGAACCGTCTATCTCAGGGTCAAGGCATTACATATTTTTTAATGACTACTATAGTAGATGTACTGTATTCTATTTCAAGAAGAATAAAGAGGAAGTGTTTGTTTCTTTTAAGAAGTATCTTGGATTTGTAGAGAGCTAAAATTGTAAAATGCTCAAGAAGCTAAGGTCCGATGGATGGGAAGAGTATTTCTTAAAAAAAACTTACTATATTTCAAAAGAGAGAGGAATTAAAAGGGAGATTTCAACTAGACATACATGTGAGAAAAGTGGTGTAGCAAAGACAAGGAATAGAACCATTTTCAAAGAATCTACGTCACTGCTTAATGAGAAGAAGTTGGCCAATTATCTATGGGAAGAGAAACTATCTACTTCCACTTACCTTACTAACATGTTACCATGACATCTATGAAATTTGGAATGCAAGAAGTAAAAGCTTGGATCATTTTATGGTATTTGGATGCATTGCATATGCACACAAACCATTAGAAATGAGAGCTAAGCTTGATCACGAGGCAGATAGATGTGTGTTCATGTGCTATGACCTGAATCGAAAGGGTTATAGGCCATATAATCCTAGCACTGAACTTTTTTAGACATAGTATTTGATGAATATATATCTTGCTTTGAATATTGTTGTAGGAAATTAGCCTTGCCCTATGATTTGAAGGATGCCTTTCCAAATCTATCAAGCAGAGCTCTACATATGCCTCATCAATTAGTGAATCAGAGGATGATTGTAAGAAACCAAGAAGGGAGAGAAAGTGTTGGAAATCCGAAGGTAAAGCCAAATGGAAGAATGAAGAGATGTGGGAAAAACAAATGAATAATCAATTAGAAGATCTACAAGGGAAAAGAAGAAACTAGAAAGGTATATATATGATACATCATTATTCACTATGCATTCTATATACATTTATAAATACATGAATTTTGGAGAGCCCTTGTCTTATGAGGAATACACAAAGAAGCTACAATCAAGTATTTCCATGGAGGAATAGGTTGAAGCATTGAAAGAGAACAATACGTAGGACTTGGTACCCATGGCATCAACCATGAAGATCAGTTGATCCACATCGATCTAAAAGGTCAAAATAAATTCTGGTAGAACCAAAAATAGGTACAAGGCTAGGTTATTAGCCAAGGGGTATGCTTAGAATTAAGATATTGATTATGATGATACCTTATCTCCTCAACCAAAGATGCCTTAAATCCCAATACTCATGAGTACTGTAGCTAGTATGCATGTTGGTATAACAACGTCGGTACAAGCATCGATATAGGTGTTGGTATATGCACTAGTAGTTGCCTAGTACCAATGGTATGAGTGCCGATATGGGTATTGATATACTTTCATTGGTATAGGCATCGGTATGTGCTTAAAAACGGTGATATATTGAATGATATGCACGTTGATATAAAAATCACTGATATAAGTGTTGGTATGTCCTTGGGCAAAAACATCGGTATAGGCATCGGTATGTCCCTTGACATACTAATGCTCATATCGACACCTATACCGATGACCATATCTATAAAAATAACATTTTGGGTGGAGCGTGCTCTCTCTTTTTGTAGCAACATTACCATGTTGTTGTGTAGCAAAAGACAATACACTTTGCACAAAAAAATAGAGTACATGTGACATGTACTCTAGTGGTTGTTGATTTAGGGTTTAAATGACTAGCAACCAAAACATGATTTGATAAAGCAAAATACATTCTCAAACATAAAAGAGATATGTAGGAGTAGAAAGAACCATGAACCATGTACAAAAAAGATATTCCATAAATGAACTATGTACGAAAGAGATATATGTTCCATAAATGAACCCTGTACAAAAGTGTGGCAAACGACTACCATATATGAGAGAAATACAAAATGTGGCAAACGACTACCATATATGAACCAAATACAAAATTGTGGTGCACCACTACCATATGAGACAAATACGAATTTGTGACACACCACTACCATACACATTCCTAGATAGATCAAAACATGTTTATCTAAAGTCCTCAAACAAAGCAGATTAATGAAATGAGACAAATTGATGTGATATTTATAAATAAAAACTAAGAAACACCAAACCAAGCTTATAAGCTCACCTCATCATAGAGGCTCCCATGAAATGACCACACCACATCCCTCCAAGTCCTCTAACAACCCAACCAATCCATGACGATATCCATAAGCCTCCTCTACTCGTGTCGAAGGATGACCCACTACCAACTCCTACAACAAATATGCAAAACGTTAGATCAACATACATGACTTTCATAAAAAAAGAAAATTCAATCAACAAAATGATACTTATAAACTTGTGATGCATAGTTTCATACCTACCACTACCCAAATGTGATGCTCTAAACCTATGTAGATGTGTGGCCATTGCATCTCCTTGCTGAGGATATTGTTCAAGAGTTTGCTACTCATTGCAAATCATGTCCCAGTCCTCAAGGTCTAACCATAAAAGCTTTGGTAAGCCTCCTCTTAAAGCATCACAAGCCTCTAATCATTAGGGCGAAAAACGGCCCAAAAAGGGCCGTGTAAGGATTTCAATTAGTTGTGCTTAATCGGGATTAAAGTTGTCAAATCCTTTAAGAAATTCCGTGTAAGTTCATTTAAAACATATCTTATTCAAATTTTGAAGAGAGAGAAAACTCGTATCATATAATCATGAAAAGTTTGTGTGATATCTTACGCCTCGAAGTTTGTGTGATACCTTACGCCTCAAAAGTTGAATTTTCCTCTTGTTCACGGACCTATATAATGTGTGCTGATGACGTTTTGCGCTTTTTTTTCTCTACTTTTCATAGCAAGCGTGTTTCTCCCTTTCACGTCATTTTAGACACTTGTCGGTCATTTTTCATAGCAGACCATGGAGAACGTTAACCCAAATACTCTCGCTGAGCTTTCAAACAATCGAAATCATTGTGAAAAGTTCCATATCAACATTGCAGTTAGTCAGCAGTATGCGACGACAAGAAAAGTATTTCAAAGGGCTCTTCATCCTCTTGAAGTGGATGGATTGCGAAAGGAAGGCAAGAAACATATCCACATATGGACAGATGGATTTGTTTATCCAATTGATCCACAAACTGGAAGGTACCCCCCTTTTCATAATCTTCATGATCTGATTAGATTTGTGGGAGATGGTGAGGATGGTTTACGAGGCTATTGTTCAAGGCTCTGGGATATTTCAAGGAATTATGTACAATACATAAACTATTTACAAAACACACTACACCAGAAGAATTTACATATGAGTGAGCTAGAAAACAAATTATCCACTTTACCTTCTCAGTTAGAGTCTTTTAAAAAAATGAAAGAAACTCCTATAGGTTTGAGAATGCGGTCAAAACGAGTAAAACCTTTTTTAGATTTGACTGAAAAATCTGGCCAGAAAAAGAAAAGAATGAAAATTGTTAGAGATCATGTGACAAATGTGCTAGGTTTCAATATGTCGAGTAGTTTTGAGCGCATACATTTCTGTAATGAAATTTTGAGTCAAGATGATGTTTTAAGACTATCGAAACTAAATGAAAATACATGCTTGAAACGCTTTGTTTTTCAAAAACTCATGACAAAAATGAATCTTTTACTAGAACCATCTCAAATTCAAAATATTTGTGATAGTGTCGGAGTGAGTAGGAAAGGTTATAGAGCAATTTCAAAAGTTTGGTGTGAATTTTTAAAATTTAACAAAGTTAGAAGTTTTGGATTGCCTAGACCCCATCATGTAGGAAAGTTTCGGCTCTGCTTGAATAAGAAGATCACATCAGTATTTGGTGAATATAAACATATTCACGGTAACATGCCTTACAAAGTAGGAAAACAAAAGTTACATTTCACTTACAATGCATTTAACAACATATGGATAGATGTTATAAAACTTCAAACATACATGGTTCAGTTCTATAATATAAAAGAGCATGAATGTTCTGGTCTATTGAAATTTGTAATCAAACTTGATGAAGCTGAGCTTAAAAAACATCAAAAGATGGAGAGAATAAGCATTGCACTGATGAACAAAGCTTTGGACTATAGCCTTGGGAAATTGGATACTCTCTCTCAAAGTACAATCAGAAATGGAGTTATGGTGGGTTGGTTGTGCTCAAGTTCCATCTGAGAGCCATAAAACACTTAAATGGTTATTCTCACAGACAAACATTCCAAATGTTATCCAAGGGCATCATGCAGGAGAATTGTTGAATGTCAAAGACTACGGAAACTTTCAAGTTGAGTGGCATTTGAGTGGAGACCTAAAGACACTCAAATGCATGTTTGGTATAAGTGGGGGAGCAAATTCTAAGTACCCTTGCTTGTACTGCATGCAAAGCCTAGGTACAAATGGATGGATTGCTAGAGCTGAGGGTGAAGAGGCTCCTTCTAGACAAAATGTTATTCTTCGTAACTACTCATCTTCTTCAATGATTTGGGATCCCATACTTCCAATAGCATTGACAAATGTACACATATGTACACTACATGCAGAGTTAAGAATCATTGACAAGTTGGTCCGTCTTCACTTGGATTATGCATATTCTATCAAGCCTACAACTCTTGCAGATGAATGCATAAAAAAATGTGAATGTCTTCTTTCAGAAATGGGATTTCATGGTGGTGATGTTCATCTAAGAAAAGATCCAAAGCTTTCACAAAATACAGGTGATGTTTTACAGGATGTCTCAATGGGAGGTGCAAAAGCAAGGATATTCTTCAGCAACCATGATGGCAAACAACTTAATGCCATGTGGAATTCATGGAAAACATTTTGTGAGGTCACGACTAATGTAAAAACCAAACCAGAAATAGCAAAAAAGAGAATGGAGGTGTGGATCAAACTAGATAATCTTTTAAAGATCATGAGGCAGCAGGTAACATCAAAAAGTTATGTGACAGATTTCAGAAAGGCGACCATAGAGCTTATAGAAACCATCATAGAGGCATGGGGTTGCCATAGACATAACATACTACTTGGTGAGCTCCTAAGATATTTTATTCAATTTATTTATTTTTAATTGAAATAAAGATCTAATGAAATGCTTCTGCTTTCCAGCATATTCTTCTTGTGCATGGTGCATTCTTTGCAGAAAAAGAACCACTTGCCATGTGGAACACCCAAGGCATGGAAAAATCTCATTATGAAGCAAGGACAAGCTTCTTTAGGTGTACAAGCAAAGGAGGAGGAGTAACAAAGAGCAATGCCTTCAGAGAGCTTTTTGATTGGTTCTTTAGAAGACAATTACAAAGGACCTCATGCCAAATATAATCAGAAGGATATGGCTATCTCTAGACAAATCATGTATCAATATCACAAACTGAAAAAGACCACATTTCAAACAGAGCTTTAATATTTGCAATGTCTTTTATTTCTTTGAGAAATAAAAGATGTCATGTATGTACATTTCATGATTTATTATGCTTTGAAAAGAAATATGTCTACTACAATCAGATGACTTTGACCAGAGAATCAATAACAATTAATATTAGGCCATGGATCAATTACACCAAAAAAATTTGCAATGTCTTATATCACATTGGGCAATTTCTGTATATGTACATTTGTTGAGATATAGAATCTGAAAAAATCAAGTCATTCCTTGAGCCTTTTTAAAGAGCTTGGCTCTGGCAAATCACCTCTATATCTCAGGAACTCTTTTCTCCTGTATCCAGCAATGCTTTTTAAATTTGACATCCTTGCAGCCATTGCATAGCTTGAATAACAAAGAAAGTACCTTGCCCTTGAAGCATTGAGTCCTGGGGCATATCCAAAAATTCTGAATGCAGTTGCTCTTTCAAGCAGTAAAACTCTGAAAGCATTAAAGGGTATTGAAGTAAAAGCCATGTATTTTGATAGAGTCCTCAAGCAGAACAATGCAAAGTCTGGCTCCTCACTATAGTGCTTGTGAATAACACAAAAAGTGTCTGGGTTCAACTTTGGAAGATAGTGGATAATAGAATGAATATCCACCTTTGCTTTTCCTTTCTCTTCTATGGCTTTTCTTGTTCCCTTGCCCCTGCCAAGGTAATTGTCTTCATCCAATAAAGTTAACTGTGATAAAAATGAAAAACAAGGTTAGATGAAGTGCAAGCACACTTTAGGAAACATGTGAAGTAACTTGAAACTATTAGAAAGAAAAGCAAGAGACACGACTCATGCAAGCGATAAGAGTCTTCAGAGAAATTCAGGCAGTCATTATCCCTTGCATCGGTCGTCATCAATATCTATTTGCAAACTGCCTAGAAACATCTCATGTTTGATAAATGAGGGGAATTCCCACAAGCAAGACATGTATTATCATTGCTCCATGCAACTCCTAGACACGACCGATACAAGCGATAAGGCCCAGCGGAAAATATCCGATGGGCCTAATCGCTTGCATCGGTCGTGATCGATTTCTGACACTTCGAATGGAGAACTTGGACAAATCTGATACAAGAAAGAGATTTTGCATTGGTCCTATCTCATATCCTTAACCTTAAGTTCTTGAGAATATAGTTAACTATATAACTTGACGTCATCTTCCTCAAGTCCAAACACGACCGATGCAAGCGATGAGGCCCAACGAAAAATATCTGATGGGCCTTATTGCTTGCATCAGTCCTGATCGACTTCTGACACTTCTAATGGAGAACTTGGACAAACTGACACAAGATAGAGATTTTGCATCAAGCCCATATCTCCTTTGCCTTTAAATCATGAGAATATATTTTACTACATACTTGACCTCATCTTCCTCTTCAAGTCCGAACACGATCGATACAAGCGATAAGGCCCAACGAAAAGCATCTGATAGGTTGTATCGCTTGCATCGGTCGTGGTCATTTTCTCACTTAAAAATGGAGATCTCGGACAAAAACTTTAATTCATACGAATATATCAAACAACATACCTTGACATCATCTTCCTCCTCAATGAGTTCTTGAGAATATAGTTAACTCTATACCTTGACATCATCTTCTTCAAGTCCAAACACAACCGATGCAAGCGATGAGGCCCGACGGAAAATTTCTGATGGGCCTTATCTCTTGCATCGGTCGTGATCCACCTCTGACACTTCTAATGGAGAACTTGGACAAACTGACACAAGAAAGAGATTTTGCATCAAGCCCATCTCATCTCCTTTGCCTTTAAATCATGAGAATATATTTTACTACATACTTGACCTCATCTTCCTCTTCAAGTCCGAACACGACCGATACAAGCGATAAGGCCCAACGGAAATTATCCGATAGGCTATATCGCTTGCATCGGTCATGGTCATTTTCTCACTTAAATGGAGATCTCGGACAAAAACTTTTATTGATAGAATATATCAAACAACATACCTTGACCTCATCTTCCTCCTCAATGAGTTCTTGAGAATATAGTTAACTGTATACCTTGACGTCATCTTCCTCAAGTCCAAACACGACCGATGCAAGCAATGAGGCCCGACGGAAAATATTTGATGGGCCTTATCGCTTGCATCAGTCGTGATCCACCTCTGACACTTGTAATGGAGAACTTGGACAAACTGACACAAGATAGAGATTTTGCATCAAGCCCATCTCATCTCCTTTGCCTTTAAATCAGGAGAATATATTTCACTACATACTTGACCTCATCTTCCTCTTCAAGTCCAAACACGACCGATACAAGTGATAAGGCCCAACGGAAATTATCTGATAGGCTATATCGCTTGCATCGGTCGTGGTCATTTTCTCGCTTAAATGGAGATCTCGGATAAAAACTTTAATTGATAGAATATATCAAACAACATACCTTGACCTCATCTTCCTCCTCAATGAGCTCTTTTGAGTCAATACAAATTGTTCCTTTGTCCTCAGCGACATGCAAGAATGAATAGCCGCGTCCAAACGAGTATATTCCAAGTTGCTTCTGATGCTCATCAAACTCTTCATCAGCAAGTTTTGGCTTCTCTGAGATAGCTTTCTCAAAGCATTTTGAAAGAGCTTGTGCTGAATCTTTGAATTCTTCATTAGACAAATCCAAATCAAGACGCAAAAATTCCTCTCTTCTTTCTCCTTTCTTATTGATGAATCTCCTTGCAACTTCTTCTGCCTCAGCTATAGCTGCAAGGTAGTAGTCCTCCCTTAGATTGAAAAGTTCCTGAATGTAAAATAGAGGTATGAAGTCTTTCCCATAGATAAAGTAAAAAGGTAGATTTGGGAGAAGTAGGGACTTCTCAGACACTTGAACTTCTTCAGTTGGCTCCCTTATTGCAGTCTCTGCTTTGAAAGTGGCCACATCAAAATCTTTGACCTGCTCTTCTTCTGCTTGGAGATTGATCTCCTCAACAATCTCCATGACACCTTTCATAGTTTTTGAGCTAGCCTCGAGTGTTAGCTCTAAGCAAGGCTCGTCTTCATGATGAACATTTTCCTCCCTTTCAACTGAGATATGATCAAGCCATATCAAGAAAGCAATGTTTAAAGGGAGCAAGCAGCAGTCCTTTTCATGCTCTGGGCATAAATCAAGCTTCCTTGGCAAAGGGGATGTCCTTTTGCATTTTCTTGTGATTTTAGCCCTATCTATTGGATCCTTCCCAAAGATGTGAGGATGGACATAGGTTTTCTGAGAAATAGAAAGTATCCTTCCATTGACCAACCCCAAGAAAATCTCCCACTCATCCTTAAGAAAACTTTTCGAGTTCTCTAAGAGTTTTTCAAAATCAATTTTGGGGTTGAATATGGCCATTGCATCAGGAAAATAATCTACACTTAATCCCTCTTGAACCATGAAATCAAGAAGTTTCTCTGATGGAGAGACAGTAAGAATCTCATTCATTCCCTCCATCTTAGCTGCAGCTTCTCCTATATGTCTATTAGGAGAACACAACCGATGCAAGCGACTAGAGCGAGTCAACGTAGGTCAAACGGCGAAAATCGCTTGTATCGATCGTGTCGGCGACGAAAGAAAAATACGCATGTAGGTGAGACAAATTCTCTGAAGGTTGAAAGTTTGAGTTTGTGAAGGAATTAGGTATTTATAGGCGAGGAGGGAAGAAACGGTCGAATGAGGTGGACCAATCATAGAGTGCCATGTGGCAAAGTGTACGTTGCCTGATGCAACGGATAGATGACGTGGATCAATCAAATCAAGCCACGTGGCAAAAGACGTTGGAATTCGCAACGGCTATATGACGTGGACCTATCGGAGCATGCCATGTGGCACAACGGTCAACTCAGTTTTGGGACCTATTTAAGCTTCCCTATTCATTTGCTTCATTTTTTTTTGTCAACACTTGCCAAGCGTCGAGGTTCCATTGCCACCAAGTTTTTTGGCTACTTGACAATCTCTATAGAGTTTGCTCTCTCCGTAAGGTAATGTGGACACGACCGATGCAAGCGATTAGGGACATCCGAGATTTTTGGATAACCCTAATCGCTTGGATCGGTCATGTTTTTTAAATAGCATCGAGTCCTTGATCACACCACAAATTTTGGTTTCCTTTGTGTTGCTTGAGTATAACGCATTGTTACCTTTTTTTAACTTCTATTTATTGAAATATGATGATGAATTCAGGGACGACCGATGCAAGCGATGAGTGACATCCGGGCATTTACGGATGACTCTTATCGCTTGGATCGGTCGTGTCTCTAGTGAGACAAGTTCTCTAAAGGTTGAAAGTTTGAGTTTGTGAAGGAAGTAGCTATCTATAGGCGAGGAGGGAAGAAACGGTCGAATGATGTGGATTAATCACAAAGTGCCACGTGGCAAAGTGTACGTTCCCCGAGGCAACGGATAGATGACATGGACCAATCAAATCATGCCACATGGCAAAAGACGTTGGAATTCGCAATGGCTATATGACGTGGACCTATCAGAGCATGCCACGTGGCACAATGGTCAACTCAATACTGGGACCTATTTAAGCTTCCCTATTCATTTCCTTCTTTTTTTTTCTGTCAACACTTGCCAAGCATTGTAGTTCCATCGCGACCACGTTTTTAGGCTACTTCACAATTTCTATAGAGAGCGCTCTCTACGTAAGGTAATGTGGACATGACCGATGCAAGCGATTAGGGACATCCGAGATTTTTGGATAACCCTAATCGCTTGGATCGCTGCTTGAGTATAACGCACTGTTACCTTTATTTTAACTACTATTTATTGAAATATGATGATGAATTCAGGGACGACCGATGCAAGCGATGAGGGACGTCCGCGCATTTACTGATAACTCTTATCGCTTGGATCGGTCGTGTCTCTTGCAGTGGAACGAGTCATTGATTATAGTTTTCCAATTATCTTTTTCTTAGTGGTTATTGAGTATTTTGCATTGTAAGATATATTTTATTGATATTTGATGATAAATTTAGAGACGACCGATGCAAGCGATCAGGGACATCTTTGCATTTCCAGATGACTGCTATCGCTTGCATCGGTCGTGCCTCTGATAGTGGAAAGAGTCATTGATTAAAGTTTTCCAATTATCTTTTTCTTAGTGGTAATTGAGTATTTTGCATTGTTAGATATATTTCATTGATATTTGATGATAAATTTGAAGATGACCGATGCAAGCGATCAGGGACATCTGGGCATTTTCGGATGATTGCTATCGCTTGCATCGGTCGTGCCTCTGATAGTGGAAAGAGTCATTGATTATAGTTTTCCATTTATCTTTTTCTTAGTGATAATTGAGTATTTTGCATTGTAAGATATAATTAAATGATATTTGATGATTAATTTTAAGACGACCGATGCAAGCGATCAAGGACATCCGGGCATTTTCGGATGACTGTTATCGCTTGCTTCGGTCGTGCCTCTGATAGTGGAAAGAGTCATTGATCATAGCTTTTTGAGAGTAAGTTTTGACAGTGGAAAGAGTCATTCATCATAGCTTTTTGAGAGTAATATTCCACTTTTCCTAATTCCTTGCCTAAAGACTGATTTTTTGCAGAGTATGGCTAGAACCAAAAAGGTAGCAAGGAAGTTGTACCCTGAGGGTCAGGACCAAAATGCCCAAGGGGAAAATGTCCAGGAGCAAAATTCCCAAAAGGTTCAAGCCAATGTGCCAGACAAGCCTTCAAAAAAAAGGGTCAACTACCATGTAAAGTCCTTGAGGGAAATTAGAAGAGCTCAAAAGTCTGTGGGATTGTTGATCCCAAGACTTCCATTTATGAGAGTTGTCAAGCAGATCTCAGCCAACCTCTATTCTTTGATGAAGACCTCATCCTTTGTCAATGTGAGGTGGCAAACTCAAGCACTGCTATGCCTCCAAGAAGCTGTAGAGGACTTTGCTATTGATTTTATGAATGATGCCTACTTATGTGCTGCTCATTCTCATAGGGTAACACTAATGGCGAAGGATTATGTTATTGTTTCAAGAATAAGATATAAATTTGATAAAGCTCTGGTTCCTATTGATCACCAGGATAAAAAATTCTTCGATATTTTAAATATACCTCAAGCTCGAGCACCCAAAACAACAGTTGTCATTGAAGAGATCAACGCTCAAGTCACTCATGATCATGAAACTAGAACTGCAGCAAATAGTGAGGAGCAGAGGAAAAAGCAGGGATTATTTACAGAGGAAAGTGTCATCTTAACCCAGATTCAAAAGTTACAGAAAGCAAATAAAGAGCTCCTCAAGAAAGGAGATGGGCAGGTTATAGTTAATGTTGCAATGCCATGGCAAAATGAATTGTTTCTTGACATTAGACCTGAAGACAACAAAATGTTGAGGGAGCTTCATGTTGAAATATCAGCTAGTGTGGTCAACATTTCACTCAGGTATATCGAGAGGCCTTAAAATGCTTCTGTTTTGCATAATTTCCTAGTTCCTTAACTGCATTTTTATTTCTTGATTTGTAGGGTTCTTCTTCAACAATGTGAGGAAGCGGTTCAAAGAAAAGTATTTATTTTAGATCCTCTGGTGACACAATGTTTTTTGCATAAACATGGAGATGTCAAGTCCTTTCTACAGGATTTTACAGAAGAGGTAGAATGTGTTATTTACCCATATATTGAAAAGTAACTATTCATCTTCATTTTGGAAACATATTTGTTTCATTTAAGAAAGTATATTTACATGCAACTCATTGACAGGGGCCATTGGAGTTTGATTATTGTGGACTTCAATGCATATCAAGCTCTTTTCCTCAATTCTCTTCCATCAGAGCATGGGAATTGCAAAGTGTAAGTTACTATACATTTTGTTGTTCTCTATTTTAAAGCCATGCCATCCATTCTGATTTTCACTTTACAATGCAGTGCTGCAAAGCTTCTCAAGATGCATATTGATCAGAATTTTCCAGGAATAGCTAAAATGAATGAACAAAAGCAATTTGGATACAGCCAAATTCATGTGCCATTGCAGAGAGACTCAATATCATGTGGCTGGAGAGTGATTGCAAATGCTGTAAGATTCTTTGAAAGAAGGTTCCACAGTCCTGAACTGAATTTATCAGACTACCCAGATGCATGGATCATCTTGATCAGAGAGAGAGCAATAAATAGTATCATGAAACATGCAATCTGCCCATATGATCCAGACTCACCTCCACTCCCTCCACCTGATAAAAAACAGTCTGAAGATAAAAAGAAAGGGCTTCCTCTTCACTCACCACTAAAGCATGGGAACAACAAAAAGAGTCAAGCTGAAAGCTCCAAAAAGGGATAGAAGCAACAGAGAAAGCAGGGCTCTAAAAAGGATAGAAAGGGTTAAATCAATCTTTGAGTCTTAGATTGAAATCAATTGTAAAACCAACCAAGGTTGGAAGATTTATTTATGTACAAATTGTATGTAGTTATGCCAATCTTCATCTGGAAGATGGTCACAATTGTATTGCACCTCTTGAGAGTTAAACAAAAGTTCATTGGATGGTCCAATTAAGTTTATTAATGTCACAATTATGAATGCATTGTGGGTTTCTTACTTCATTCCTATTGGAAAGTGCTTAAATTGGAGAAGTTAAAGGACATAAAGAGTTAAGAGGACACGACCGATACAAGCGATACGGGGAATCGGAGAATCTTGGATTGCCCCTATCGCTTGCATCGGTCGTATTATCTATTTCATCGCTGTTGCTAGTTGTTTTTAAACTCGTGAGTCAAATCTTTACGCAAGGTCAGTTCTTGAAGTCTCTCGCGGTAGTTTGCTAACACGACCGATCTAAGCGATAAGGGCCATCCGACAATTTCAGATTGCACTAGTCGCTTGCATCGGTCATCTTCACTTATCTCGTCTCCTCTGTTTTATGCCTTAAGACATGCTCTTCTAATATTGAAATACCAAACCTTGGATTGGAATTTGCACCAGGTTCTCCACACTCTCTTATATTACTTGTTATGTGTACCATGATAATTTCTCTTGCATTACTTGAGGACAAAAAAGTTGGATATAATCAAATTATTTAACTGAGACTAATGTGCACCTTTGATAGACTATAATTATTAAATTGAAATTAGATATTGAATTCTAGATCTCTTCTTCATCTAGAATTAACTTATGCAAGTTCCTGTATAATTATTTCTTAGTTGGAACCTCATCAGAATGTTAAGATTAAACAAATAAATGCCAATATGAGTTTAGATGAAGGGGGATAATTGTAGTCATCAATTCACTCTTGCAAAAAAAAATCAATGGAAATATGAAATTAAGGACCTAAAAAATATCTAAGACATTTAAAATTAATAATTTAACACACATTGTTTGTAACCATCCTGCCAAGAAAATTCAATGGAAGTATCAATAGAAGCTTCTATTAGATGAAGATACATTATGTAAGAATGTCAGGGTTAACTTGTTACGATCTTAAAGGTTGGAACTTAATCACCCTTGGTGGCAGGCAGCTTATGCAAGATAATGATTTCTCTGATCTAATGTTAACTATTGCATCATCAATTGAGAATCTACACTGAGATGATACCTCATCAAGGTATTCTAGAAGATTCCTTACATTTCTGAGATTCCAATTTGGAGTGACAATTATTTTCCTTGATTGAAAATCTGGATGAATCAATACTTCTAACTCAAATTCTGGACAGCTCTCCTCTGAGTCCAAGGCTATCCAAAGTCCAAGCTTTTTTTTCCACCTTCTATAGTCATATCCTAGAACTAGAGATTATCGACATATCTGATATGAGATTGAAAGAGAATTGGGACTAACTTTACATAAAATAATGTCACCTAGCTTTTGAACTTCTTTGCTATCCCATTCCCTACCTAAAACATCATCAATCTCTGAAATAGAGACTCTCCTATTCAACCACGTTGTTTTTGTTTTCTGTAATAACATGTTTTTAAAGCATGCTACAAAGACATGAATAGGCAAAAACCATTGAATCCTTATCCTTCTGGAAATTCGGTCTGCTGACATTGCCTTCTGGATGTCAAATTTAATTTTGCAGAGAAAACTTGAAACTTTTGAATGATCAAGAGCATCCCAATCTAATCAAGAGATGCAAGGACTAGGTACATGTACAAGAATTCCATGAGAACTCCTCTCTGACGGCACTTGATAATCTGCATAATAGACAAATAACTCTATGCTATTGAAAAATTGAACAGATTTCTCTGCATACATGAGTTCTGCATATTCCTTATGAAGAACTCTGAATGTTCCTGTTAAACATTCAACAGGTTGCCATTCCACAATATTGGAAGGAAAGATATCTGTAGTACAAAAACATATGTTTAATTATACAAAATCAACTAGAATGATAGAAGAGCATTGTCAAACTTCACTTACAGTACAATGGGAATTGCAGATGATTTTTTAGAACAAGATCCTTAGCGGTGTACACATGTTGTACTCGTGCAAACCAACCGCATCTCTTCAATTTGAAACAAAGAATACGTCCCTTCTAATGGTTTCTTGTGTTGTCTCTTTTGGCACGCTTGATTTTATGGGCACCTCTACAGCTAGGAAGCATAGTTACCCAGTCATTTACTCTCACGGAAAGAGGTTTCCACAAAGACTCCTCTCTTCTGTTGTAAACCTCACATGAAGTTACACGATTGGAAGGACGAGGAGAAGAAGAAGCCATTTGAACTTAGGAGAAGAAGAATGTTCAAAGAGAGAAACCGACGCTCACAAATTTTGGCAGTATTTATAGAAAAAAAGGCTTTGTACACGTGGAAACTTTTGATTTGATGTTAACCCTGTCGTTGAATGATCATGACATTTTGTGAACTCAAAAATATTTCGTATCTTCAAAAATCAATTCCTTCTTGGAAATTCGAGAATATGCTTTGTGTAGTGTGCAAAAGTATCTTTTCTTGCATCAAACCAAAAAATTGTACACTGAATACGAGACTCTTCATCACTTTAGCGACGCTTTGAAAGAAAATTGTATTAAAAAAAGAAATTCTCCATACGGTTAAAAGAGACAACAATGTTATATTCTTGTACACGTGGAAAGACGCTATTTGTCAATTTCCTTAATCTCTCATTAGCAAACAGCCCCTTTTCAGCCGTTTTTCGCCCTAATGTCCTCAATGGGACATGACCTCATGTGCCTTGTACTAAAGCCACTCTGAGCTGACAACATGGTGCGTAGGTCCTAACTACTACTCCTAATAGATTGCCTTTGTGATGTATTTTTTTATCCTTTCCTATTCACTCCATTTCACCATGAGAGAGTGTCCAAACTATATGGAGCACACATGGTGTATGCATTAATGCATGGCCTTTTTGGCCGCATCCACCATTGGAGCTCCATCACATATATGGTACACCTTGGAGTCCTCATGATCATGAACATCCCAAGGTGTATGTGGTGTACTATGTGGCATACCTGCATCTTAGGTACTCACTCAAGGAGTAAAAGTGGATGAAATAAATTCCATGACACTCCCTCCAAAACATCTCACTCCTCTAGAGCCACATGTAGATCCACTTGTAGAACTTGCTTCTACAGAGTGTGATGTGGATCGACAGGACGGACAAGACGGGTCAACAATTGTATCACACTGTGGTATTGAATGTATATGTCGAACATTCGAGCAACTAGGGAATGGCTGAGAAGAGGATCATGGTGGAGTCATAAAACCAAGAGTACCTCCAACAGGAGTAGCCTACGAAAGGGAGTACCTTCGATAGGAATAGTCCCACCAAAAGAGGTGGCATTGTCATAAGTGCCCTTGGTGGGAGTGAAACTCAGGGGGGTGCTACAATGAGTGATCGAATACTTGTATATATGTGTTTGTATGTGTATAATTTTGACCGTAAAACCCTATGGTTTATATATTTAATTATATATATTTAAGAACCCTAAAAATCCTCAAGACTTATTTTTTTTTATATTTAATATTTATTTTAATTATACACAATATATTTGATTATATATTCAAAATTTTTTCCTAATTTATATTTCATTAGATATAATAATATTAGACATAAAACTTTATTTTGTAAATATTTAGTTATATATATTTAATTATATTCCAAAACCCTAAGTTCTTATAGATTTACTATTACATAGTGAATTTGATTATATATTCTAATTTGTTTCTTAATTTTTTATTTGATTATATGTGTATGCATGTGTAAAAACCTTAAAACCATAATCCTAAAGACCTAGACCTAAAACATGTATATGTGTGTGTATGCATGTGTATATATATATGAGTATGTATATATATAATATGTGTGTATATGTGTATGCAGATGTAGAAACTCTAAAATGCTTATCCTTAAGACCTAGGCCTAGAACATGTACATGTGTGTATGCATGTGTATATATGTGTGTTTGTGCATATGTATTATGTGTGTATGCATGTGTAAAAACCCTAAAACCCTAATCCTAAAGACCAAGACCTAAAACATGTATATGTGTGTATGCATGTGTATATATAATATGTGTGTATATGTGTATATACATGTATGCATGTGTAGAAAACCCTAAAATGCTTATCCTAAAGACCTAGGCATAAAACATGTATATTTGTGTATGCATGTGTATGTGTATATGTATTATGTGTGTATATGTGTATGCATGTGTAAAAACCCTAAAATCCTAATCGTAAAGACCTAGACCTGAAACATGTATATGTGTGTATGCATGTGTATAAATATGTGTATGTGTATATGTATTGTGTATATGTGTATATATGTTTATGCATGTCTAAAAACCATTAAACACTAATCCTAAAGACCTAGACCCAAAACATGTACATGTGTGTATGCATGTGTTATATATGTGTATGTGTATATGTATTTGTGTGTATATGTGTACATATGTGTATGCATGTGTAAAAATGCTAGAACCCTAATCCTAAAGACATAGACCTAAAACATGTATATGTGTGCATGTGTAAAAACCCTAAAATCCTAATCCTAAGGACCAAGACCTAAAACATGTTTATGTGTGTATGCATGTGTATGTATGTGTATGTATGTGTATGTGTATATGTATTATGTGTGTATATGTGTATATAAGTGTATGCATGTGTAAAACCCCTAGAACCCTAATCTTAAAGACCTAGACCTAAAACATGTATATGTTTGTATGTGTGTATGCATATATATATATATATATATATATATATATATATATATATATATATATATATATATATATATATATATATATATATATATATATATATATATATATATATATATCTGTGTGTGTGTGTGTGTATGTATGTATGTATGTGTATATGTATTATGTGTGTATATATGTATACATCTGGATGCATGTGTAAAAACCCTAAGACCCTAATCCTAAAGACCTAGACCCTAAATATGTATATGTGTGTATGCATGTGTATATGTATATGTATTATGTGTGTATATGTGTAGGCATGTGTAAAAACACTAAAGCTTTAATCCTGAAGACCTAGACCTAAAACATGTATGTATATGTGTGTGTATGTGTATATGTGTGTATGCATAGGTGTTTATGTATATGTGTGTTTGCATATGTGTGTGTATGTATGCATGCATATGCATGCATATGCATGTGTATGTATATGTGTGTGTGTACATGTGTGTGTGTATATGTGTGTATGCATGCAGGAATATGCCTGAATATGCATGTCTATATGTAGTATGTATGCGAGTTTGTGTGTGTGTGTATGTGTATGTATATATGTGCGTATGTGTGAAAAAGTCTTTGTATGTATATGTGTTTGTCTTATGTGTGTATGGATGTGAGAGTGTATGTGTATGCATATGTGTATGTATGTGTGTGTATGCATGTGTATGTATGTGTATGCATGTAAGAGTGTATGCATATGCATATTTGTATGTATGTGTGTGTATGCATGTGTGCATATGTATGTATGCATATTTGTATATGTGTGTGTGTGTGTATGTATGTATGTATGTATGTATGTATGTATGTATGTATGTATGCATATGCATGTGTGTATATATGTGTGTATGTATGCATGCATATACATGAGTATGCATGTGTGTATGTATCTTTATCTCTCTCTATTTCTCTCTCTTTCTCTCCCTGTTTCATCTTTATCTCTTTCTCTCTCTCTCTCTCTATCTCTAAGTGTAATAAAGAACAAAACATCACTTACATCTGTTTGTGTGTATGTATCTCTATCTCTATCTCTTTCTCCTAATTTCATCTCTCTCTCTCTCTCTCTTTCTCTCTCTTTCATCTCTCTCTAGATGTCTTTCTCTCTCTCTCATATACCTCTCTCCCTATTTATATCTCTATTTCTAATAGAGAAAAACAATCATTTACATCGTTGGTTCACTATCCTCAAAGCTCAATCAGCATCGACTCTCATCAAATTCCAAGGAACCAAGGCCAAAAAGCTCTTGCAAAACAAAATAAAAGAGAGCTTACAAAACATAAAATATAGAGAACGAGAAAGGAAGAAAGAGTTCACGCATCACTTACCAAGATGCGAGATCTAGAGAGAGATGTGTGTGTAAAGAGAGAGATATAAGTGTGTGTGTGTGCACAAGAAGATCACAATGCACGTGGATGAGCATACTGTACGTAGATGTGCAAACTCAAGAGAAGCAGAATTGTATGCAGTTCAAAATAGAAGTGAGTATAGAACTTTTGCTCTTAGGTTATTAAAACATGCCATTGATATAGACATCCTTATAATCATTGATAATTCTAAGAATATACCAGTACTTATATCAATGCCTATACTGATGCTTATATTGATGTCTATATCAACACTTATACTAGTGATGATATTTTCTGATATTTATACCGAAAAATAGCTTGTAATGGCTATGCCAACGGTCAATTAACCATTTCTATGATTAATCTGCTCTTTTTAGGCATTTCCAATGGTCATATTGATACCTGGGTTCGACCATTGGTATGCCTAGTGTTGGTATGTCCCTCATATGTTGTATTGAATGAATGAGGAAAAGTCTTTTTTGCAAAAATACAAGTGAAAATCTAAGTTGAGATAATCTAAGTTATTTAGCAAATTTAGAGTTAGTAGAGAGTTAGCAATATACTTAAGAATTCGTAGCTATGATCATGACACTTCAAGAAACAAATATTACATATACAAATTCATAGATATTGATGCATGTCACTACACATGTCATGAGGTAAAAATGTAATGAGACCTCTCCTTAAGGATGATCTAAGGATATGTGTACCTATCGTCTCATTGTCTCACATAATACATATACACAATCATAGAGATTGAGCCATGTCATAGATATTGATGCATGAATAATAGCCATCCAATTTTATGAACTGTATGTTTATCAAAAGAGAGAGTCTCATTCTCATCACAAAGAGTAAAGGTAACCATTGTAAAACAATCTGATGTAAAGGAAGCACTATGAGAGACTAAATGAGTACATAAGGAGAACAATGCATCTACGTTTTCTACCTCCCAAACTACGTAACAACCATTTAGGCATAATTTTTGCCTCTTTTATGTTATCCCTCTTATTAAAAAGTCCATAATGTCAGTCTACATCTGAAATGCAATGATCTACATCATCATTGTTATGTGTAAAAGGATAAGAAATTGCCTTATTTGGACGAGCACTTGATTGTCCACCTATAAAAGAAGGCTCCAAAGTGTCATATGTGAGAAGTTGAGAATGCGATACCTGGGACTAACCTCCCAAGCTATTTATAGCCCTCACCTCGAAACCATCTAGAGTTCTCTCCAAGTTCCCTCTATGCATCTAGCCATCATGAGTAGTTACCTTGTATCAAATCTCTCGCTTTTGGCATTGGCTATCCCCTGAGCAAGGAACTTCTTGTTCCTCCATGAATATACATCTCCATAATATAACACTCTCTCCTCCTTCTAAAGATCATTTTCGTCAATGATATAGAAGGAGCTACAAACTTGGGAAACAAGATTTGTTATTCCAAATAATAAGAGTAGAGTGTGCTAGGTGTTTGAAATACTAGTTGCTCATAAAGAAGACAACTAGTCTCTCTGCTTCCTATCTAGCGTCTCCCCCAATACATAGTATTCTCTATCTTGGGTGTACTCTAGGAATCCCTCTAAGGCCCAATGAGTCCATACGTGCACATCATAACTACTAAAAGTATCCTCTAACTCCCTAAGCCTAGGCCTTCACCACTAAGTTTTGAGGGCTTGTCACTTGTAGAAAACTTGGTATCTCATCGTTGGCTCCTGAAATACCTACTGATAGCTTGTCATATGGTATAATCGTGAAAAATCATTTACTCCACTAGAGTAATGAAAAAACACATGATAAAGTTTTCAATTCAATTACTAAAATTCTCTTTGAGTTTTCATTAATCACGTCAGTTTGCTAAAGTCGCCCTGTGTGAGCTGTTGAGCAAGGTGATTGAATTGATCCATCAACCGAGCGTTCTCATCCTCCTAACACTTCTGAACATGCACAAAATCTTGATAGGCCTACCTAAAATCCAAACATATAGCAATATCAAATTCTTTTATAAATAATTTTCAAGATTAGCAAGCCAAATTTATAAAGATATGAATGAATTTCATTATGTTGCAATCTCGAATTTAGATAATGTCTATTGATCGTTTTGGTAAAAAAATCAACAATTTAAGTTTAATTCATAAATTTTGTAAACATCATCATGAAACAAATTTATTCGTCATCCATTGAAAATCAGATTTCCTTTATAAGTATTCACATATAAGCAATCAAACATGTCAAAAAAATAACTAGATCTACTCATACAAACATCCACCTTGTTTACCCAATTTCTAATCACTAGATGTCTTTGCCACGACTAGATTTTCATATCCAATTCTTAACTTTTGACATCAGCTTCAGCTTCATACAAGTGTGATTCATAATCTTCACGTAGGTGATATTCATAAATACTATTTTGGGGTGAAAGAAGGTATAAACTTCCATCTTCATATAGGTGAAATTTATAAATACCTTCTTGGGGTGAAAGAATGTATTAACTTATGTTCAGAGTTTTTTTCTTACATTTGCAAATCCTTTCTTTTTTTAGAGGAAAGGCTAAACCCCTTATTGTGAGCTAAGGATCTAGATGCATGTAGGAGAAAGACATAGGATCTTACATACAAGAGTCATGCATCTATATGCTCATATGTATATACAAAATATTTTCATCATTTGAAATGAATTGCAAATACGTTTTGTTCATATCAAATACCTAGTGGATTCATAAAATAGAAACATAAATCAAATGGTGTATTCCTACTTTGGCTAACTAGACTCACTTCATAATTTAATAATCCGATTTTGAGATCCTTTAATTATACTTTTTTTCATGAAATGCAAATGATATGCATAGACCAAGCACATAGAGAACATAGATCCTAGATAAATACCACCTAGAAATTAGCTTGATCTTAAATCATCGCTTCAAATTTCAAACTCATCACAAAATCGTCTTCATAAAATTTTCATCAAAAAATCTTTAATTTGAGTATTCAAATCATTATCCAATCGTGTCGGTGATCATAAAACTAGAAACTACAAGAAAATTAATCATATTTCATCATATCATAACCATTATATTTTTTATCATATTTTTCAAACATGTTCTTCAACATATTTTCATACATATTTGTCATATATATATATTTTATATATTTTTATCATATAAGTTTCATCATATTCTTATCAAAATTAGAAACATAGTTCTTTTGTCATATTTTTATCACAAGAATTTGATCTTTTTCATCATAATATTGGTAAAAGAACAATCATAGTGTATTTTTCATGAGGAGATCATATTTGTTTAGCAAGGAAAATCATAAGAAATTCTTCAAATAGTTTCATAGAAAATTATCATGGGAAATTCATGTTTTCGTAAAAGAAAAAGCACAAACAATTAGCACATAAATCTTTTGAAAGAAAAGATTTGACAAAAACTTTTAATAAATTTCTCAAGCATGGAAAATATTTAGGAGGAATTTGTATAAACAATCATCAACCACCAAATCACAAATATGTATAAATCATTAAGTTTTGCAAAATATTTATAATCAAATTTCATCAATTAAAAATTCATCAAATTTGAACATAGACATGAATAAAAAATAATCATAAGAAAACCATCCTTTCAATTTATTTTCCCTCTTTTTCATAGATTTTTAAGGGTTTTTAATACTTTGCTCAATTTTTTGTATAGCTTCTTGTACCTATTTCCTTTCTTTATTCATCAAATTTTGATCATTAGATAAATTCATATTTTCCCTAATTTCTTTAGCATCATCAAATTTATTATGAATATTTTTGTCATCATATGGTTGAACTTTTAAATTGTAAAATTTACCTTGATCAAAAACTTTGTTATTCTCTATGAAATTGGGTTCACAATTCATACAATATGTATGTTTCCTTTTATCAATCTTAATTCAATTACCAAACTTTTGTTTTTTGATAGGAGAGGCATGAAACATTTATGTGTGTATGGCTATGTATAGAGAGCTGATGTTGTGTTCTATGTGCTATTCTTCATACAAAGTAGCAAAAGATACAATCAATTACTTGACATTAGTTAACTTTTTGGAGCTATGCAAAAATATACTGAAGCGAGAGACAACAAAGTGAATATCAAGCATAGTGAGCATTGAACACCTTCTTGATAGAGAAAGACATTAAATGCATCACTATTATCATGAAGACTCAATTATAAAACTCTTTCCATGGGTTCGACAATGTTAAAATCACATGTCCAATTTGAAAACGGTAAATATCTATGTCAACAATAACACATACACCTTTTGCAAACATGGATGCATTCATTTTCAGGAATTTTGACATTCAAGGTGAACATCCTACCCACTTTTCTTCCTTTTCTTAATCAACCTTCCATTTTGTTTGTAATCTTCCACATATGAAACATTAACATTAAGCGTGACTTGTAATCGATGGCCAACCATTTGTCCAATTAAAGCTAGGTTCTTTGTTATATTCAGAATATTTACTACATGAGCAAGATGTCTTACTTTCCCATGCTCCATGAACAAAGCTATGTTTCATTTATGCTCTACCATCACCTATCTCAACAAATCTAGGAACACGCAATTCTTGCAAACTACTAAACCATTTTATATGGTTGGTCTTGTGGTTTTAGGAACCTAAATGAACACACCACACATTGTCATCCGATTTCAAAACATCATGAGACATTGTATTCATCATGCGGTGTTGGAACATGAACAACATCTTTGTATCAGTTGCACTTGTGGATGCATAGTTGTTTTGTTATTTTTTTCTTTTGCTATTTTGATTCTTCAACCTTCAATCACATTCAAAGATAACCAAGTTTACCACAATTTGAGTATCAATTACTATCAATCATTCCTTTGGAAATTTCAGTTGCCTCTTTGGCTCCCCTTCCCTCGAAACTCTCCTCTACCTCCTACATGATTTGGTAGCTGACATTGGCCCTACTTACTATTCCCTCTTCCACTTCTGAACTCTTCATTTGCCATAGAATAACTACTTAGAACGAGCTTTTCCTTGCAATTTTCAGTCTTCACAAAGGTTCCTTTCTTTAATTATCACCATGGACACAAGATAAAATACCAATTAGAGGATTCTACCTCATTTGAATAGAAGTTATGAATTTCTTATAGGCAATTCCTAAACTACAAAGGCACACTTTCACCTCGTCATCATCATCATCTACGTAAACACAAGTGGATGCAAGAGACTCGCATATTCTTTTGATTTTTGGGGTGTATTCACTCATAGACATGCTCTTAACCTTGAGTGTATGCAACTTATTCTTAAGTTGCAATTTCTATGTCGTTGTATTGATCTCATACAATGTGATCAAACTACTCCAAGCCTCTTTCAAAGTTATTGCATCATGTATGTGTCCAGGCATGTTATCCCATATTCTAATACAGAACCAATACATTTACTTCCATGCTTCTTGATTCTGATCATCATATGCTCTTAACAAGTATGCATTCTTATTCCTCTTTAGTAAATGTGAAGGATTTTCATTTTCTCCTTTGATGTAATTGTAGAAGCCTTTTCCCATGATAAATTCTTCATTCTAAATCTGGAAGAATGAAAGTTGTTCATTTTTCTAGCTTATCACGAATTAGTTGATTCATTCCATTAAGATTTCTCACTTTTCTAGGAATGAAAATAGTAGAAGTAGTGAACATTGTCACATTGTGATTGTTAACTCGATCTCATAAAAACACAATTTCCTTGTATCAAAAATAAACAAAATCGATTGAAATTCTAGATCTGGAATATTTAAGAAATGAAAAATTGTATGCAAATCAAAATTTCAAAAATTGAAGCTTTTTTGTGGCCCCACCTTGCAAGCGCAAAATGGTGGTCAAGATGACTTTGAAACTAAAATCTAATCTTTCCAACTTGACACCAAATTTTGTATGAATTTTGAGATCCTTTGTGAAGCACACGCTCTCCATGCCTTCTCACACACTAACTATGACACGATGTCAAGACAAAAGAGATAAGGGAGAGATCTTTCACAAACTTCCACATAAAAGGAGATGAGCAGACATAGATTAAGCCAAGGAACAAAGATCTTCTTCTTCAATTATGTAAAGGGATTATACAAGAATGATCTAATGCAACAATAAAAATTGTACAATATATAAAGGATAGTACATATTAAAACCCTAACTTCCTCAAATCAATGATTTGGAAAGAAAAAAACTATTTCATCATTGATCAGCACATATTGAGCTTGATATCTTAACACAAATGATATTGCTTATGTTTAGATTTTACTACATTTCATAGCCATACCATCCAATGTTTTCCATTGTTGCACAAGCACCAATGCAAATATTAAACAAGCAAAAAAACATAGATGCACAATAGATGGATTGCAAGCATGCAAAGCATCATAAGGAGTGATAGATTGCAATGCTTTTGTGGACACATGTTTAGTACATATGTCTCATATATAACAACCAAAACACTAAAGCTATGTGGAAAAGCCTAAATTTTGACAATACACCTTCTTATGTATTTTTTCTCTAACCAATTCCATTTTTTTGAGGTGAATATGGAAGTATGTGAGAAAGTGATGGAAAAGTAGGAAGATGAGAGGGCCTTTGAAAAATCCTTCTATAGATCAGCCTACTTTTTTCTTTGATACTATAGTAGACTCTCTAAGGATGGAAGTAGCGCATAAACATAAACATAGTGATTTGGAGGATTGACCCCAAATCTTTAATTCAAGAGTGACTACTTCAAAATTTTGAGCATGAAGAGAGAACCTTCTATTTATGGAAGAAGGCACTCAGAAAAAAATGCAAAGTGCTCCTAACCTATATTGAATTCCAAGAAATAATTTTGCATAACTTCAAATGGGAAGTTGATTGAGATAATTCAAGTTATTTAACGAATTTATAGTAACTAAGCAGTGAGAAATATACTTAGAAACTCATAGGTTTCATCTTGATATTTTTGGAAAGAGATTGTAGACATACATAGTCATATAGATGGGTGCACATCTCTGCACACACATCTAAAATGATCAAAATATTGCATATAGAACCTGATCAAAACATTAGCTGAGAGAATGATTCCATAGTTTCAATTCAATGATTTTGTGGAGCTGGCAGACTTGAACAGTACATACACAACAATGGCCAAAAGTTGAAGAACATGATGAAACTTCAACTATATGCATGGATATGTAAAGTACTATGCTTGAGGATGTTTGAGAACAAAAATGGCTAAAAAATAAGTACAATGGATCATATGCAACTGAGTGAGAGCTCTACTATATCTCATGAATTCTTCACTAGAATATATATAAGTTTTTCCCATTGATATTAGTAGAGAGTTGTTGGTTTATTCTAGTAATGGATTTCAATCACTTTTTAGATAATCATATGGATTTTGAAATAAAACATGAATCATGGTACTTTAGTTCCTTTTGGACCTCGTTTGATTCTCAATTTTGCATTATCAAATACTTCCACAATAGTAAAAAATATAGTGACACTTATTTTTAGGAATCATCTAAGGATATGTCGATACACACACATTCACATAATGACCTTCATGGAAGAAATATATTAATGCATCTTCAATAAAATCACATTTATATCGAATGTTAGGAAATCAAATAAGTAGCTTAAAGTTTGATTGGAATCTTTGATAGATTTAGCGACACCTACCAACTAGCATGATGGAAATAACCTCATATATAATTTTGTGAGGAATTCCTCGATAGAAGCTGAGCTTTCATGAAATTCAAAAGTTTTGATTATACTTAGCTCTTAGCTAAAAGAATCCACCAACCCCTCTGATAAATGTACTTCACATTTCAATACATATAATTGAGATTTCACCATCGTCTTGAGCTACTATGTATCGCTAATTCTAGATATTCCAAGTCGAGGGAATTTTGAGAGCTATTGAAGTGAAGCTATTTTTACATACTCTCTCATTGAATGCATGGACCTTGAAGGCATCTCCTTATGAGTTTGCATATGAACCACTTTGATCACTAGATCTGTATGTGCAAAGAAATGATTCAATCTCTATAACGATGTATATGCATTGTCATCTTCTTGAAATGTTGAGCTGAATTAAAGCTATAACATGGAATATCTGACCTATCATCATATTAGGAGTTGTAAAAAAGGCTTCTCTCAAATCATAGCACGTTATGAGCATTGGAGATTTTTTTGAGCGCATTCTTGCATAGATATGAGGTATTTCGTATCATGCTTAAAATCTGAAACCAGAGTGTCTTGACACAAACTTTTGAGATCATTTCTTCAAAGTACTATGGACATATTTATGCATGATTTGAAAGCCTAGTAATTCTATTAGTGTTTTCAAACAAGGAATATGTAGGTGTGGAGGAAGTTTTTGAAAAGACCTTGTCATTTGTCTACTCTCCCATTACCTCATCAAAGTCGTGTTAATACATCATCATAGTGTATACATTATGGGTGATCACTTTCCTTCTTGAAATAAGAAACTAGATTGAAGTTACTTGTGAACATTGCCTCTAAGGATGGAAGCATATTTGCAAGGAAGAAAGGCCTATGCATACATGTGTAGAGATGCATTGATGCTTATGCTAAGGAACAAAGGACAAGCAACTCAAGAAGAGGAAGAGAGGGTGAATAAATGGTGTAGAAAAAATAGTTTTTAGTCATAGTTTCGAAATTTTTCCTCTAGTTTCTTACCTCGACACATTAGTGGTTGCGAGACATCAGATGAGACTTGGAATGCACTAGAATCATTCATCCCTTCCAACATTAAGGTCATGAAAAATGAACTGTGGATGGATTTCACTTCCCTTAAGAAGTAATGGAAGGATAGTGTCACCAACTTTTTGACCAAGATAAGGAAATTGTTTGCCACTTAGGAAGTGTTAAATAGATCATAGATGAAGAGAAAATAGTCATGAAATTCATCAATGGAATCAAATTAGATGAAAAGTGGGAAGCTTTCACCATTGGCATAGATCTATACATGGACATGCAAGTATCAAATTTCAACACACTCATGGAACAACCATTCTTCCATGCGGCGAGATTATGAAGAAGGAGATATAGAAAAAAGTAAGAAATCCTCCTCTCTATAAATTGATAAAGCTAGAAGTAAAGACGATAACAAAAATTGGAGTAATTCTGATGAAGAAGAAAGTACCTCCCAAGGTAAATTTTTCGATAAAGGGGAAAGTTCAAGAGGAAGAGGAAGACAAGGTAGGGGACCATCATAGATCTCGTGTCCTTGCTCCATATGTGGATTTAGAAACATATTACTAACCATTGTTGTAAGAACATAACGAACCAAAGAGGAAGAGGATGCAAGAGGATATGGAGCTCCTAAGGGTAGATATAATAACAACTATGGTTACAATGGTAATAACAACTCCAATAACAACTATCAAGGATGTTATGAAAGAAGGATAGAGTACAACAACTGAACCTCATGATTAATCAAAAGAAGACTTAATTGTGCTCATGAATATGACTATACAAAGATAAACTAGATAAGCATGTATTCTATATTCGTTTTGTATTTTCAAATGATGTAGTAGGGTATGTGAAACTAGTCTCATATTTGTAGATCCTAAGAACAAGCATGAAGTGCAAACAATTGATGATACAAGGAACCCTATAGAGAAGATTGTAAACGTAAAGACATTAAATGGTAATACGAACTTATTGAGAAGATCCCTCTATGTACCTAGCATTACCAAGATACTTATAAGTGTAGGATAGAAATAGAGCATTGCTCAAGGAACATAGTGTTGCTCAATTATGGTATACATAATGTATTTAAGATAGATGTTTCAAAAAAAAAGGTTAGCTAACAATGGAGACGACCTTAAATAAACTAGAAGATCTCAAAGTTCACTTGGATTACCAAATATCACAAATCAACATGATTTATATGTGATGCATGCAAATTTGGCAAGTGTCATACATAGCCTTTCCCAAGAAAAGAAGGTACATACATGGACGAGCTTGTCCACACTCATGTTAGAGGAGCAAGCTAGGAACCATCTATCTCACGCTCAAGGCATTACGAATGTTTTAATGATTATTGCAATAGATGTGTTGTATTCTATTTCAAGAAGAATAAATATGAAGTGTTTTCTTCTTTTAAGAAGTATCTTCGATTTGTAGAGAGCTAAAATTGTAAAATGCTTAAGAAGCTAAGGTCTGATGGATGGGGAGAGTATTTCTTCAAAAATTTTGACTATTTCTCACACGAGAGAGGAATTCAAAGGGAGATTACAACTAGACATACATGTTAGAAGACTAGTGTAGCAAAGGCAAGGAATAGAACCATTGTCAAAGAATCTATGTCACTACTTAATGAGAAGAAGTTTTCCAATTATCTATGGGAAGAGGAAATATCTACTTCCACTTACCTTATTAACATGTTACCAAGACATCTATGAAATTTGGAATGCAAGAAGAAAAATATTGGATCATTGTAGGGTATTTGGATGCATTGCATATGCACACAAACCATTAGAAATCAGAGCTAACCTTGATCACGAGGCAGATAGATGTGTGTTCCTAGGCTATGACCTTAATCGAAAGGGTTATAGGCCATATAATCTTAGCACCGAACTTTTTTCAGACACTGTATTTGATGAATATATAACTTGATTTGAATATTGTTGTAGGAAAATAAACTTGGCCTATGATTTGGAGGATGCCTTTCCAAATCTATCAAACAAAGCTCTACATATGCCTCATCAATCAGTGAATCAAAGGATGATGATATGAAACCAAGAAGGGAGAAGCAGTGTTGGAACTCCGAAGGTAAAGCCAAATGCAAGAATGAAGAGATGTGACAAAATCATAGGAATAATCAATTAGAAGGTCTACAAGGGAAAAGAAGAAACTGAAAAGGTATATATATGATACATCATTATTCACTACCCATTCTATATACATTTATAAATAAATGAATTTTGGAGAGCCCTCGTCTTATGAGGAATACACAAAGAAGCTAGAATCAAATATTGCCATGGAGGAATAGATTGAAGCATTGAAAGAGAACAACACGTAGGACTTGGTACCCATGGCATCAACCCTGAAGATCATTTGATCCACATAGATCTAAAAGGTTAAAATGAAATGTGGTACAATGAAAAATAGGTACAAGGCTAGGTTGTCAGCCAAGGAGTATGCTTAGAATTAAAATATTGATTATGATGGTACCTTATCTCCTCTACCAAAGATGCCTAAAATCACAATACTCATGGGTATTGTAGCTACCAAAAATCGGAAGATATAATAGATGGATGTCAAGAATGCTTTCTTGAATGGATGGATCTCAAAGGATGTATATATGGTCCAACCTCTTGATTTTGAAGATTGAGAATATGTTGAGAAAATTTTTACATCAAGAAGAGCTCTATATTGGCTAAATTCCAAGCTCCAAAAGCTTGGAATCATAGACTATTTACTTACCTACAAGACAAACAATTTGTGGTAAGCAAGGCATATCCTCTCTATTCATTACCATATCACCTGGAGAATTCATATATCTCTTTTTATATGTAGATGATATCATTGTAACAAGTAGTATTCCTGAATGCATAAGGAGAATCAAACATCAAATGAACTCAAATTAAGAAATTTAGGGCATTTAACATACTTCCTTGGATTGGAAGTCATGTATACAAAGCATATGTACGTTACTCGAAGAAAGAAGATAAATAAAGCATGCTTTAAAGCCTCACGATGGAAAATTCAAAGATTTTAGATATTCCTATGGAAGTGAATTCGAAATAGAGTGCACGTGAAGGAGAACTCATTGAAGATCTAATAGGATATCAAAGCATAATTGGGAGTCTCAATTATGCTACTCTTAGAGGGGTAGATATCAAGTATAATGCAACTATTTTGATTCAGTGTATGCACTCATCTACGAAGCCATAGATGGAGGAAACTAGTTGGATACTGAACTATCTCATGGGGACTATAACTGAAGGCTTAGTCTATTCCTATACCTTTGATATACATATGAAGTTCTTTCCTAATGTAGATTCGGAAGGATAAAGAGATTTGGTTATCTCTCATTCATAGGTTCTGAACTCATTTATTGTTCATCAAAGAAATAACCTCTTATTACTCTCTCATCTATAGGAAATGAATACATATGATTGGCTAATGCTTCTCAAGAAGCTATGTGGATTAAGATACCATACATTGTTTTAGGAATTAAGATTTCAGCTCCTCTATTTTTTGATAACATGAGATCTTTACATCTTGTAGAAAATCATATTTACTATCCAACAACCCAACACATTGAGGTTTATTATCACTTTCATAGGAAGAAGATCCAAAGAAAAAAAATCGATCTTTCATATATCTCAACTTAAAAACAATGCATACTCGATGACTAAAGCTTTGGATGAAGTAAACTAACCAAATTCAAGTACATGATTAGACTTCACCAGATTGCAAAAGAATGAAGAATCAAGCATCTTAGGCAAGAGGGGGAGTTGTTGATACATATGGAAATCCTAAGAGCATGAATACATCTTTATACTACTTTGGAATTTGAGGATCAAATATGTGTATATACATTCATCCTTAGTTCTTGCCTATGAAAAAGGGCCCCAACATGTTTTTACCTATTGTAAAGTTTTTAAAGACTTAAAGTTGAGAACCAGGGTAATTTTAAATTGTAGCAAATGCCACAAGTCATTTTGTATTTAAAAATTGAAATAAGTAGATGAAAATTGATAGGAATCTTTGGATAACACCATCACCTACCTCCTATAATCTTGGAAAGAATCACATATATACTTCAATGATGAAGTCATGGATAGAAAGTGAGATTTCATGCACTTAAAGTGTGTTTATTTTGCTTACCTTGTAGCCATAGATGTCCTTGAATACCCACCAGAACTATACTTTACATGTCACTACATTTACTTGAAGTTATACAATCATCTTGAGCTACTATGTATTACTGATTGTCTACTATTCTAGTCTACTGACTTCTCAAACTTATATAAGTGAACCTATTTTCTCATTCTATCCTTCAATGCATGGATCATGCAACTAACAGCGTTTTTAGCTTTTGTATGCAAGGATTTCATCCTTTGAGCTCTATGTACAGAGATATGAATCAAATCTATGACTCTGTATATACAGGTGTGACTTCCTAAGCATATTAGTTACACTCAAGGAACTCAAAATTCAACACAACTTGGAATAGCTCATTCATCTACCTATAAGAAGCTATGCAAAAGGATTGTTCTCCAATTAATATGAAGGTAGGAGCACCCAACATTTTTCAACTTCTTCCATAAATAGAAGGTTTTTTGTTCATGCTCAAAATATGAAATTAGTGTGTCTTGAAACAAACTTTTGAGATCACTTATTCAAAGTAATAGCTTCTAAATTCTTTCGTGTGTTAAAGCATGAAACACGTGGGCTAAAGAAGGTTTTTATAATGACCCTCTCATCTCTTTATTCTACCATCACCTCATCACAAAACCATATGCACTCTATTTACATTTAGAATTGCCACTTGAAGCTGCTAGCAAAACAATTCTCATAGCTATATAATTTAACTCCACCATTTCACCTCCATACTCTTTCCACCATATACAAGGTGGATGCTGGATTCAATACGTGTTGTGCCATGCAAATGAGTATCCATCAGCATTCAACGTCTCTCTATTAATGGTACAGTTTGTGTTTTTTCTCTTGATGAGAAATTATTCTAGTCTTTTTGTTTCTATATAGATTTTGACATAATCTAATAAAAATTTCCTACTTCAATATTCACACAATGAGAATTACCTATAAACTATAAAATCCTAAAAATAATAATTTTTAATGTTTAAAATTGAAGTTTAAATACTATTATAGTTTTTTATTTCAATTATTGTATGTAAATAAATGTACAAAAGTTTAAGTCTTATTATTACTTTTATCTATTTTATAATTCTGTAAGTTGGAAAACAAAACCTATATTTCTCTGAATTTTATGAAAATCTTGTTTTTTTCAAAGATTTTATACCTTGCATTTTGTATGACACTATCGGTTTGCATAAATAAGGCATCTGTATTCATAATACACTATGAGTGAGTGTTTTATAGAGCAATGTTTCCATTGAAAGCTTTTCAATTGGAAATATTCTTCATGGAAAGGCTTTCCATAAAAAATCTTTCTTTATTGGAAAATGTGTGAATTCCCATGTAGAAATAATTCAGATTTACCAAAATAAGTTGACATGGCACCAAATAGTTCAATGGAATAATATGGGGTTACATTTTAATTCCATTGTTGTTTGTAAATCACTGAAACATCGAATAAGGAATAATTCAACCTAGTGCATATGAACATGGTAATGGGTGTGTCTTGGTAGACTTTAATGAGAGATCAATTGATCAGATAATGGTATTTCATGTGTCTTGTTGCAACTAATTAAGAACAAAATAGGAAGCCTAAGACCATTCACTTCCCAATAACTAGCATTAGGGATGGTGAAAAGAAGAACTCTCAAAAAAAGACATGAAACTGATCTTGTCCAAAGGTTCTCCCCAATCAAAGAATTTATGGAAAAAACCAAGAGGACATTGGTACTGAAAAAGCCATTGAACAAGTAGAACCCGTACGTTGATTTTTGGAGCTTTTATGAACAAAAGCTTATAAATCTTACTAGCTGCACATAGTTGAAATTTGTAGTATCCGTTTAATTTTAACCTCAAAGATTAATTTTACGAATGTAACTTCTTCTTCTAATACATTGTAATCATTTTAGCGATAAACTCAAAGATTAATTTATAAATAGAATAATCTCCTATTACATTCAAAGCTCTTCCAAAATTTGAAAGGACACTATGTAAGGCATTCAAAGGGACTCAAAAACATAAGTAAAATGATTGAGCATCTGAACCCGTCCAACGTTAGAAATAATAAAATATTTCATAAATAAGATATGAGTTCAATACCCGAAGACGGATAACTCTATGTCATCAAGGCGTTAGAGCTGTTTGGTAAGCTCTGCAGTCGTAATTGCATGATTACAAACACTATGGTTACATCCAATAATTAGAGTATCTTTCAATGTTTCTCTCTCTCTCTCTCTCTCTCTCTCTCTCTCTCTCTCTCTCTCTCTCTCTCTCTCTCTCTCTCTCTCTCTCTCTCTCTCTCTCGTAGGTTGAGTGTGCGCGTGCGCTTCAATAATTGCAATCTGCCCGTAGCTATTAGCGATCATGGTGAGTGGGATCCTGTTGGGTTAATCTGCAAATCGTGCTGCATTTGTGTCATTCCATTCCATTTGTGTAAATAGATAGAAAATCTCTCTCTCTCTCTCTCTCTCTCTCTCTCTCTCTCTCTCACACACACACACACACACATGTCACACAATCTCACACGCACACTGAAGGTCAGAATTCACGGAATCGCTTCAATAATTGAATTGAACTCATTTCATAAAGGTTACAGTGCATTCATATCCGTACACTAAAAATTTATACTTCTTCAATCGCCTCACTCAGTCTGTGAAGTCCACGCCTCCACACGCAAGCTCTGGAGTCTGCAAGTCTCTCTTTGCATTGCTTTCGATGTCTTTTTTCATGGCTTATCATCCGTGAGTAGCAAGTACATTCTAATCTCTGAGATTGTGCTCTTAATTTCTATGAATATTTGTGATTTAGTAATCATTGCCAGTTCCTCTGCTTGTTGGGCTTTCAAGAATTTGTATGGAAGCCAAACAAAAATATCTCTTTCTCTTTCTATATCTATCTATCTATTTAAATCTCTATCTTCTCTCTGTAATCTTTGTAATAGAAGGAATGAAACTATGGAATCGTTCGGTTGGATTGCCATTCAATTCATTAAAAAAAAATAATGTTTAAAGCTGCAAGAACATCTCTCTCTACCTAAACAAGTGCACCTATTTCTTTCTCTCTCTTTCCCTCTCCTTGTATCTCTCTCTCCCCCCTCTCTCTGCTAGGTTTCTTTTATTATTATGCTTAAATGCAAACGTACGCACAATTGTCAGATTTAACCAGAGTGGATGTTAAGGGAGAACGATTATTTATTAACTTTTGTTTCAACAGAGCCTTAAACTCAAATAAAAGAAGTGATTACAAGAGAGATAAAGGCAGGTACAAAGTAGGCTATTAATCGTATGATTCCCTTTGTGATGGAACTAGATGCACGTGAGCTTGTTGCTCTCGACATAGACACCAAAGTAGGCTATTAATCGTATGATCCTCTTCGTGATGGAACTAGATGCACGTGAGCTTGTGGTTCTCGACATAGACACCCTATGGTGCTTGAGGGTGGGGGGGGGGGGGGTGGGGGACTCTGAGATGTCCTTATTCCTCTACCAAGGAAGCCTAGTCAGTTCTCTATGGACCACTCTTCGAGGTATTTAACCAAAGTAAGAAGCACATCTTTCCTTTCAGGTTTTCTATACGACATCACTTCTAATCACATCATAAAGAAATGATGAACAACCAATGGCCGCACCAACTAGATATTAGTTCAAGCTGACCATTTGATCAAACTTCACGATATCTTGGACTTATTTCCAAATACTAGCACTCTTTGGATTGGAGAAAAAGAGTTGACTAATGTTGTCTCTCCCCCTAAAGTATTCTTCGCACTCTAAAGAGGCACCATATAATTTAGTGGATTTAACATTGCACTAGATCCCACTGTAGAGGATCATTTATAGATAGTTGTATCAACTGAACTGTTTTGTACTTCATGAAGCATAAGGATAAATTGTTATCATGTTTTTAGAAATATTTAGCTTTTGTGGAGAATCAAACAGGCAAAACCCTAAAAATACTAAGGTATGATGGAACCGAAGAATACTTATCCTATGAATTGGATTCCTATATGCAAGATAGAGGAATCAAGAGAGACATCGGTAGCCAATACACTATTAAATAGGACCATTGTTGAGGCAACAAGTGCTATGTTCAATTAGAAGAAGCAACCAAATTAAGTATGAGTGGAAATAATACCTACTATCTCATACTTGATAAATAAAATAACATCAAAGATCATGGATGGAATGGCCCCCTATGAAGCTTGGAATGGAAGAAGACCAAGCTTGGATCATTGTAGGATATTTGGCCACATTGCATATGCACACATACCATCACAAATTTGAGGTAAATTAGAACCTAAAGCAAGAATTGTTTATCTATAGGTTATGAACTTAATAAAAAAACGTCATTGACTATATATTCCAAGAAATAAAGGTTTTATAGTCATCTGAGTTGTTGTGTTTGATTCGAAAAAATCATAGCTTGAAGATGATTGCAAGAAGGTCAAGCTACCATATGATCTAGAGGAGGATTTTCGAAAACTCTCAAGCAAGAATACACATACACTTGAAGCATCAAGTGATTTTCAAGATGATCAAAAGACTCCAACTCATGGAACTCCAAAGGCAAGGCCATTGTACATGAGTTGAGGGATATTGCAAAATATTCTTAAAAAATAATCAAAAGATCCACTATAGAGATGTATCATAGCCATACCGGAAAGGTATGGCTATGATACATCTCTACTGGCTAGAAACTCTACTTATTTAGCACAAGACATAAATTTTGAAGATCCCTCAACCTATGAGGAGGAAAGAAAAAAGAAACGAGAATAGATGAATGATGTGGAAGAAGAAATTGAAGGCTTGCAAGGAAATCACACATGGGAATTGATGCCCAAATTCCAACCATGAAGATCATTGGAACTAGATGGATATACAAATTGAATATGAAACATATGGGAACAATCAATAGGTATAAAGCTAGACTTTTGGCTGAACCATATACTCAGACCCAAGAAATTGACTATAAGGAGACCTTCTCACCTATGTTGAAGATGCTAACAATCAAGGTGCTTATGAGCATTGTAGCTTGGAAGAATTTGAAGATCTCTATGTTACCATTAGTGTCCATGTGAAAGGCCAAATGGCCACCGGACACTTCTTTGTATATGTTCTTTAATAAAACATGTAGTGGCCTGGTCAGCCACGGACTGTAAGTTCGATCACATTTGTAAGACCTAAGAGGTCTGTCTTCGTGCTCCCTGTGTACTATGTTTTCTGTGTATTCTGCAGTCTCTGTGCAGAGTACCATATGCGGCCTTAGGAGATCCGTTTTCTACTTTGAGGATATCGTCGTGCTCTCGATAAGGAGAGCTCACTGTGGTGCATTGCCATCGAACTACTTCACTGGTATCAGAGCAATTCAATGGAAAAAGGTTTGTTCCTTTTGTGCGAGCGAAGCGAGGGCTTTCTCCAAGGCTTATGACTAGGCTGGTGACCAAGGCATAGACCTTGGCATACCTTGTCATCCGAGTCACCAAAGTCACCGTTGGCACCTTTGGCTGCACGCAAGAGAGGACCTCAACGATCAAGGAATATAAAGGTTCCTAGTACTTCCTGGGAAGTCACCCATCCCAGTCTTGTTTCCCCCAGAGCTCGCTTAACCATGGCCATCTCTTGCCACTAAGCTACACTCTTGTGGTGTCTGAAGAAGGGGAAAGACTAAGGTTGACATTACCTTGAACATGTTTTGGTCCCTCAAATCTTCATTCTTTGCTTTCAAAACCTATTTTTAAAGAGTTTTTGGGTGTCTCTTGGAGCCATTTTGGAGTACTTTTGCACATAGTTCTCTTCACACAGGTCCGCAAACTTCATGAAGAGTGTTCTTTGTACTTCTCCAACAATAAATATCAACCTTTGGGGCTGTGTTTCTTAGCTACACTTGCAAAACTATAGGTTTCTGGAAAGGTTTTCAGTTTTGGTGGGAGCAGTCGCTGCAAATTTATGCAGGTTTTTGAGCCAAAAACATCAGAGTTGACAGACACTTGTTGGATTTATTGGCTAGTTTTTGGGCTGTGCGTTCAGCCTTTTGATGTCATTTTACTGCATATATTGAGCACATACACATCATGTACGCTTCTATGGATGCTGCCTTTTACGTTTGATAAAGAGGGTCGTGGTGAGGTTTTCTTAACTGGGAGACACCTAGATGTCAGGGTCTCTTCGCTGATGCACATGGAAGACTTACCCTGCCTCGCCATAGGAGATGTATGATAGTTGTTCATAAGTGCTCGATAAGCCTTGTTGGCTTCTATTGGCTACCTGATTATATGCAGTGGAGTTAGTGATTCACTATGTAGGCAAACATGTCAGTACTTGCAGTTTTTTGATATTTTGCCACTGGTCATACACTCATTTTGCAGAGGATACTCTAGCACAAGTTTTCCAGATTTTTGGTTTAGTCAACTATACAGTGGTCAATTTACTCCTTGATACACTTATTCGCTGGTGTTCGGACTCTTCTAGCTGCATTATCATTCTATTCAGTTCTCTACCATCATGGCATCAGAGGTTTCAGGCATATCCGGTGGATCAGGTTCTAGTGCTAGTGTTCCAAGGAGGAGCTATGACTTGCAGGGAAAAGACCATTTTGAGATCCGAAAATTTGATGGCACAAACTTTGCTCTATGGAAGAATCAAATTAAAGATGTGCTCATTCAAAGAAGGCAATGGAATCCAGTAAATGGGATTTCAAAGAAGCCTGCTGACATGGATGAAGTTGATTGGAGTGAGTTAGATGAAATTGTCAGGTCTACCATTTGCTTGCACCTAATAGATAATGTTTACTTTACAGTATTAGACTGTGAAAGTGCATAGGAGCTTTGGAAGAAGTTAGTTATGAAATACATATGAAAAAGAGATGGCATCAAATGAGAAAATTATATGACCTTCGTATGAAGGACAAAAATAGTGTTGCTACTCATCTGAATGAGTTTGATGCTATATTCTCCCAGTTACAGGCTTAGAAAATGGATATGGACAATGAAATGAAAGCAGTATTGCTGTTATGCACCCTACCATCATCATGAGATACGTTCTGCACAGCTATTAGCAATAGTGCACCTGGTGGTAAACTCGTCTATGATGACATATGTGGAGCACTCTTGAGTGAGGAGATTCATAGAAAATCTACGATTGGCACTCAGAGTGGAGATGCATATAATGTTCGTGATTCTTACCAAGGAAAGAATCAGCAATGTGGTAGGAGCAAGAACAAGGAAAAGAATGGTCATTGGAATAAGAGTAGAAGTAAATCAAGGAAGAGGGATATAAATGCCATTATTGTCATAAGAAAAGACATATGAAGAAAGACTATTATGCATCAAAGAATGCTAAAGGTAAAGGACAGAATGTTGATGGGCATGTTAAATAGTTACCTGCACCATCTACTTTGACAGTGAAGACTAAAGAAATTAATGCTATTTCTGATGATGTTGATGTGCTCACACTTGATAGTACTCTACCACTTGAGGCACTTATGGCTGATTCTCTTTCCCTCACGTGGCTGCTAGATTCTAGTGCTTCTTTCCATGTGACTTCACATAGAGAATGGTTCTCTAATTATGCAGCAAAGTCCCTTGGTACCGTAAGACTTGGTCATTCTTACCAATGTGACATTGTGGGGATTGGAGATGTGGTTGTGCAATTCATTGATGTTTCAAAATTTACTATCCATAATGTACGCCATGTACCTCAGTTATCACGCAGTTTGATGTCAGTTGGTCAGCTTGATGACCTTGGTTACAAGGTAGTCTTCTATGCTCAGTCCTTTCATATATCAAAAGAGCAAAATGGTTATTGCAAAAGGAAGCAAAGTTGGCTCACTTTATCCTTTATTTGTATCATAGAAAGAACACTTGTTAGCTGTTACTCAACAGCCTATGGTTTGTATTTGGCATGGTCATTTGGGCCATATATCTCATAGTGGAATGGAAAATCTTTCTCCTTCTAGCTACGTATCGGTGTTATCTTTCTCTGATTTTTCATTTTGTGAGCACTGTCAATATGGAAAGAAAACCAGAAATGTGCATAGAACGTACATTGACTCTTCAATTCAGCCTTTAGATCTCGTCCATACAAATGTGTGTGGTCCTATGCCCACTAGGTCCTTAGGTGGTTATCTTTACTTTGTCACTTTCATGGATGATGCTACTAGAAAATTCTCGGTATATCCTATCAAATCGAAGGATGAGGTATTCCCTACTTTCAGAAAATGGCTTGCTTCAATTGAGAGTGAAAAAGGAACTAAGCTTAACGCTTTACGTTTAGATAATGGGGGTGAGTATACCTCACATGAATTCAGCTTTTTTGTCAGTGTAGAGGGATTCGTAGAGAGTTTAGAGTGTCTTATACCCTAGTATAGAATGGTGTAGCTGAGAGGATGAATAGAACTATTCAAGATAGAGTGGTCTCTATGTTGCATCATGCAAACCTCTCACAAGGCTTTTGGGCCGAAGCAGTATTGAGTGTAGTTCATGTGATTAACCTTTCACCTAGTACTGCCAAAGGTCTGAAAGTGGCACAAGAGTTTTGGAGAGGGAAGCCCCCATATTATGACATCTTCGAGTTATTGGATGTGAAGCATATGTTCATATACCCAAGAATCTTAGACAAAAGTTGGACCATAAGTTAAAGAAATGCATTTTTCTTGGATATGGTCGAGAAGGACAATTTCGATATCGCTTATGGGATCCTGAAACACGACCAGTGATAAGAAGTAGTGATGTCATTTTCAATGAGTCTAAGATGCATAAATATCCCATTAAGGAGGTTGAAGTGAGAAGAATGGTGTTTGAGGATACTAGTCCTCCCATAAGCATGCATAAAAATGCTGCACATAGGGATGTTCAAGAGAATGTTCATTCAAATCAGTCTGCATAGTTCCCAGTTCAGCAACCATTGAGACATCCTGCATGTGTCTCACATCCACCTCATAGATATGTTCCAGGTTTAGATTTTGTTATGCTAATAGATGCCTGTGAGCCTTCTTGCTACAAAAGAGGCCATGGATACAGAGGATCAAGTCAAGTGGGAGCGTGCCATGAAGAGTGACTTGGATTCTATTCACAAAAATGGTACTTGGGATTTAGTACCTTTGCCAAATGGCAGGAAATCTTTACCATGTAAATGGGTATATAAGCTCAAATTCACATCAGATAGTGCTTCTCCGAAGTATAAAGCACGAGTTGTTGCAAAGGGTTTTAAGCAACAACATGGTGTTGATTTCGAGGAAATCTTCTCTCTAGTGGTCAAGATGACTACCCTACGCATGTTTCTTGGATTTGTTGCAATGGAGGACTTAAAGCTAGTCCAAATGGATGTGAAAAATGCTTTCTTGCATGGAGATCTTACAAATGAGATCTATATGGAACAACCAGAGGGTTATGTAGCTCCTGGCAAGGAAAGTCTAGTTTGTAAGCTCAAGAAGAGCTTGTATGGACTTAAACAATCCCCTAGACAATGGTACCAAAATTTTGATGCTTTTATGAATAGTCTCAAGGCTATTCTCGAAGCAATGAGGATCATTGTCTCTACACAAAGAGATGCTTAGATGGTAGCTTGATATGTTTGATATTTTATGTTGATGATATGTTGATTGCTGGGAAGTCATCTTATCACTTGTCAATTCTAAAAAAGAAGTTGAGTCACACATTTGATATGAAGGATTTGGGGGATGCCAAACATATTCTTGGCATGCACATTACTCATGATAGGAGTAAAAGATGCATATATTTGTCTCAAAGTGAGTACATATCCAAAGTACTTCATATGTTCAATATGCAGGGTGGAAAGGCATTGAGTACACCTTTACCCACATATGTGAAATTGAGCAAGGATGATTGCCCCAAATCAGATGAGGAAAAGGAATTCATGACCAAAATTCCCTATCAGTCTGCTGTTGGTAGTCTCATGTATGCTATGGTAGCTACGAGACTAGACATTGCATTTGCAGTGGGAGTTGTGAACAGATATATGTCTAATCCTGGCAAGAAACATTGGGAAGCAGTCAAGATGATTTTGAGATATCTGAGTGGCACTAAGGACAAGTTTCTATGCTTAGGTAGAGGGAAAGCATCCATTATTGGTTACACATATTCTGACTATGCTGGCTTTGTAGACAATCGTAAGTCTACATCACGGTACATTTTCCATTTTTTTTGGAGGTGTTATCTCTTGGAGATCTCGTCTTCGAGAATGTACAACTATTTCCACCACAGAAGCATAGTATGTTGTAGCAAGTGAGGCATGTAAGGAAGCATTGTGGCTTTCTCATCTTGCTTGTGATATGAGTTTACCTCAGCATGTACCTCGTTTGCTAAGTGACAGTCAGAGTGCCATTGCTTTGTCTAAGAATCCGGTCTATCATGCAAAGAGCAAGCACATTGAGGTGAGATATCACTTCATTAGAGATTGGTTAGCCACTGAACGCATTATTCTTGAGAAGGTTCACACTCAAGTTAATGTTGCAGATGCTTTGACTAAGGTTCACACTTGAGAAGGTTCACACTCGAGATAATGTTGAAGGATAGCTTTCGACACTATTGTCACTTGATGGGGGTTACTTGATTCTTAATCTTACACAGTCACCTGTATACTGTGTAACATGCCCATCACGTGGGAGGTATAGTTTGTATACTTACACTCAGGTATTCTTTTTCATTCTTTATTTTTCTCCCATAGTTACTTTGTCCATATTGTCCTTTAGTGGGAGATTGTTACCATTAGTGTCCATGTGAAAGGCCAAATGGCCACCGGACACTTCTTTGTATATGTTCTTTAATGAAACGTATAGTGGTCTGGTCAGCCACGGACTGTAAGTTCGACCGCATTTGTAAGACCTAAGAGGCCTATCTTCATGCTCCCTGTGTACTGTGTTTTCTACGTATTCTGCAGTCTCGGTGCAGAGTACTGTATGTGGCCTTAGGAGATCTATTTTCTACTCCGAGGATATCATCGTGGAGCTCTCGATAAGGAGAGCGCACCGTGGTGCATTGCCATCGAATTACTTCACTATAAAATGGATGCGAAGAATGCATTTTTTAATGGATGGATATCCGAAGAGGTTTACATGGCTCAACCTAGGTTTTGGAGATTGAAATTTTCATGAACATGTATATAGGTTAAGGAAAGCCCTATATGGTCTAAAGCAATCTCGAAGAGCTTGGAATTATAAACTTGTGATGTATTTGCATGGTAAGGTTTTCATTATTAGCAACAGAGATCCTTCATTGTTCATCTAGAGGAATCATGGATAAGTCATATACCTTTGTATATATGTAGATGCTCTAATTATCACACATAGTGATGTTGAGCGTATTAGGAGGATCAAGCTACAAATGAAGGAGCAATATGTGGATATATTTAGGTGGTGATGTGTGTGAACACACTAAGACTGTCGGGGCACTTTTTTCCCTCTTTAGGAGGTTTTCTTCCCTTGGCTTGTATATACACCTATTGCCCTAACGGGCTACTTATCTTTGTACATTCTAGAGGTAATACATTCAGTATTGTGTGATGAGCTCCAATCTTCTTCTTCTTCGTTGTGTTGTTCGTGTGCTTCTGTAGACATCTAACTCCATCAATTGGTATCAGAGCAAGTCGTCACTTCATCTTGTTTCAGCCTCCGAACACACTATCATAGCACTTGTGGAGGCTATTTTGTCTTTTTGTGCCAAAGGTATATACCAATTTTGATTCGCTAGTATAAGAATGTTGAAGTCTTCTACAGGTCTAGCATAATTTGTTTGGGCAGTTCTATTCAACGTTTTGAGATGCAATCAATTTTGTGCATCAAGGTATTTTAGTCACCAGCCATGGCTGAAAGGAGTGATGTATTTTGTATGTTGGTTGTTGAGGATAAGTTGGATGGTACCAACTACCCATTATGGGCTTATATGATGCAACATGTATTGGTTGCAAAAGAACTATGGAACATTGTGCAGGGTGTTGAAAAATGTCCTATCACACCTGCAATTATTACAATTGCAGGTACTGAAGCTGGTGCAGAAGGTGTCGAAGATGATGATATTCTGCATATTCGTGTTCATGCTTCGGTTTCTACTGCACCTACTGTAGAGAAAATTTGTTGGGAAGGCAGAGATGCCCAGGCACATGCATTAAAAACTTTGTCCATCAAAGGTGCCATTATTCCTCACATTCGCTCTTGTAGAATAGCTAAGGATGCTTGGGATACACTTATGACATTGTACCAAGCTAAGAATGAGGCTCGTGTTGCTTACCTACGTACAGGAAGAAGAATGGGCATTTACTACTGTTTGTAGTTTTGACCCATCTTCTCATGAGCAATGCATGTCTACAGTAGACTCAGATGTTTGGTACTTTGACAGTGGGGTGACCAAACATATTACCTCGCAACACACTTTCTTCTCTTCACTCGAGCCTACCCCTATAGGGAATACTGTTACATGGGCCAACAACTCCTCTTATCCTTTTATCGAATATGGTAAGATCATTTTGACTACTACTGATGGTAGTTCTTTCACTTTCTCAGATGCTTTGTTTGTGCCAGGGATCAAGAAAAATCTATTATCAGTTTCTGCAATAGCCAAGATTGGCTTGGTTGTGAAATTTGTTGATGACAGATGCATAGTTCATGATCTATCAAATGGCAACGTGATTATTGCTTCTGGCATTTTATGTCGTGGGCTGTATAAGCTCATAGACTATGAAAGATCTGTAAATGATTTGGCATGTGCAGTACATGATTCTCAGGCTATGCCAGATGCAAAGCTTTGGCATGCACTCTTTGGCCATCTAAATTTTGCTAGTTTGCTACGCCTGCAAAAATCTGAGATGGTGTCCTCTTTGCCCAAACTTGAGGCACCTGGAAAACATGTTTGTGAAGGCTGTATTTTGGGCAAAATGCAGCGCTCTTCCTTTCAAAAAGATGGTTCAATTCCGGCTACATAGAAATTGTAGCTTGTACATAGTGATGTTTGTGGTCCTATGCAGACACCTTCTTTTGGAAATTATCTTTACTTCATGAATTTCATGGATGATTTTTCCACGCATGCATGGGTATATCCATTGAAGGCAAAGAGCGAAGTGTTGATGTGCTTCAAACAGTTTTTGGTTTTGGCTAAAAATCTGTTAGCATGTAAAATGGGCACCCTCGGTTTTGATCAAGGGGGGGGGATATATGTCTTCTGATTTTAATGCATTTCTGGCTCAACATGGATAAAACACCAGTCTATAGTGCCGTATTCACCTCAAAAGAATGGAGTTGCTGAATAAAAGAATAGGTCAGTCATGGAAATGGCAAGTGTGTATGGTCAAGAGTCACGCTCTACCACATAGCTTCTAGCTTGAGGTTGTCATGTGTGCAGCATATGTACTTAACAAGTGTCCCACTAAAGCGCTGCAGTCTATCACTCCATATGAGGCTTGGTATGACTGCAAGCCATCTGTTTACAAACAATTCAATGAGCCAAAAGAGCAAACCCTTAGGATAGAGATGGTTAGTGGTAGCATTCCTACTGATTGGGCTCACTTTGATAGTCGTTTCTTGAAAGAGTTTCTTCTTAAGAATGAGGAGGATAGGAATTGGGATGAGTGGGATAGGATCACATAGAGGGTTAGACCATTATTAGTCTAAATATCCCACTACAAAGGGAGCATTAAAAACTAAAAGGACTTGATGATTTTCGAAAGACCACTTGTTTTGAAAAAGGTTTAGATAAGGCCATAAAGAGAGAAGAGAGGAGGAGTACACCAAAAACATTTGATGATGCAATCAAATATGCACATATTTTTGAGGATCATAAGCATCTTCAATATATTCCTATGGAGACACATCAGCCCCTCAAACATGTTAGTACCACTAAATTCAAGAAGAAAATAGTCATGGAGAAAAATAAGGTTTTCATTAAGAAACACAGATGACAAGGCCTAAGTTACATACTGAACAATTTGAGAGGGCCAAGAGGGAGAACCTCTAGTTTAGATGTTTTCCTCCTAATCATGCAAAATGGAACTATCCACTTTGTAAAGATAACGAAAAGAAAGGAGGACCAATGACTAGTATGATCCTTGATAAGGGAAAAATGGTGGTCCACCTAGTGTGGACACTTCCTTTAAATGGTAGCTTTAGTTGCAAGGAGGTGGAAGTGATGCATGAGGGCATAGAACGTACCTATTGTTTCATTCAGTCACCATACTTTGGGCAACATGAATTAGTCAAGCTATATGGTAGTACTTACAAGACCAAGCTGAGGGTCATGAAAGATGAATCCACCACACATAATTTCATAACCTATGATCTAGTCAAGAAATTGAAGATTTTGGAACAACCCAGTGCACATTAACACTTAGTATCTATGATGGAAGGGGAAGATACGATGATATAGGGTACTATGGTATCCAATTTGGAAGTCCAAATATAGGGATACAAATATCATGTGGATTTCCAAATGACAAGTTGGAGAGGACACATCTTGTCTTAGGAAGACAGTGGCTTTGGGGGTTGGGAGATAGATGCATCTATCAAAACAACACTATTCAATTTGTGACAAATGTAATAAAAAATTGTATGCAAGGGGAGAGATACATGCATCTAGTGTACCTCTTATCTCATATTTATAGTTAAATAGTTTGCTCTATTCTAAGCATGTACAACAAATCTTTTTATTGCATAGCCATAATCTTTAGAATTATATGGGAACCTCATGTGGTGTATTTTTTCATGGGAGCAATGTAAATAAGGACATGATTTTTTATTATTCATTTTTGCAATGGTCTGTAGTTAAGAATGTTAAGGATTTAATGTTTGAATTTAAATATGTTTTTCTCATTGAATTAGCTAGATGGCTACCAACTAAGAGAGGGGACATTGACCACAACATTGAGGTAGTTACTAACACTAACCCTATTTGTAGGCCTGCTTATAAGCTTAGTGTATCCTAACATGAGGAGGTAGAGAAGTAGCTTCAAGATTATCTAGACAAAGGATTCACTAGACCAAGTAACTCACCTTGGGCACACTAATGCTCTATCTAAAAGAAAATGTCTTTAAGAGAATGCATAGGTTGAAGGACATTAAATAAGGTAACAATTAAAAACATGTTTCCAATGCCTAGATTGGAAGATCTATTCAATCACTTCTCAAGATATCATCATATTAGAATTAGGGTAGAGTAAGTCCTTAAAATTGCTTTTATGATTTGATATGTGTACTATTAGATTTTGTTGATGCCTTTTGGTCTCACTAATGCTCCTTCCACGTTTATGAAGCTGATGAATAGTGTTCTATAGCCATATCTAGGGTAGTTTGTAGTAGAATTTTTGGATAATACTCTAATCTATATTAGATCATAATAGTAAAATTTGGAACATTTGAGAAAAGTATTCCAAGTGCTATGCGAAAATTCACTCTTTGTTAGGGAGGGCAATTGTGAATTTTAGGAAATAGAGGTTAGCTACCATGGGCATATAGTCTCTCAAGAAGGGATCCAAATGAATCATGATAAAGTGCAAGCTATTATGGAATGGCCACATCCAAAAAACCTAGAACAACTTCATATGTTCATAGGTTTATCACGTTTCTATCAAAGATTTATTAAGAATTATGCAAAAATGTATGCCTTCACATGAGAGAACAACTTAAAGGGATCAAAGGGAAGACCTTTCATTTGGGAGAGGAATAAAATAAAAACATGGAAAAGTTAAAGGTAGCAATTGCTAGTGCTCCACTTTAACATATAGCTAATCCTAATATGGCATTTGTTGTTGAGATTGACACAAGTGATTTTGTTAAAGAGGAGCGGTTTAAGTTGAGAATGGTCAACTAATGGCTTTTGAGAGCAAAAATCTAGAACCAACTATTTGAGTCCATTAGAGGGAAACGTAGGCTGGATCCTTCATATATCAAGATTTGGGAAGCCATAGAGAAAGGGGATCTAAATACATAGGTTTCTAGTGAGGATGGAGTATCAAGAGGTACTCAAGAAGGATTCAAGTGGAAGAATTACACTATCCATAATGGCAATTTTACTAGCCGAGAACTCATAAGTAAGTCTTAGAGTATGTTCTTTAAGTGCACAAAATGCCAAGTCAATAAAGCTTAGAGGTTGAGGGTTGGATACTTCACCCATTGGATATTCGCATGGGAAGAGGAAGATTATCTCAGTGGATTTTATAATATGATTACATAAGACATAGACAGTGGCTGATTGGGTTTGGATAATTGTGGATAGGTTTAAAAAATGTTTATTCTTACATGTAGTATAGTGAAGAAACCTAAGTTGACTAGGTTATTTTTTAAGAACATGTACCGATTATATGGTCCTCCTTTAGACATTGTTTTAGATTGGGATAGGAATTTTACTAGCCATGTTTGAGGAGTATTCATTAAGTAATTGGATACTAGACTTAGCATGATTCCATCCAAGCATCCAAAGATAGATGGGAAAACAGAGAGGGTTAACCAGATTCTAGAAGATATGCTTTGGTCATATGTGAATGAAAAGCAAACTCATTGGGAATACTAATTACCTATAGTGGAGTTTTCATATAATATGCTATATGGAAGTGGGTTAGCACCCTTTTGGGATGGTTTCCTAATTTTATGGTGCCTCCCCAAGGCTCTTCTCAGGAGGAAGGATATGGGGAAACACCCTACATGACCATGCACATCAAATACATGGGGTTTAGTGGGGGTATTCACTCTACTACTTTTTTCTCTCTTTCATGGATATCTTCCAACACCAGTTTTTATGACAAAAATGTAGTTAAAGGGAAGGAAAGGTTATATGAAGCATGTTAAATGAAGGTTCGAAACCCTCTCTCAGAGCTCTACACACGTGGACTCTCACATGTATGAGAATAAACTCATGAGCTACTAGCTAAGTAAGATGGGCTAACCAGTTGCCCCCAAAGCCATGGTTCACGATGACTTTCCCATTCTCCCTCGTAGGGTGTCGTTCAACCATCTCTTATTTATCGTTTCTTGAGTCTAACACTTTGCTCCCCTTCTAGGATCATTGTCTTCAATGGTCAGCCCATGAGCTCCCCTTGAATTGATGTCCTCACCCTTACGTAGTCTAGTCTCTCGAGCCTTCTTGTTCTCAAACTTGGTCTCTTGACCGCTTGCTCTCAATCTTGGCATCTTGAACCTTCTTGATCACACAATTGGTGCCTTGAGCCCTTTTTCTCAACTTGCGTATCTTAAACCAGATTCTCACGCATGCTAGGTATCTTAGAACCTTAATCTACTGCATTCATTTTGAAGTTTGTTCCAATAGCTTTCTGATGATACCTTACTTTTATAATTTCAACCTATGGATTTGGAGATATGCTATATTGTTGTTGGGATAATTTTTCAAAGTGACGTGTGCTTCTTTTGTACCCTTGTAGATACAAACTATCCAAGCACATTTTCTAGAGGCGATTGGGTGCCTCACAAGCCTTGTGGAATCTATCCACCTTGCCCAAGCCTACTTCCTAGGCTCGGATACCAATTGTGTGAATTGAAATCATGACCTACAAATTAAGAGTATGATAAGCTAACCACTTGCCCCAGAAGCCATGGTTGAGGATTACTTCCTAGTCATCCCTCTTAGGGTGTGGTTCAACCATATTCTTCCCATCATTTCTTGAGTATAGAAACATGAGTGCCATATGGAACCCATGTGAGGAGTCCATATGGATTTCATTTCATATACAATAAGAGAAAGAAGGTTTTAGATTGATATACGAGGTTGGAGAGTTATTTATAGGAGAATGCCCATGCATGAAGTGTGAGAAGTGATGGATAATGTACAAAAATGAGGAGGACTTGGCAAAATCCTACTACGGACCAACCTAGGTATCTCCAAAGAACCTCAATAGAATCTGTAACCTTTCAATATATGCATTTAGACCACCATAGTACTGTGGAACATCATTTCGATAATGCTATGTCAGAAAAAATAACTCATATGTACAAAACACTTTGAGAAAGCCTCTTATTTATGGAAAATGGCACTTAGTATTTTAATCAAAGCTCACTACTTGGTAGCAATTCACCCAAGAAACTTTTGCACACTTCAAATGAAGTGGTAAATAAGCTATAACAATTTATTTCATGAGTTTAGGAGAACTATACTCAGAGGAATGTGCATAAGAAGTCAAGGGTTAACCCCAACTTTGTAGAAAGAAGGTGATATACAACATAGTCACCTTGATTTACGCATAACCCAAGTTCTATAGATCCACTCAATATGAAACTTTGTAGGTATATTTAAAAGAGTCCTAAAGTTGTATTCCAATGGATAGATTAGGTAGTCATCCATATACATAGAGAAATGACTATGAGAATTTGATAGACTTTACTCAATGTACTATGACAATGAATAGAGATAGATATAGTTATGAAAATAAGTATTTCTCTAGCTTTGTTACAAGACATATATCACTTAAAATGATTGTGATCATCAGCTCATATCAACTCTCATACCAAGAACTAAAAAGCCTAGTTTATATATACACATTTTTCTTGTTGAATCTTAATAGATTTAACCTAAAATTGATTCAAACGTTTGGGGAGTAGTCTCAATTTTGAATTCAAATGAAGTCTTGTAATTTAGCTCCTGATAAGTCCACAAGATTCTCTCCAGTTATCTCATTTATCTTTGACAAATAATGCAAACTAATTTTAACCTTAGATCTTCATCAGTGTATAATGTCCTATGTATAGAAATCCTATGTGCATTAGTCTTCTTGAAGACCAATTATAGATTTGAACTTGCTTAATTTTTAATCCATCCAATGCTTTGTTTATCATATCTACACATTGTTATTGACTAGAAAAATATGAGAGTTCAATTTGCGTGCCTATGATTTTCTCCATGACAATGGACCTCAATGTGTTTGGTTATAGCATGATACATTGGTTTTTTTGCTAGCTGAAGTGAGCTTATATTGTCTTGAGAGATATGAAGAGTAGAAGACATTATTAAAAATTTGAGTATAGAGTCTTGATCCACATGGCTTCTTGAGTTGCATTAGCCAAACCTCTATATCTTGCCTTAGTTGATGAAAGAGAAAAGTGGGTTGTTTCTTCCTTGAGCATGAAATGATCTCTACAATTGCAAATGTAAGATACCATGAAGTACATTTCTTGTCATCTTTAGAACATGCCTAGTCTGCATCACATAATAGATTATGTCCATATCAAAAGTATATGGATAATATTGGCCTTCATTTATGCTTTCTTTCAAATACTTGAGTACCCTCTTAGCTACTCCCATGTGTGGCCTCTTAGGAATATGCATGAATTGAATCAGAACACTTACACCAAAGCAAATATCTACCCTAGTCAATGTTGCACAATTCAAACTTCCCACTAAGCTTGGATTACTTGTTATGTCTTAAATTAACTCTCATTCATTATCACTTACCTTCAATTTCATCTCCATGGGTGTACGTGAGACCTTAACATTTTCCATCTTCAAGTTGGCTAGAATATCCTTGATGTATTTTTTTGAGTGAGATACATACCCTTTTCTATGTACACAACTTCTAGCACTAAGAATTATGTGAGTTGCCCTAGGTCACTCATCTTATATTCTGTTGGAGTTAGACATCTGCGGAAACATGGGAGCAACACAAGGAAGAAGAAGAAGCTTGGAGCTCAACACACAATACTGAATGTATTACCACTAGAATGTACAAAGATATGTAGTGCGTTAGGGCAATAGGGGTATATACAAGCCAGGGGAAAAGAACCTCCATCATGGCGATTGACCATGGACGTATCTTTCTTGTTGATGGATGTCCTTGCTGTGGCTTACTGATGCGATTCTTCGAGTATAGAGTCCTATCCTTTCTTGTTTTGCGTCTCTCTTTTTTTATTTTATTACTATTATTATTATTTTCTTTTCTTTTTTTTTCTTTTGAGGAAAAATATCACAAAGCAAGAAGAAGCTCTTTAGTATCTATAAAATAGTTTACATATGTCAAATGTCTCTCATGTGCTTGGGATTCTCAATTGTGTCTATGCACAGCAGTGTAATGTGGCCCTATATTAATGCATATTCTGCAAATGCATGACTTGAATGGTGCAAAAGAAAGGTTTATGCAAACAGCACATGGTTTTTGCACATCCAGGCTTCCATTTTTACTTGCAAACTTGCAATCCTTGTTTGGAGGTATCCACTGGATCTTGAAATGATGCAATCGATCGACGGTTGAATGTCCAATGATCATTTCTTCTTATACGGATCTATTTTAGAATAGTGTTTGGCCACATCATGATCATCTTTGGCCTCTTCATCTTTGGATGTTTCTTACATTTTGTATCCCTCGTGGTTGGCTCTTTGGTTTTGTGGGGTCTACTCATGCTTTTGGCTTCCAAAGCCATACCCTTGTTCATTGTTTTCTTATACTGAAGACATGATTTGATCTTCTTTTCATCTCTGTGATTGATTCTAAATCTTTCTTCTCTTTGGTTTCTTTGTTGAGACTTTTCTCATGAAAGAGATCATAGGGTTTTGTGCATACGAGCTCCTTGGGTACCCACATTTGCAATTGCTCGTGTTGAGTTGCAGCTAATTTCTTAGGCATCCAAATTTGTATATTATTGTGGTTGGCCTTCATTGACTACATGGTACCCAAATTTGGAGTACTCTTTGACATAAAGATCTTTGTTGTTCTGCTACTTGTTGCCTTGAATTTCTTTGCCGCTTACTTGACAATGAGTTTGACTATGGTGCTGTGATTTACGGCTCTTCCTTATCTGCTTCAAGCCTAAAATTGCTTTCTCCTTGAATGTTGTTTGTCTATTTGATATAGTAGTTGTCATGTATTGTTTTGCTTGCCTCTATGGTTGAGCCATTGTGGCTGCATTATTCTTTAAAAAAGGAAAGAGATCAACTAACCTTTGAGCCTATTCTTCCATGATTGACTCCTTCTACATCATAGAGCTTTTGACACATACAACATCTTCTTCTCTAAGGCTAGTCTTAGAAAAGCTAAGAGAATGTGTGATACCTAGATTTGTGATCATCCAATTCTTTGATTAAAATGTAATGCATTATTCATGTACCCAAAATTGAAGAAGTAGACTCCTTAGGTTTAATTTGATTGCATGGTCATAGACCCAATCTTGACCCAAGACAAGTGGTTTTGTAAGGTCCTCATCTTGACACACTAACATTTTGACTCTCATTGGGACATCTTGAAGGTAGATGGGAAGCTCCACCTTACCCAAAGAAGGGGTTTTGACACCTCCCAATCCTATGCGATATGCTTCTTTGGAATTGATGTTCAATTCCAGATCTTGGCAGTCCTGACACTCTTTGCTTGTCCTACCCCTATGTTCACAAAGGGAACTCGGTCGATTATTCGAGAAGCAATCACACCCGATGTTTGGCACATGGCCATGTGATATCTTGGGGCATTGGGATTGACCTCTAGGCCTAGTTGCCTTAACTTACTTTGCATAATGCGCTCTCTAGCCTTAGCATGTGGTTTTTCTCTAATCCTTAACTCTTCTTGTTTTCACTTCTTAGCTATGTTGAGTCTCATTAGCATATCCTCTGTAAGAGGTTCCTGATATGGCTTGACTCTACATGCACTGATATAGTTTGGAAAGATGTGACCTTCTAGGGTAGCCAATTGAAGTACACCACTAGTGGAAATTCTATGAATGATCATGAGTCCATATTCTATTTTTTCCAATTTATGGGCATGTTGCTTTAGTGTATAAACCAACACTAGGTCTCCCTCTTTCAATGCTTTATCCTTGATATGTGCATCAAAGTATGCCTTTTGTGTTTTCTTTGTAGCATAAATGTCTACCCGTGCTTGTAGCCTAGTTTCACCTAAGCATTCTAGATCAAATATCCTCGTAGAGAGCTCATGTCCATTCCCCTCGTTCTCTTGTGCCACTTCTAAAGTCAAAATCAATAATTCTAATGGTAACACAACATTCTATCCAAAGACCATCTGAAATGGGGTGGCATTGAGTACGATTTTGTAGGAAACTTGGTAAGACCAAAGAGCATGATGTAGTTGTTTATCCCAATCAGAGCATTTATTATTTACCAATTTTTTCAATACATTACATAGGATCTTATTTGTGCTCTCATCTTGTCCATTAACTTATGGATGATAGGGGGCTTACTTCTTATGTATCACCAAGAATTCTTCGAGAAGGTTTTCAATGACTTCATTCAAGAAGTGTGTACCTCTATCAGTTACTTGTTGGTGCAAAATACCAAGCCTACACACTTGGCTAGATACAAAGACTCTATGTGCAAAATGGTTGAAGACCAATGAGAACCATTGCTATGGATTCTTTACCTTTTACCATTTGTAAAAGACTATTTGACTTAGAGGAATATTTGTAGCTACCACTAAACTCGTGGAGGTTGTTAGATGGAAAAGCTACGACTTCGTTTGGAGAGAATATCTCCTAGATTAGAGGATCACTTTTCTAGAGGAAGCCAATGAAGAATTCAAATTCGAAATTCAAATGAACCATCTATAAAAGATGATTGAAAAACGCGTGGGAGAGATCACTCCATATCCGAGTCTTTGTTGATCTCATTGTAGGAGAGTGTGGCTTATTTCATAGCCTATACCTCTTAGTATCATTGAGCATTGGTTATCATGCCAATGATCATGTACAACATTGTTTCATAATACAATAGATCATTCATTATATCTGCTGGTCACTCTGTCATTGTCACATAGTATTTTCTATTGCTCATATCTCAGTCAATACTCCATCATTTTCAATGTCCTATAGCTTGTTGGAATCCGCTCTAAGTCCTCTACATGTTGAAAATGTTTGAAGACATTCTATTTAGTGGATTTGGAGAAAAGTGCATCGAGGTGGTCACTGGTCAAACTCTACAGAGGTCCTAAAAAATTGGGGGTAATGATTTGATTTCTAAATTCATTGCTCTCTGTATAGTGCATCATTTCAAGTGATTCCACTTTGAATCATTAGCTCATTAAGATAATTTAATACCTCCAATAGGAATTTTTCTAATCCCTATTGTACTGGAAGATTCAACCATCATCAAGGTTACAATAACTACTACAACAACAACTACAATAACAACTATCAAGGAGGTTACAAAGCAAGGAAAGATTACAACAACTATACAGAGGAGCAAGAGGATTGTCTTCTGATTATGAATATGACTTCAAAGCTAGGTATAAATGATGACTATCTCTTTTACATTGACTTAGGATGCTCAAACCATGTGGCAGACAATGTAGCTCTTCTCTCTAACCTTGAGTAACCAAAGGATAAGCAACAGGTACAAACAGGTGATGACACTAAGCACTTAGTGATCAAGGTAGAAAATGTTAAAACCTCTGATGGAAATATAAATCTGTTGAGCAAGGTTCTATATGTACCTACAATTACCAAGAATTTGATGAGTGTTGGATAGATTGTGGAAAAAGGTTTGCAGGTGAGGTTCAAGAAATATGGAGCATTTGTGGAGGATCCCAAACAATTCAAGAGAATTGCCAAAGGAGAAAAGACACGTAGATTTTCTACTTTTGAACTTGAAGATACAATGAATATTGCACTTTATTGCTACAAAGATCAAACATTGTTAGAGCTTGAAATTTGGCATAAGCGATTAGGGCATATTGGTGAGAGAACTTTAAAGCAAATATGTAGAGATCAATGTGTGCTTGGGATACCTAATGTATCCAAGCAACACATGATCTATAAATGTGGTGCTTGTTAGTTTGAAAAATCTCACAGGTTACCCTTCTCAAGGAACGGCTACATGCATAAGGACTACCTAGAGCTTGTCCATATAGATGTATGGGTACCAAGCAAGGATCCCCCAATTTCTGGATCAAGGTATTATGTATCTTTCATTGATGATTTTAGTACGTGGACTATCTTATATTTTATGAAGCACAAAGATGAAGTATTTAGTTGCTCTAGAAAGTATCTTGCACTTGTTGAGAACCAAACAGGAAGAAGTCTAAAAAGACTAAGGTCACATGGAGGAGGTGAGTACTTCTCAAATGAGTTTGATGCATTCTTGCAAGATAGAGGAATCAAGAGAGAAATTATAACAAGGTATACCCCTTAGCAAAATGGGGTGGCAGAGAGGAGAAATAGACTAATCGTTGAAATAGCTAGGTCAATATTAAATGAGAAAAAATTATCTAATCACTTATGGGCAGAGAGTGCATCTATTGCCACTTATCTTGTAAATAGTTTACCATCCAAATCTCTTGATGGGATGACCCCATATGAAGCATGGCATGGTAGAAGACCTAAACTTAATCATTGCAGGATCCTTGGATGTGTTGCTTATGTGCATATCCCTTCTCAAATCAGAGGTAAGCTAGACCCTAAGGGAGAGAAGTGCATCTTCATAGGGTATGACTTGAATCAGAAAGGATACAGGTTCTAACTTTCAACAAAGGATTTATGGTTAGTAGAGATGTTGTCTTTGATGAGAATGACTCTTGGTTTGAAAGTGAATTGAGAAGAGTAAAGCTACCTTATGACTGGAAAGAGGAATTTCCAAGCCTCACCAAGGAAGAGCCAAACCAGATTGAAGACATTAGTTCAGATGATGAAGACATCATCAACTTAGAAGAATTCAAGGCATGGAAGTCCAAAGGCAAAGTCAAGATGAAGAAATTGGAAGATATATCTGAATCATCCAACCAAGCAACGAGAAGGTCACAAAGGGAGAGCAAGAAGCCAATCAGATATGTGTATGACACATATATAAAGAAATTGAAGCACAAAAGGAGAATGATACTTGGGAGCTAGTGCCAAAGAAAGAGTTTATGAAGGTAATTGGTTATAGATGGATCTATAAGATCAAGAGTAATTCTGATGGATCAATAAGCAGGTAGAAAGCTAGACTTGTGGCTAAAGGTTTTTCACAAACCCAAGGAGTTGATTATGAAGAAACCTTCTCACTTGTGGCCAAAATGCCAACCATCAGGGTATTCGTAAGTGTGTCGGCATCAAAGAATTGGAACATGTATCAATTGGATGTAAAAAATGCACTAGAGGAGGCGTAAATGTCTCAACCTCCTGGCTATGAGGACCCAAGCAAGGTAACATATGTGTGTAAATTGATCAAAGCTCTTTATGGATTAAAGCAAGCACCTAGGGCATGGAACCATAGGTTGACTACATACCTGCAAGATCAAGGATTCATCATGAGCAAAGCAGATACCTCTCTACTTGTCAAGAGGATTAATTCAGAGGTAATATACCTATGTGTATATGTTGATGATATCATACTCATAGGTAATGATGCTAATGGCATCCAATAGATTAAGAATCAAATGATGTAGGAGTTCAAAATCCGTGACCTAGGATCACTAAAGTATTCTCTTGGACTTTAGTTAGTCTATACTAACTTTTGAATTTATATTACTCAGAGAAAGTATATATAGGACATGTTAAAGAAGTTTCATTTACAGGATGCCAAGGTAGCAAGCACTCCAATGGAGGTAAACTAAACGTTAAGTGCTCATGAAGGTGATGTGCTTGATAATATATTGCAGGATACCAAAGCATAGTGGGAAGCTTGAGTTATGCTACATGACAAGGATTGATATTACTTATGGAGTAAGTGTCTTAAGTCAATTTATGCATAAACCTAGGGCACCTCATTTGGAAGCGACAAAGAGGATTTTGAAGTACCTCACGCGCACTCAAAATCAAGGATTATAATTTCCTTATACTTCAGATCTAGACATCAAGATATACTTAGATGCAGAGTGGGCAGGTTGCAAGGATGACAGGAGTACCTTAGGTTACTTATCTTTTGCAGGTGACAAACCTATATCATGGTCTTCTAAGAAGCAACCTACTGTTGCTTTATCTATACAGAGGTAGAGTATAGAGGATTGGCCAATGCTACTCAAGAGGCCATATGGATCATATTAATATATACATATTTGGGTTTGCATACTATATCTCCAATTATTTTTGGTGATAACACAAGTTCTTTACATCTTGCAACAAATCCTATTTATCATGCGAAGACCAAGCATATAGAGGTCCACTATCATTATGTGAGAGAGAAGATATTGAGCAAGGAAATTCAGTTAGCATATGTATCAACTAATATGCAACGTGTAGACTTATTGAATAAAGCATAAGATGGAACAAAACTTTGCAGGTTAAAGTCTACGATTCGATTGCAAGTCATTCAAGAGGAGTAAATATCAAGACCAAGCCAAGATGTTTAGCTTGAGGGGGAGTTGTTGGTGCAAATACCAATTCTACACACTTTGCTAGATACAAAGACTCTATGTGCAAAATGGTTGAAGACCCATGAGAACCATTTCTTGGATTCTTTACCCTTTACCACTTGTAAAAGACTATTTGACTTAGAGGAATATTTGTAGCTACCACTAAACTCGTGGAGGTTGTTAGATGGAAAAGCTACAACTTTGTTTGGAGAGAATATCTCCTAGAAGGATCACTTTTCTAGAGGAAGCCAATGAAGAATTCAAATTCAAAACTCAAATGAATCATCTATAAAAGATGATTGAAAAACTCGTTAGATAGATCACTCCATATCCGAGTCTTTGTTGATTTCATTGTACGAGAGTGTGGCTTACTTCATTGCCTATACCTCGTAGTATCATTGAGAATTGTTTATCATTCCAATGATCATGTACAACATTGTTTCATAATACAATAGATCATTCATTATATCTGCTGGTCTCTCTATCATTGTCACATATAACAATAATCATTTTCTATTGCTCATATCTCAGTCAATACTCTAAAATTTTCAATGTCCTATAGCTTGTTGGAATCCGCTCTAAGTCCTCTACGTGCTGACAAAGATTGAAAACATTCTATTTAGTGAAATCGAGGAAAAGTGCATGGAGGTGGTCATTGGTCAAACTCTGTAGAGGTCGTAAAAAATCAGGGGTAATGATTTGATTGCTAAATTGATTGCTCTGTGTATAGTGCATCATTTCAAGTGATTCCACTTCAAATCATTAGCTCATTAAGCTAATTTAATATCTCCAAAAGGAATGTTTCTAATTCCTACTGTACTAGAAGTAGTGAGCTTAACAAACAGCAAGTGTGCGAACAAAAATAGAAGTTTTTCATTAATTCTTGGATTTGGAAGTAGTCTGTTTTGTATCAAACATTACTTGCATCATTTCCAAAGTATATAGGCACTTTTTTAGTGTCATTGGAAAGCTAAGAAGTCCCACAACTAAACTCTGAAGCAAAAGAGGGGCTGGTACAAAGCAAGAATTAGAAGTACCTACTCTATTGGTACTAACTCTATTGGTAAAATGTATCTAGTGAGCACATTTTCAAATAAGAACTTAGCTCTTGTTTAAGAATTGTTCTTTTTCGTGTCCTCTAGTTCTGCCCTTTTGGTAAGGTAATGTGTGGCTACAATAATGTGTTCTGCATGGAAGTTTCTAGGTGGGGGGTTAATAGGACCTACAAAGTCTATACCCCACTTCGAGAATGTGTATCCTCCCATCATTGGCCTCAAAGGAATCTTGTCTCTTTTGATTCGATATTGTGCACATTGGCGTGTCTCACATTTCTTCACATAGGTATGTGCATCCATATGAAGAGTTGGCCACCAAAGTCCTGAGAATAGAATGGTCTTAATTTCTCGATCACGCCCAAAGTGTCCACCTGGAACACCTCTATTTGCAATTTGTGAGATTTTCAAAGAGTCTGATTTGTGAATGAACAGTCGTAAGTAACAATCTTTGCATCTTCGATATAGTTTATCTCCTACTAAGTCATAGTCCTGAGCCGCTTGATCCATGCTTCATTTTCTTGCTAGACGGGCCTCATTGGGTAGTGTTCCTGATCTCATGAATTCTGCCAATGGAGAACTCCATTCTGAAATCAACAACACCTGATAAAGGATATCATGCTTCGTTGGGGGTCTTGTCTCAAACATTGGACAAGTCTTACTCCATTCATTTATTTCTTTTGTCCATACAAGGTCAATACACTCCTAAACATTTTATATTCTACAATGTTTGTTGTTTAGAATAGTGATTTCCTAGCAATCCTTTATCGACTTGTTGCAACCAACTACTATGTTTGTCCTCCTCAAGACAACAAGCTAATACACCCTCTGCATCTTGTTTGTGCATACTTCTTGCCAATATTTGATATTTTTGTGATTTTAAAATTTCCTCTGTTTGTTTTCACATTCCTATTTGTGGGTCTGAAGGTTAGGATAGATACCAACTTATTTTTGTTGGAGATAGATGTCTGTAGAAGCACGCAAACAGCACAAGGAAGAAGAAGAAGCTTGGAGCACAAACACACAATGCTGAATGTATTACTAGAGAATGTACAAAGATAAGTAGCCCATTAGGGCAATAGGCGTATATACAAGCCGGGGGAAAAAAACCTCCTAAAGAGGGAAAAAAGTGCCCCGGCGGTCCTAGAGTGTTCACACACATCACTACCTAAATATATCAACAAATCCCCCCTGGGAGTGATGTGGTGAACAAGGAGCTGGCACTCATGTATAAGGAAGTGCCAAGCTATGTGGAAATCACTCCACAAAAGGAAGTAAGCCCAAAGCTTTGCGGAAAGCTTCAAACTTCTCCCTAGGCAGAGCCTTCGTGAAAAGGTCTGCAATGTTCTCCTGCGTGGGCACATATGCCAAGCTGATCTCCCCAGTAGAGAACCTCTCCCTGAAATAGTGATAATGCACCTCAATGTGCTTAGTGCGAGCATGGAACAGAGGGTTCCTCGCAACTGCAAATGCGCTCTGACTATCAGTGAAGATGGTGGTGGAAGAAGACTGGCCAACACCCCAATCAGCCATAAGGCGTTTGAGCCACACACACTCAACAGTCGCTGTGAAAGCTGCCCTATACTTAGCCTCACAACTAGAAGTGGCCAGAGTAGGCTGCTTCTTGCTCAACCAAGATATACATGAGCTACCAAGCATGAAGCAAAAATCACTGGTGGACACACGAGTGTCATAGGAACCAGCCCAATCTGAGTCAGAAAAAGCATGCAAATCTGGCGGTAGTGATCCCCCCTTGGGATAAAACAACCCAAGTAGCTGAGTACCACTCAAGTAGCGAAAGATGCGCTTAACCGCTTTCCAATGCGTGACTCCTGGGCAATGCATAAACCTGCTCATCTGTGAGACAGCAAACTGAATATCTGGCCGAGTAATGCATAAGTAAATCAAGCATCCAACAGCCTGCTGATAGAGAATAGCATCAAATGCATCTCCAACATCATGAAGACTCAATCGTAAACATGTCTCCATAGGAGTGGCAATAGGCTTACAGTCTTCAAGGTTAAAATGCTGCAATAATGTGTCAATATATTTTGTTTGACACAAAGCCATTCCACCATCAACGTGCATAAACTGAATGCTCAAACAGTGATGCAAATGCCCCAAATCAGACATCTCAAATGAGGCATGCAAATCAGCCTTAAAGTCAGCAATATGTGTCTCAATAGGACCAATGAGGAGCATGTCATCAACATAGACAACAATGATCAGAAGCACATCATAGCACATTTAACATATAAGGTGCTTTCAATTGGACTGTTCTCAAAACCATGTGCAATCAGATAGGCATGTATCTTCTCATACCAAGCACGTGGTGCTTGCTTTAAACCATATAATGCCTTCTTTAACCTGCAAACCTGGTTTTCATGCCCTTTCTGCACAAAGCCACGGGGCTGAAAAACATACACTTCTTCATGCAAGTCACCATTCAGAAATGCTATTTTAATGTCCAACTCATGTACATTCCAACCATGATGGGCTGCAAGTGCACAAATGCTCCGAACAGTAGTCATACGGCATGTAGGTGCAAAGGTCGCATCAAAATCAATGCCTCTTTCCTATGCATAACCCTTTGCAACAAGCCTAGCCTTATACCTGTCAACTGTACCATCAGTTTTACGCTTCAGCTTGTATACCCACTTAGTGCCAATGGCCTTCTTGCCAGGAGGCAAGTCACATAAAGACCATGTACCATTCTTCATTATAGCATCATATTCAGATTGCATAGCAGCCATCCAATTTTCTGAATTTTGTGCTTCATCAAAAGAAACAGGCTCATTCTCATCACAGAGACTAGATGCAGCCATAGCATAGCAATCTGATGCAAAGGAGGCACTATGAGAGCATGAACGAGTACGATATGACAGAGGTGCATCTAATTTGCTGTCACGCATTTTGGCATAGTTTTTGCTTGCTCAATATCAGCTCTCTCATCAACAAGTGCATCATGTAAATCTGCATCAGAAATGGAATGATCTGCATCATCATATGAAACCTGCAAAGGCTGAGAAGTTGCCTCAGTAGGACCAGCACTAGTCTCTCCACTTGTAAAAAGAGGTATCAAAGTATCATACATGTCTTTGGAGCTAACAGATGTCTCCTTAGTACATGAAAGCAATGGCTGAATAACATCTTCCAAAAAGACAACATCAGGGCTAACCAAAATGCGTTTAGTCTGTGGATGATATAGACGATAGCCTTTACTTTCATAACTGTACCCAACAAAAATACATTTTACTGCCTTATCATCCAATTTTCTGCGATGTTGTTCAGGTACTAATGCATATGCCAAACAAACAAAAACACGCAGATGAGCAACAGATGGCTTGCGGTCATGCCAAGCCTCATATGGAGTGATAGACTGCAACGCTTTAGTGGGACACCTATTCAGTACATATGTTGCACACATGACAGCCTCAAGCCAGAAACTATGTGGTAAAGCCTGACTTTTGACCATGCACCTTGCCATCTCCATGAGTGACGTGTTCTTTCGTTCAGCAACTCCATTCTCTTGAGGTGTATACGGCACTGTACACTGGTGTTTTATCCCACGTTCAGCCAGAAATGCATTAAAATCTGAAGACATATATTCCCCCCCTCGATCAGAACGGAGGGTGCCCATTTTACATGCTGACAGATTTTCAGCCAAAACCAAAAACTGTTTGAAGCACATGAACACTTCGGACTTTGCTTTGAGTGGATATACCCATGCATGCCTGGAAAAATCATCAATGAAAGTCACGAAGTAAAGGTAATTTCCAAAAGAGGGTGTCTGCATAGGACCACAGACATCACTATGTACAAGCTACAATTTCTGCGTAGCCCGAAGTGAACCATCTTTTGGAAAGGAAGAACGCTGCATTTTGCCCAAAATACAGCCTTCATAAACATGTTTTCCAAGTGCCTCAAGTTTGGGCAAAGAGGACACCATTTCAGATTTTCAGCAGGCGTAACAAACTAGCAAAATTCAGATGACCAAAGCGTGCATGCCAAAGCTTTGCATCTAACATAGCCTGAGAATCATGAACTGCACATGCCGAATCATTCACAGATCTTTCATAGTCTATGAGCTTATACAACCCACGACATAAAATGCCAGAAGCAATAATCACATCGCCATTTGAGAGATCATGGACTGTACACCTATCATCAATGAATTTCACAACCAAGCTAATCTTGGCTAATGCAGAAACTAATAACAGGTTCTTTTTGATCCCTGGCACAAATAAAGCATCTGACAAAGTGAAAGAACTACCATCAGTAGTAGTGAGAATGATCTTACCAACTCCCATAACAAGATAAGAGGAGTTATTGGTGCATGTGACAATATTCCTTGTAGGGGCAGGCTCGAGTGAAGAGAAGAAACTGCGCTGCGAGGTAATATGTTTGGTCACCCCACTATCAAAGTACCAAACATCTGAGTCTACTGCAGACATGCACTGATCATGAGAAGATGGGTCAAAACTACAGATAGTAGAAAACGCCCATTCTTCTTCCTGCACAAGATTTGCAGACTCTATTTTTGGTGTAGAGGCCTCTGCAACAACCATTCTAGCCTCTTTCTTCTTTGCCTCTTTAGCAGCCAGTTTTGGACAATTCTTTATAATATGATCATTTCCTTTACAGTACTTGCAGAACAATTTTTGCTTTTCTGATTTCTTCTCATCTTTATCCTGGTTCTTCAATTGTGCAGCATTTGCAGATTTCTGCTTACTAGTAGAAGAGCTCCATTTTCCTTTGCCCTTCTGACTAGCCAGGAAAGCTTGATCTGCAACACGCATAATGGACCTATTCTGCCTGGACTGATCTTCGTGCAACAGAACAGAGACTAATTCTTCAAATGACAAGGCATTCGGATTGACTTTCATCATCAACCGAAGAGTAGAGGCAAAACTCTGATATGAATCAGGAAGACCATTCAGAACGGTTTGCACAAGTGAGCTATCTAGTATAACCTCATCAGCAGAAATCAATTGTTCCTTCAGGTCTTTGATCTTTGTAAGAAAACTGTCCATAGAATCACCTTCATTCATGTGCTCACTCTCCAACTGTTTTTGGAGGTAAGGAACACGAGCCTCATTCCTAGCCTGGTACAAAGTGGTAAGTGTATCCCAAGCATCCTTTGCTGTTTAGCAAGAGCGAATGTGAGGAATAATGGCACGTTTGACAGACAAAGCTATCAATGCATGTGCCTGGGCATCTCTGCCATCCCAACGAATCTGCTCTGCAGTAGGTGCAACAGAAACAGCAGCACGAACAGGTTTCTGCGGAATATCATCTTCGACACCATCTACATCTGCTCCAACACCTATATTTGCAGTACCTGTCGTTACAGGTGTAACAGGACGTCTTTCAACACCCTGCACAATGTTCCACAATCCTTTTGCAACCAGTACATGTTGCATCATATAAGCCCATAATGGGTAGTTGGTACCATCCAACTTATCCTCAACAGCCAACATACGGAATACATCACTGCTTTCAGCCATGGCCGGTGACTAGAATACCTTGATGCAGAAAATTGACTGTATCTCAAAAAGTTGAACAGAACTACCCAGACGAGTTCTGCTTGACCTGTAGCAAACTTCGAGACGCTTAAACTGGCGAACAGAAACTGGTATATACTTTTGGCACAAAAGGACGAAATAGCCTGCACAAGTGTTGCGGTAGTGCATTCGGAGGCCGAAACGAGCTCAAATCGCGATTTCGGCACCACATAGCGAAGCTGTTTTGATCTCGGAAACACCCTGAGTATGCTCACCAAATTTTGTGCGAATCTAAGACTGCAAACGGAGGAGTGTCGACGGCACCCTAGAAGAAGCGACGACCTACTCTGATACCATTTGTTGGAGATAGACGTCTGCGGAAGCACATGAACAACACAAGGAAGAAGAAGAAGCTTGGAGCACAAACACACAATACTGAATGTATTACTAGAGAATGTACAAAGATAAACTGTAGCCCATTAGGGCAATAGGCGTATATACAAGCCGGGGGAAAAAAACCTCCTAAAGAGGGAAAAAAGTGCCCCGGCGGTCCTAGAGTGTTCACACACATCACTACCTAAATATATCAACAATTTTCCCATTTAGGGACTTCTAAATTGAACAGATAAGTGTTAGACAATTTTTGGACACTCCTTGCAGTAACTCTCCTAAGGTGACGCAAGAAAAGTGATCTGCCTTGAGGTGGGTCCTACCTTTCCTAACAACCACTTCAAAGTTTTATTCCATTAGTAAGAGAAACCATCTTACTAAGTGTCCTGTATTGCAAGATTTATTGATGATTAGTAAAAAACTTGAATTTGTTGGCCAATAGATAATTTCTAAACTTCTTCATGACATATACCATATCTAAACCCTCTCTCTTGGTTGTTGTATAGTTTCATTCATTTTCATTTAGTTGTCTGCTAGCATATGCTATACGAAAATCTAGTTTTACTTCACCTTTGGGTTGTGCTAGCACACATCTTATTGCATAATTAGATGCATCTATATGGACATGCAATGGTTTATTCCAATTAGGACTTGTCAATATTGGTGCTATGCACAAATGTCTCTTCAACTCATTGAAGGAATTTTCACATTCATCATTCTACTCAAAATTCCACAACAAAGCATAAGGTCGTTTAGCTATGATTTCATACATGTGGATAAAGCAATGATAGTATCCACAATGGCCCATAATGGCTTGCACCTCTTTAACATACCTTGTCCTCTACAACTCTTCTTTGGCTCTTACTTTGTCCTCATCAATTGATATTCCATTCTTTAAAAAAATAGGACCTAAGATCTTACCTTGATGTACTATGAACACACACTTTTTAGGATTCAGAAAAACTTGATATTCTCTACACTTGTTGAAAACGTGTCTGAGCTCAAGGATGTGGTGTCTTCTTTCTTGGGAATGAGCACATAAATCATCCACATATACTTCAAAGCTCTTTCGCAAGAAATCTTTGAAGACATGACACATGAGCCTTTGAAATGTTGCAGGTGCATTGGTGAGCCCAAATGGCATCACACAAAATGTAAAGATTCCCCACTCTATGGCGAAGGTTGTTTTGTGTTGATCTTCTAGGGCAATGGCTACTTGGTTGTAACCTAAAAATCCATCAAGGAAGCTATAAACTTCCTTGCCTGCAACATGCTCTAGTAAATGCCCTATGATTGGAAGTGGTTAGTTATCTCTGATCGTAATGGCATTAACATTTTTGAGGTTAATACACACCTGCGAGTTTGCGTTCTTCTTAGGAACCACTACAATGGGGGACACCAATTCAGTATGATCAATCTCATAGATAAATCCAGCTTCCATCAGTATATCAATTTCTTCTTTTATTTTAGCTACATAAGTGTCATTATATGTGTGGGGCTTCTATTTGGTGGGCTTGGCATCAGCTGTCATGGGAATCGTATGGGAGCATATTTCTAGATCAACCCCCTTCACGTCTCTATAAGTCCATGCCACCACATCCCTATATTCCCGTAATAAAGCTACAATCTCGACGTCTTCTTCTTCACTTAGGTCTTCTCCTATGTAGGTACATCGCTCTTTGTTCTCTTCAATGGTTACTACAATTTTTTCGGCCTTCTCTTTATTATAATATGCTTCTCTTGTGATGGTCTCTCTCTTAGGCATTCATACCAAAATTTTTGGATCTAAAACTTCATCTTGCTTGAGATTCTCTCGTACATTGAGCAATGATTCTTCCTCTGCTTGTTTCACTACTTTTTATTTCTTTTTCTTTTGACTACCTTCATTTCTTCCCTTGAATTTATATTTTTAATGCTTGTGAGAGGTTGTTCTTCTTTTTTGGTAAATACTCCTTCATTCTCTAGATAGTGCTCTTCCAAGTCAAAGTAACTATCCATTAGAATGGACTCTAGATCATCGTTGAACTCTTCTTCTTCTATGACCTCATTAGAGTCACACTCTTCCAGCAAGGTTTCAGACATGAACAAAGAGATATCATTACCCTCCTCATCACAATGATGCATCCAGTGTTCTTCATTGAGAGCAATGTCCATGGTGGCTAAGCTTTTGGCCCAACCATGAGGCTCAAATCCCTCATCTCCAAAGATCATAGGTGTGTAGGCTAGGCCTCTAACCTCTCTAGTTTCTTGAGAAGTTTCTTCTTCTCTCATTTTTCGGCATCTTTCCTCTTCCTCTACAACCTTGCACATTCACAAGTGAGTATCTTCATGCATCCAAGATGGATCAGACAAACTTTTAGAATGCACAAAGATTGAATCTTCTTGCACCTTGTGGATAGGATTCCACTCTATGTGTGGTACATCTCTAAAGGTATAATCCTTCATATTAACATTGGTTGTGACCCCTAAGTGCTGCAAGTACAATGCGTTTGTTCCCAAATCTTGTACTATTTGAAATTGCCATAGGAAGGGTCTTTGTAGGATCATTTCATAGACATTATTTTTGCGAGAGTCACATACAACAAAGGTGTGTTCAAACTCTACACCACAAGTGGTCAGAGTTATCCCTTCTAGCAATACTAGAGGTCTTTCAATATGGCCATCAGCCATCTGAAGTTTCATTCTAGTTGGTCTTAATGCAGTTTTTTGCATTGCTTTTACAAAGAGGTGCTCGCAATCGCAACACTAGCACCAAAATCTAAGATAGCTTTGGTTGTGTAACATTGGTAGGCAATTGGAAGATAAGTATTACCTTCTTCACCTTCACTCATGTCTCCTAATTTGTTTAGAGGTATCTCTAGGACTTTTTGCTTGAGCCTACTTTTGACATATTGGAACCAACTTTTGGAACCTGATTTGCCACATGTTTGCACAACTCTCATTTTACTCTGACTAGCTCTTCTAAAGAGAGAGGACACTACATCTTAGTGTTCTTCATAAGTTGAGTGTTTCTTGTAACCACTAAGTCTTCATTTCTTATCAATATAATGGGAGCTATGATCTGAAGAGATTTAGATTCGCATGTGCTTCTGAATTGTGGCAATTCTTGTAAAGAATTAGATTCAAAATCTAAGCTTTCATCTTCATGTTTCTCTTCTTGGTCTCCATAAGTAGATGGAATGTCTTGGGGAAATTGATCATGAAGATCATAAATTTCACGAATAGGAGGGGGATTACCCTGCTCCTTTGCCCATTTCTCTTCTTGTATTTCCCGCAAGAACTCTTGAGATTACTATTGAATGAAAGAGGTGTTCCATCATCTATCGAATGAGGAACGTAAATGTCCATTGGTGGTGAGTGTTCTCTTTCAACAACTAGTTAAGCTTGTGGTGGTAAAGAAACATGTTGCTTATTTAGCAACTGCTCTAATCTTCTAATAAACCCTGGAAATGCAAACCCGATTTGATAGAATTTGTGTGATTGAATAATTGATTACCACAAGCATAGTCTCAGCTAGTTCTACCATTTTGATGCACAATTTTGTCCATTCAATTTCTAAATCTACTCTAGGGTAACTCTTCTCTAGGTTTGTAGCTATTGGCCCTTCTTGAAGTCAAGCCTGATAGGCCTTGAACATCATGTCCAAGCCTTTTGGGGGTTGGATCTGTGAGAACAGACCCTCGTTGTAGTCTATTTACAATGAGTGGTGGGGTGGGATGAAGTGGAGTGGATGGAGTTTCCACATGTGAGTGTTTTGTGATGCAATGTCTTCTATTTTTCTTTTTGTGTCTCTTAGGATTTCTTCAAGTTTGGATACCTATTTAGCTCACTTAAGATTGGACGTCTCCTTGGTATCCTTCCATATTCTTGTTTTCCTCTTAGTAGGCTCTCCTTATTCACTTGAATCTCATTATTCAACTTGTTTATCCTATTTTAAGGCTTGTGCCCTAATGACTGTGTGTATAGGAGCCACATTAATGCTATTTGAACTTGAATCCACCACCAAGCCTACCACACTAATGGGTGTAACCTTGGGTGCTCATGAGTCTAGGATGATCCTATTGCTTGGAGGCCATGGAAAACATTAGATCTTGGTGGACACAGAATCACCTTGGGGTGTCTTTGGTTTTACTCCTAAGTCTCCTTGCTCGAGGTCTCCTATCTCGTTCTCCGGAATGACATTTTCAAACTCATATTCCTATCTGGTAAGCTCGTAACCACATACATGGTTCCTTGCTTATCAATATATGAACCCTCTTCAAATTTAACCATTCGGTGTTCAAGTTCGAAGGTTTTATTGGGATTTTTGAGCTGGACAACTCATCGCCTCAAACCATTCTCATAGATGCGTGCACCTAATCAGTTGGTCTTTATATATTCCAACTATGTTTTATAGGGACCTTTTGGTGTTTGTAAATAGGCAATGCCTGAGCTACGTGCAGGTCTCTCAATGCTAAATGATATTTTTGAATCACTCGTTTCCATACTTAGCACATAGGGATAACCACTAAGGTGTTGTGCCCATGACCTAGTTGTATGGTTGACGCTAGCTTTAGAGGATCTAGTAGTTTGTCTATCCCTTCATAGGTGTCTACCACATCTAAGGTCCATATCCTTTGTGTACTAGTTCCAATTTTCCCCTTTGTATTGCTCAAAATACTTTGTAGCCCCCTTAGCTTCCTAATCCCACATGAACGTCAAAAATGGATTTTGGATGAAAAAGTTATATCAAATCAGGCTCCTAGGGGTCAAAACAGGCAATTAGGATCTCATGATACATGATATTCAAGACGTATTGGTGATATTTAAGATAAAAGGATACATGATACTAGCAAAAACAATGATACACAATACTTGACCTCATGATATGATACTTGTCCTTGGAGGATACACCATATTAGTTCTAATGATATAATACTGAAGGTTGGAAATACTTGGAATTTCATGATCGAATATCTGGCTCCAAGAGCATACACAATACTTGAAGATATTGACGATACATGATGCTTTGGCCAGACGATACACAATATGGCTCTCTAGGATATGCGATAGTTGGTGAAGGGATGATACACAACACACAAGAGTTTTGATAGGATACTTGGTTTCAAATGATACACGACACACAAGGGTGCAAGATACATGATACATGATACATGATATCATACATGATGATACGATACCGACCTTTGTGATACACAATACTTGAGAAGTATCATGATACATGACCTGGTGATACTCAACTTGGCCATACATGATACTTGGGAAGTATCCTGATACATGGGGAGATGATACATGATACACACCAAGTATCGTGATACACAATATTTCAGGTATCACGGTACCTTAGCTCAACCGATCATGATACTTGGACCTTTTGAAATCCAACTTCAAAACTTTTTGCAAATATGTGCATCTTGTGCCCTCCTTGTCACCCTTATGTGCCTATGCATGCAAAATCTCTCTCCAAACTCACTATACAACACTCGCAATACTTCTCATAGGTTGTTTCAGGTTCTGTGATGATCACTCAATTTTTTAATGTTTTTAGAGCACAAAGCTCGTCTTTGACAGTATTTCAATGCCAAGCTCTCTCTAGACACCTCGCTCACAACTCTGAATGAAAAAGGAGCTACAAATGTAGTGAATATACAGTAAAAATAGAAACTTTTTGCAAGGTGACGATAAGGGAAGGCGGTGATGACGAAGGTGGAGAAAAAATAAAACATTAAATAGGAAATGACTATTCTTTACCTTCCAACATCACAACTCTATATCTTACCATCACACACTCATCCTCAAAGCTCTCTCCTTGGCAATGGTGCCAAATTTGGTGTCATCCTAGCACAATGGTGAGTACCAATGTGAGGATATCCACCTCATGATAAATGTCAATCCGCGGAAATGTGAGGACTACTATGAACACCAAGAGAAAGTGAAGGCACAAGTGCATGAGTAAGAGAACACAAACATGCACACACATACACATACACACATGTGCACACAAGGCAAGAACAAAGAGTGGAATAATGGAAATATTTCTATTACAAAACAAATCACATACAAAGTTTAAAACTCTAACTAGTCAACTTCAAAGATGCTAACCTAAAAATGAACTCTCTAGTTCTTTTTATAGTTTTTTGACTAGCTTTTGCCCTATCCAAACCTAGTGTTTGGCCTAGTTGAAAAATTAGGTTCCAAGGCTTATTTGCGGGCTTATATGGAGTCTAAAAATTATGAAAATTGGTATGTAGGTAGCTCTATACTCCTCAAGCTCAAGGACTCCTCGAATTGAACAAAATGGAGTTTCAAAAATGGAAATGATATTTACAATGGTTTTTAGTGATCAAAATCACTCTTTTTATGGGGATTGCTTCTGAAAATTTGACATATACTTTTTGGAGCTCCCTACATGCTTCTTCTTCTTGTGCATCCACTTATTTGACACATTCATATGCCTTGTGCTTGACATTGAGTGTCAACAGCAAGGGATCGGCAAATAAACCTGAAAATCCTTTGTAAGAAGATCTATATCGCTTTCCTCTTCTCTTGCATCAAAGGATGGAATTAATAAGCTTTTAGTCTTTAGCATTGACACGGATCCTTTTGGGAAGATTTTCCCAAAGTACTAGTGGAGTAGATGCAAATCTTCACCAATTCTCCATTCTTCTCGTATAGAACAAACCACTCTTTATATTCTAATCGAAAATGACCATCTATGTCCTCCTTTATGACCCAATGGCTATTTTCATAGTTTGAGAGTTGCTTCCATGTGCCAAAGTCTTTGAAACATAGTTATATAGATCTAGGTAGCTCCTTGTCCTTGTTGGGATCGAGGCAGACCGCTATTAGGGAATGAAATGCAGTCATTTTGTTTAAGAGGAGTTGCCCATTTCAAGTTAGAATTGAGGAAACCACTTTTCTTATTGAGGCTCTAGAACCTCCAAGAATACATTAATAGATTTAATCCCTTGATGGATACCTTGATGCTTAAGAAGAGAGGTGTAGTGTTGTAGAGTTTTTCTAATGTGGGAAGCTCTGGAGCGAAAACTCGTTTGGACCAAAGATTCTTGTTGTTTTTTTTTAACAAAAGGAAGTTCAGCCTTGGCCTATTCTCATGTACTATAATTAAGGAAAAAAAAAGCAAGTTACAAGTGAATGGGACTAGTGCCCTTGGGACCCCCCGAATTAGGTAGAACTTACGGGACTAGAGAGTCTTGCAAAGGAGGTTAACAACACTCTCGTTCCCCTCATGCAGGGCCCATTTGGGTTTAAGCTTGTTGTTCTTGATGAGAAACGCTTTATGATCCCTAAAAGGTTGGGACCTCTTACAGTTGGAGATTCTTTTGCCAAGGAGGAATAGGGACCTCTCAATTGACCACTCTTTAGGAAGGTGTCCAAAATTGTTGGCACACCACTCCCTCCAAATCTTCTAGAGGGTTTCCTTTCTTATAGTGTTCCACAATGATTTGTACCTACACTCTCAAAATATTCCCAAGGGTCTATGAGAGCAAGAGAGACTTGGGGCAAGCAAAGAAGATGTGACCCTGATCCTCGATGTCATGGTGGCATCACTTGCACCACGGTTGAGCTCCCTCCAACAAGAGAGAAAGTAAATGGAAGTGGAGAAGAGGAACAAATTAATTACCATGGCATGACTGGCGAGGTTGATTTGCATGCCCTTTCAATACACTAACTTGTTGTCTAGTTTGGAAACAACCCAATTCTGTTGCTGCTCCATCACGACACCAAAGCTCATCGGGATACTGAGTAGGCAGAAGACCTCACCCTTGGGGATAATTTGGCAACCATTTTCAACCAGTAGTTCAAGTGGAGTGGTTGATTTTAGAACCAGAAACCTTGTAGAAAGTGTCAACACGCCCCCAAAAGGCCTCAATGTTGGTCAAATCATTGTGCACAAATGCATTCATGTCATTTGCAAATAGTCTCATTATCATCTGACCTTTGTTGAGAGGTAGACAAAGACCTTTAATATGGCCCATTTCCATGTGATGTTGCACAAGATGCCTGAGCCCTTCGGTGGAAATAATGAAGAGGAGGGTTGGCAATGGGCAGATTCTTGTTGTTTGGATGAGTATTTCATCATCCATTTAGAACCTATTTTGTTTTCTATGGATAACAAATTGGCTTTTCATAGGCCTCCCTTGTTCTATGGTGGGCAATAAATATCCCACTTAATCCTAGGAATAACATCAATTGGCTCAAGTTTAAACACAATCGCGTAAAGTTATTTGTTTCAAAAACAAAATGATATTGATGTTCTGACTGACTTTCAGATCAGTTTCGCTTATGGTCTTTCACCATCAAAACAACAGAAACTAGTAGGCCTCCCGTGGCCATTAACATAATTGATTAAAGATAAAACAGATGTATTTGCGTAGAAGTTCCACTAGCACCATTCTAAGTTACTAGCACCATTCTCGGTTTTTGGGGGTGGTTGGCTTCGGTGTCTTCCTGGTCTGTGGCCAGTTTCTCCTCCATGTTGGAGGGGCCTGCCCTTGGGTTTTGAAAAGTAAAAGTGGTGCAAGTTCCTTTTGGCCATGGATGTGGCTGCTGCCTCTCTCGTGAAAAGTAATCGGGCCCCTCCCCCTAGGGAGACCGATTTCCTGGCTGCTCTGCTGGAGGGGGGGTCGTGTGCCGCCCCTGAGGCACCCGAAAGTGTTGTATCCCCCGTCCTGTCCCTCAGCAGACCCGCAGTTCTGTCTGCTCAGGAGGAGCTCAAGAAAGTTTGCCTAGTCGGCCAAGTATTTGGCCCTAGGCCCCCGCTCGAAATTGTGCGACAATGGCTTCGAAAAGAGTGGTTCCCTCGAGGACTAATTGTCAGCAAATGTCAGTTCTTACCAGCAAACCACATGCTGCTAGTCTTTGAGAATGAAGAGATGGCGTTCCAAGCCCTAAGCGTTGGCACCTGGCAGTTTGGTCGGGCGACCCTGTGCCTATTCAGATGGTCCCCGGACTTTACTCCTGACAAATCGAAATCACTGCGGTACCCGCTGTGGGTTGAGCTCCCTAACCTCCCTTACTTCTTGTACAACTTCGTGTGGGACATTGTCTCTCCTATCGGCAAGCCGTTGGCTTCACGCGAAGACATTGGTGGTCTCATCTATGAAGGCGCAAGACACTCGTTCAATGCTAGGTGGCACCCACAAATCTGCGTCGAGGCCGACCTCTCTTTGCCGCTTCCATCAATGATCAAAGTGGACATGGGCGAAGGTGATGTTTGGGAGCAGGTTATCACCTACAAAAACCTCCCCAACGCGTGCTTTCGTTGTGGCCAACAAGGTCACAGGATTAAAGACTACCCTATCAGGCAAAAAAACAAGCGTTCGCAAGGAGCCTCCAAATCTGCTCAAGACAACAACGGCGATTTGACCCACTCGACCAAGGAAGGGGAAGGCAAGGGCTTCCTCAATCCTCAAGCTGATGCTGATGGCTTTACTGAAGTTAGAAGAAGAAGGAAAAGAAGTCCGAGGGCCAACGGTGAGAGAAACAACCTGCCACTTACCCCCAACAGCAATTTGTACTGCAATCTAGGAAAGGAGATCAACGAGCTTGACTATCCAAGCGGGAAGCCACTCGAGGTAGATACCTACGACAATGCCCTAGAGATCCCTGACAACAAAGAAACCCCCCAGGAGGGCTATACCACAAGCAAAGAAGATGGATTCACCACTAGTAATGAAGACAACATGGATAGTGAAAGTTCCATCATTGGATCGACGATCCCGGAAACGGTGCCGAGCACGGGGCCCTACTCTCCCGAGCAAGGTGTTTCCCGAAAAGGAAAACAGCCTATGGAGCTACCCTGGAAAAGCCCCTACAAGAACCGATTTCTAAGTCGGGAACAGATCCCAGCGAAAAAGAAAGATGAAGCCAAGAGAAGAAAGGACAAGGCTCCCTCCCGCAAAGAGGGATCAATACAAAAATGATTGTCGTCTGGCTTAATGCTAGGGGGCTAACCGACCCCTCAAGAGCGGCCATCATTGGTCAATGGCTCCGTGACACCAGCTTAAAACCAGACATTATATGCATTCAAGAGATTAAAATTGACGGAGAAGACCTTCTGAAACGGCTCAGACAGGTTTCCTCGGCCCATGTGTGGATCCCAACAAAGCACCAGCGGGGGTCCGGTGGAACGGCCATCGGTGTTAAACAACCCTGGCTTGAAAAGCTCGAGAACTCCATTGAAGATGTAAATCACCGCTGGATTGCGGTCTCTTTTGGTGCTCCCCTCTGTGTTACTATGGTTTCTTTATACGCCCCTAACGGGGATTTGGAGAGGCTGAACACTTGGACTTCTCTTGACTCACTTCCTCACAACGTGATTATATGTGGAGACTTCAACATGGTGGAGGACCCTATGGACAGATGGATGGGCAAGGGCAGGGTCATTGACAGTCGGGAGAAAGAAACGTGGGACATGACCAAACTCCACCTGGATCTGGTCGAATTCAAAGACTCGAATGGCTTTTCCTGGTCGAATCTCCAAGCGGGCGAGGATCTGAGGAAAGCAAGACTTGATAGATGCTACATCTCTCAGAGCCTTACTCATCAGTGGGGCCACCCTTCAATCACGCAACGTACTGACCTCACCATCTCCGATCACTACCCGATCGTTACCACTTTTCAACCCTCCAACAGGACCCACAAGGCTCCGTGGTTCCATGCCAACGCTTCCACCTTCTCTCTCCCCTCAGTCCATCAAGAGATTGCCGATGTGTGGAAGGTGGCGTTCGCCTCTGGCTTGGCCCCAGCCAAGTGCTGGAGAAGTGCGGTCGACAAGTCTCGCAAGATCATGATCAGAACTAAGAAGATGCTCGAGACAGTGCGGCGGGCTCGTAGGGAAGCGCTTTACCACAGACTCTGGCGACTCGAGGAGGAAGTGAACAAAGGAAAACACCAAGCCCAGAAAGGTCTCCGAAGAATCAGAGCAGCGTTGAGATACGAGGAAGAAATACAAAGGAAAAACTTCCAAATATTCTTCAAGGAGTGGTGGGCTGGAAAAGCCGACAAACCCACCAAAGAGATGTGCAGTATCCTTAAAAGGAAACACAACAGAGAAACGATCCCCCTACTGCTAGACCCACATGGCAATGTTTGCAACTCGGAAGAAGATAATTTTGGCATCATCGAAGGGCACTTCACGAGCCTCCTGGGAACCTCGAACCCCCTCTCCCACCATAGAAGGGATTGCATGGCTGCCATTTCTAGGGTTTCCCCCCGGAGAATACCACCCAACCTCCACTCCCTGCTCCATGCCCCGATCTCTGAATCAGAAATCATTGAGGTCATTGATGCCCTCCCTCTCGGCAAAAGCCCGGGACCCGACGGACTCACTAACGAGTTCTTTAAATCCTTCAAGCTGGTGGTCGCCACCCCTCTTCGGATGGTTTGGCAAGAAGCGCTAAAATTTGGTGCTCTTCCTTCTTGTATAAATAATGGAATTATCAAGCTGATTCACAAGAAGGGGGAAAAAAACAGAATCGAGAACTGGCGGCCAATTACGATGCTCCAAACAGGGTACAAGATTGTCGCCAAAGTCATTGCCAACAGACTTGCGTGCCACCTCAGATCTTGGCTTAGCGAGGACCAAAAAGGCTTCATCAAAGGCAGGTCCATCCTGGAAACCATTATGGATATTTGGGAAGGTATTCAATTTGCAAATGAGTCTAATCAAGATGTGGTCTTCCTCAAGATCGACTTTGACAAAGCCTACGATAGGCTTGAATGGGACTATATTCTGCAGTCGCTCCAAGACCTCGGATGTAGTCAGAAATTCACCAAGATGATCGCGACCCTTCTCGGCAACGCAACGACCCAAATTAACGTTAACGGCAAACTGTCGAAGGCGATCCATCTTAAAAGATCTATTAGACAAGGGTGCCCTCTTGCCCCCCTTCTCTTTGCCATCGCCACTGAGGGGCTGAGCAGACTTGTGGCTCATCATGTGGAGGCTGGCAATATCAAAGGCCTCCAACTACCTCACGACCACAACCAAATCATCATGAGACTGTTTGCCGACGACATGAATGCGTTCGTTCACAATGATAATACCAGCCTGGAGACTTTCTGGAGGTGCCTTGATACCTTTTGTGAGGCCTCTAGATCCAAGATCAACCACAATAAGACCGCCTTTAGGGCCATCGTGGGACACCAACCTGGCCTTCTCATTGTTCATGGCTGTCAAATCATTCCGCAGGGCCAAATCTTTCGGCTTCTTGGAATCCCCTTGGGATTTGGCGTCTCTATGGAGCAGCGATGGAACTGGGTGCTGGCCAAACTTGAAAACAAGCTCAACTACTGGAGAGGCATGCAAATCAATCTCGCTGGACGGGCGATGGTTATCAACACGTTCCTCCTCTCGTCTACCATCTATTTCCTTTCTTGCTGGAGACCGAATGAACAAGGCCTGTCCAAACTGAATAGCATCTGCAGAAACTTTCTTTGGACGGGTGATCATAACAGAAGGGGGGTGCCTAAAATCAAATGGGCCATCTGCACCAGCCCTAGAGATAGCGGGGGGCTTGGCATCCTGGACATTGGGTGTATGGCTAACAAACTTGCAGCCAAATGGATGATTAAAGCTTGGTGCAATAGGGAGGCCTCATGGGCCAAGCTGATCTTCAGAAACAAAAATGAGTTGGCCCTCACGGGGTCCCCGAACTGGAAGAACCTTGACATCATGACCCTGCTATTCTCCCCGATACCTGTCTTCCCGAAAGGCTCCAGTCTCGTATGCTCTCTTTGGAAGGGCTGGAATAAAGTCAAAAGCTTCACAAGAATTAGTGAAGACTGGAAGTGGGCGGCCGGAATCAGACAAAACGACTCTATCTGGTTTCCGATACATGGCATCCGGAGTGTGGAGTCGTGGAACATTCAAAATGCCAAGAAGTTATGGAACAAAGGATTCAAAAAATGGAAACACCTCTGGAAACATGACACCAACAGTTGGATCAACTTCGAGGATATCGACCCTCGCATAAACATCTCCTACGAAGAATGGAACACCTTGCAAAGCAGATGCCTCGCTTGGGAGCGCCACAAAACTCGCCTGCTCATGGGACATGATGCTCCGAACGCGCGTGGTCTCAAATGGCACAATGGAAATAGCCTACTCAAAATCCCGAACATCAAAGAAACGACTGACCTCCAGATCAGCCTCAACAAGAAGTGGTGCCTGTCTTGGACGCGGCTTCGGTGGGACATGAAATTCATGGGTATCTGGCACCCACTTATAGAGATTAAGAAGTCTGTCCTCTTATGGCAAATTCTTCATCGAGGAATTTGGACTAACCAAAAGGCTAGCAAAATTTGTGGGATCCCTCCGTGGTGCAAACGCTGCCACCGTGCAATCGAAGATGTCCCACACATCTTCCTTACTTGCCCCAACTCCTACAGAATCTGGCAGACGGTTGGACTGAAAATCAGAGTTCAGAAACAGCTTAGCTGGAAACAAGTCCTTTTGGGAGAAGCGATCGGATGCTCTGCGGCTCTCTGGAACGCAATCAGAGGGGAAGTCCTGTGGAAAATTTGGCGGGAGCGGTGTGCTCTCAACTTCGGCGACCCTCCCAAGGAGTGGACGATTGAGAAATCTCTTTTCCTACTTGGCAAGAGGATTGTCAACAGTAAGAAATCCCCCCCCTTCAGGCACCATCAAGTCCTCCTTTTGATCAACAACAAGCTCAAACCCAAGTGGGTCCCGCATGAGGGCGACGAGAGGGTGATCAACCTTCTTTGTAATGCAACCTAGGAATCAACCAAGCCTCCCCTGCTTTGTGGGATTTGGGGGGTCCCGTGGGCACTAGTCCCCTTCTTTTGTACCCTTGTTTCTTAATTTAACTCAAGTCCGGGAGAGTAGGCTATTGCCGAACTTCCTTTATATTAAAAAAAAAAACACTGAAATGATCAATCAGGCAAGGTTGCCCGTTGGTCCTGCTGCTCTACGCCATCGCCATAGAAGGACTTAGCCGACTTGTGGAGCAACAGATGGAGCTTGGTCGCATAAGCGGCATCACTTTGCCACATAAATCTCGGAAAATGACCATGAGGCTATTTGCGGATGACACAAATGCCTTTGTTCACAATGAAAATAACAACTTGGAAAACTTTTAGTGGTGCCTCAACACTTTTTGCGAGGCTTCTGGGTCCAAAATTAACCATTCCAAGATTGCATTTAGGGCTATCAAAGGGAATCAACCCAATCTCCTCACTATGTAGGGATGCCAAAACATTCAATCAGGTCAGGTCATTCGCATTCTTGGTATCCCCATGAGATTCGGCGATACTCTAGAACAAAGGTGGGCTTTGGTCCTCGCCAGACTTAATAATAACCTTAACTATTGGAGGGTTTTTCAAGTTAATCTTTCTGGCCGAGCCATGTTGATCAACACACTCCTCAAATCCTCAATCATATACGTTCTTTCTTGCTGGAGATCGAAGGATCAAGAATTAGCCAAATTTAAAAGTATTTGTAGGAACTTTCTCTGAACTGGGACCATAACATGAGGGGAGTGCCTAAAATCAAATGGTCCATATGAACTAGCTGAAAGGAGAGTGGAGGTCTATGTATTATGGACATATGCAGCATGGCCAATAAACTTGCGGCCAAGAGGATGATTAAGGCCTAGTGCAACAGAGATTACTCTTGGGCCACATTAATTTTCAGAAACATAAATGCCATTACTCTAGTGGGTTACCGTGGATGGAAAAACCTCGACATCCTCACACTCTTATTCTCTCAGATTCCGATCTAACCCAAAGGATCAATCGTGGTAAGATCCTTGTGGATGAGCTAGAACAGATTCAAACCTCACATCAAAAACAATGAAGATTGGAATTTGGTTGCATGTATAAGACAAAATTACTCTATTTGGTTCCCGATCCAAGACATGAGAAACATGTAGCCTTAGAATGTCTTAAGTGTCAAGAGAATCTCGAATAAGGGATTCAAACACTGGAAGCACCTCTGGAAACAGGACACGAATAGATGGGTGGACTTTGAGGACCTTGACCCTAGTGCTATAGTCATGTGCAAGGAATGCAATATTTTATTGAGCAGATGCCATGCTTGGGACCGCTCTAAAATCTCACTCCTTATGGGAAAGGATGCTACGGACCTACTTGGCCTTAAATGGTATAATGGTAATTGCCTTTCCAAGCTTCCATATGTCAAAGCTTACAATGACATTCACATTAGTCTCAACAAGAAATGGTGACTTAACAAGAGCCGACTTCAATGGGATATGAAATTTATGTCTATCTAGCACCCTCATTGGAAACAAAAAGTCGGTCCTCCTATGGCAAATTTAACAGTGTGGAATATGGACCAATGCAAAAGCTAACAAAATTTGTGGTGTTCCACCCTAGTGCAAGAGATGTTGCCGTAGCAAAGAGCATATTGGTCACTTATTCTTTGCTTGCCCTAAATCCCTTCGGCTATGGAGGGTCCTTGGTCGTACTTTGGGGCTCCAAGAACAAATCATTTTGAATGAAGCCCTCATTGGTGAAGCTATCGGTTGCCTAGCAGCACTATGAAATGTGATCACGAGAGAGATCCTTTGGATGATTTGGCACGAAAGATGCACTCACAACTTTGGCAACACCCCAAGGAATGGTCAATCGAGAAGTCCCTATTCCTTCTCGGCAAAAGAATTTCTAACTATAAGAACCCCCCCCCCCCCTTTAGACATCACAAAGAGCTATAGTATGTCAACAATAAGCTTAAAACCAAGTGGGTTCTGCATGATGGGGATTCGAGGATTATCAACCTCCTCTATAACTTCATGTAAGCTTTGTAAGACCTATGACAAAGGTATGACTTCTTGACGTGTTTGTGCTGCCCCTCCGTTGTGGGACTGGGGGGGGGTCTCGAGCGCACAAGTCCTATTCACTTGTATTCTTCTTTTATTTAATTGAAGTTAGGGAGAGTAGGGATTGCTGAAATCCCTTTTTATTAAAAAAACACTTTCAGTAGAGTGTCTTGTCCATAGGAAGTTTCTATAGTATGCTACTAACTTCAAGGGATCCATCTTCAGGGTCTCCAAGAGAAGAGGAAGTAAATTGTAAATGGGATGAGAAAGGTGTTGTTTGATATGGACTTTCGAAAAGGCTTGCGTTGCGTACCCTTCTATTGTTGAAGCTTGATTTCAATCTTGCTAATTGTATAGAGCATGGAAATCCATGGGCATTCCCAATAGCCTAAAAGTTTAACTTCTAGGAATGTCCTTGAAGCCTTGGTCAAAGATAATTTGAGAAGCCGCTAGCTTTAGAGTTTTCCAAACAATCTTTTGATGTTTTATCGTCAACCATGACACTATACATAAGGTTTCAAGAAACTCCAAAAGGTGCTATTGGTAACCTCATCATTACAAATGAGCACATTTGGTTTTCTTCTAAAGCAAACCAAAAAGTAAGTTGGCCGATCTATTTGGGAGGCAGATGCCTCTAATAGTGCCTTTAATAACTTGATCCTCCAAATCCTTGATGTTGAGACCATGGAAAACAAGATCCCTATTGAATGGTTGATCAAAGCCTGGATAAAAAATAATGAGTCACGGTCAAATTTGATCTTTGGATATCATGAAAACTTGACCCTATGTCATGCCCTTCTGGGTGATTAGAAGCGAATCTGGGTGCAAGAGATATCATTGTAACAAGGCGCTTCTGGGTGACACCATTGGTTGCTCCACATCCCTTTGAAACATGATTAGAAGCGAATCCATCTCGAAAACTTGGAAGTATAGGCGTGCATACAAAATTCGTTGAGAATATGGTGCAGTGAGACTTCACTTGACTTAGTTTTTAGAAGTATTGGTATCTATAAAAGCTTTCCCCTTCAAGCACCATAGGTTATTTGTAATAGAGAGGAAGAAGCTCAAAATTAAATGGCTCTCACATAAAGAGGATGAAAAATTCATCAACCTCATTAGTTTGGCTTCCTAGATCTCCGTAGACATACTCGTGTCTCCCCTAAGTTAGGGTAGATAGGAGATTAGGCCTCCATTCTATCTCCGCTCTTTTCTTGTATCTCCTCTTTCGTTAATACATTCTCGTTTGTTTCCAAAAACAAAAAAAGAAAACTAAGAAAATCCACAATGACTGCAAACAGAACGGAAATGAAGGAAGACGTTTCATGAGGTAATTAAAGCTATTCAAACATTAGGGGGATGTTTAAAAGTCTATTTGTACCATGAAGGAGTGACAAACCAAATCAATTTAAATAATCACTCCTCATACTATTCAGTCATACGAGCTCTTCATTGTATTCAAGTGCATTAAGACAAAGACAAAATAGAATAGATATTTGAAAGGGGATTTGTGATGTGCCATCATGGACCAAGGTAGAAACTTACATATGGCACTATTGGGTAGCCAAAGAAAGACATTGAAGCAGTAACATCTAGTTTGGGATGATGAGAGCGAGAGAGCTCAATGGAAGAGCCAATTTATTTTAGGATGCCTTTCAATGATGCCAATTTTGCACCATTGCTGTGGATATAAACTCTAGCTACTTTAGATATTATTCATAATAGAAGAAAACTTATCGAAACTGTAGTTACTTTAGATATTATCCATAATTATAGAAGAAAACTTATCCAACACTGTGCTCTCGAAAAATATGAATTTACTCAATCTTCATATATGGGTACTTGAAGTGAAAGATATTCTAGAGCAAGCCTCCACGTGTATGAAATAAACCTCCATCTAGTACGTAGGAGCCATAGGAAATGAGCTTTCAACTCTGAACATAGAAGAAAGTGAACCTAACAAAGGACCAAAACATTTAAAAGAATTTTAAACCGCAAAATGTATAAACATGATGGAAATGCAAGGTTGCTCAAAGATGGTGTGAGAGTATGCAAAAGTACCCATCATAGTCTATGATTATAGAGAATCTGGAAGAATAGCAATCTTGAGAGTTGATTCATGAAGCACTTCAATACTTAGTCAAGTATCATTTTGATGAAAGAATATTAGGGAGAGTGGACCCACATAGAGAAGATTTGAATGGAGAATCAATGTTATATATGACAGCAAGAGAGAAGGGAGGTGGGAACCCTCCCTTAGAGCCATGCACACACATGGACTCCCACAACGTGCCATGTGGCATGCATGTGAGGAGCCCACGTGGATGCTCCATCACATGGACAAAGAGAGGAATATTTTAGAGCTTTGCACATGGTTGGGCGGAAAGCATGAGAACTTGATGCAGCTTCATTCACCTCGTCCTCTACCTCGAACTTTGAGTTCACAGGTGTAGACAATTACCTTGACAAAATAGGAAGGATCATCGAGAATCCTACATCTAATTTTAGATCCATATAAGGTTGTACACGTTGTCAGAGAAATATTTATCTCTACTCCACTTTTTAACCAAAGCCAATGAATGTACATTTTAAGTATACTCGAACAAAGTGTTGTGCTTGATTACTACCAAAGGAACGTTGATTGACCATTTTTTGTGATTAATTTTTTGATATAAGTTGTTGTTGTCAATACGACACTTGCAGATGTCCTACAATGATTGTGCCTTTTAAGGAAACTTTGATATCATCATAAAGCTACTCTAGAGAATGGTGTTACGGAGGGCATGACAAAGTTTTTTTGACGAAGTTGGATAAAACGATATTGGAAAGAAATTTTCGGGGAAAGCTTGATTATTTTTTTTAATGGAGGTTTGACAAGCGCTTACTTTACAGATTTATAAACAACTATAGAAATGAATGGGCATAGTACTCATAGGATCCGCCATATCCCATGAAATAGAGACTAAACAAAGTTGCAATTAATTATAACTTGTTTAGACTGGTCACAGGCATTACATGTCCAACCCAAGGGTTGAACACAAGACATCTACCTCCAAAAGCTAGTGCTTAACCAAATCACCTATAAGATGCGGGAAAACTGGCTATTTTGTTCTTGAAATAAATGCTTAATTGAATAAAATCTGTTTACATATAGAATCCGTTTTTTTTTATAGAATGCTTTTCTACACCATGTGTTCCACATGCTAGAAACTTTTCCAACTTATAAGTTAGAACTATAAGTTGTAAAATTTTCTATCCTATGTTCAATTAATGTGGAAGACATGGTGTAAAAAAGCATTCTATAGAAACAAAATGGATTCTATATGTAAAGGTCGAGGGATCCAACCCAATTCATGTGGAAGACATGGTGTAAAAAAGCATTTTATAGAAAAAAAATGGATTCTATATGTAAAGGTCGAGGGATCCAACCCAAAGTGCCTGCATCATGTGAACATTGAAAACCTTTTGGTCCTTTTACAAATTTATCAATAGAGTTTTTTTTCATGCAAGTTTTTAACGATTTCGGAGAGAACCAGAATGTCCTCGACAAAGTTTGTTTGTCTAAGTTGTCGCACTCTCTGACATTTTTAAGAGGTGGCCTTTTTTAAAAAAAAGCAATGGGTTCATTGTTGTTAGGCGATGCAAGCCTCTACTTCAAGAGGCAGAAAGATCCAAGGCTTTGGTCTTTGTGGCAGGGTAGATGAAGCAAATATTGGTACAAATGAGTTCAAGCCTACATACTTGGACAATTAGCATTCACTTCATGAAGTCATATGATTATTCTCTTGTGAAAAGCATTTACTTTTATCCTTGTAAAAGTGCATATGCTAACAACACTTACTCTCACATGAAATTAGGCGGAATCAAATCACGAATTGGTTGGTAAGTGATTGATGAGAAAGAAAGTCCCAAAGTTTAGGATTCACTTTATGGTAAGATTTTAAATTTGAATTCAAAAAGTGGCTCCAACTCTAGCTATAAAAGATGGATCAAAATCTTGCGTTCTAAGGAGCCCGATTTGAAGATTATTTGAGAGGGATATTTAGTGCTTAGTGAGCTCATTCTATAGCTCCATACCTCCCCTCACATTGTGCACTTATATATATTGCCAATGTCATTGTAACTCTATGTGATTTGATACATATACAATGATCACATCTCTATTTCACTTATCTATCATGTATCACTCAGAACATTGCATTTCTCTAATGAGTTTCTCAGCATATACTTAACCATTTTGAGTGATTTAACTTGCTATAAATTCAGTACAAAGTATATCTATATGCTACAACTTTTGATCTCAATTGCCTTAGTTGTCTACTTGCAAACTTTGATTTAATCCTCACTAGTTTGCATATTGTTAGACTCCTAAAATGTCAAGATGGTCATGTGATTTGCCAAGCATAATTCTTTGAGTACACTTGATCATTTCTAATGAAATAACTTGTGATTCATAGCTATCTAAGTTAATTAGATACTCCCAAAAGGATTTTGATCAATTTCTAGAAGGTAAAGAGCAATGTTCACTTTACTGAGTAGATGTAATGACCAAAATAGTAATTTTTGGTCCACTCTGAATATTCCAAGTCATCTATCTTGATCCATTGATTATAGGATCATACTCCAAAGTAGTTAGGTGATTACTTGTGGTTCTTGGAAAGCTCAAGAGCTCTAGTTTACACTCCTTGAATTTTTCTCGGCTAGTGTGAAGTAGGGATCTACAACACCACCTCATCTCTGTAATCTATCCACCATCTCCTCCAACAGCAGTATCACTTGTAGCCAAGATGCTAACTATCGAAGTTTTGATGAGTATTGTTGCCTCAAACAATTTGGAGCTTGTACCAATCAGATGTTAAAAATGTATTCCTAATGGGGGGGATCTCTTAGGAGGTCTACATGGTTCAACCATTAGGGTATGAAGAGAAAGATAAACCAGATTATGTATGAAATTAAGGACAACACTTTATGGTTTAAGACAAGCTCCTAGAGCTTGGAACCATAGACTGGTCACATATTTGTAGGACTGGAGTTTTGTTGCTAGCCAAGCAGATTCTTCATTGTTCATAAACAAGACTAACTCAAAAATTATTTACCTATATGTTTATGTAGATGACATCATCATAATAGGAAATGATACCAATTGCATCAAGCAAATCAAAGCTTAGATGATGGAAGATTTTGAAATCAATGATCTTGGTTTATTAACATACTTTCTTGGATTAGAACTTGTATATTCAGATTCTGGTGTCTTTATCACTCAGAGGAAGTACATTCACGATATGTTGGTTAAGTTCAAGATGGAAAATTCAAAGTTGTAGGTACATCCATGGAAATGAATCACAAGCTTAGTGCCCCGGATGAAGGGGAACTACTTGAATACATTACAGGATACCAAAGTCTTGTTGGGAGTCTCAATTATGTAACCCTTACAAGATAGGATATTTGTCATGGAGTAAGTACATTGAATCAATTTATGCATAAGCCAAGAAAACCGAACATGGAAGCTACCAAAAGGATTTTAAAGTATTTGAAGGGTACCACAAATGAAGGACTATTCTATTCATTCACTTCTGATTTGGATATCAAGCTATACTCTGATGCTGATTGGGATGGCTCAAAATATGATAGGAGGAGCACGTATGGCTTCGTATCTTTTGCAGGTTCTAGGTTGATATCATGGTCATCAAAGAAACAACCAATTGTGGCATTGTCACCAAGTGAAGCAGAATATAGGGGCTTAGCAAATGCAACACAAGAGGCTATGTGGATTAAGCTACTCTACACACATTTGGGATTACATTCTTATGCTCTAATGATTTTTGGAGATAACACTAGTTCATTGCATTTGGCTGCTACTTCTGTGTACCTTGCAAGAACTAAGCACATTGAAGTGCACTATCATTATTTGAGAGAAAAGCTACTAAGCAAGCACATCCAATTGTTCTATGTGTCTACAAATCTATAATGTGGTAACCAAATCTCTAGATGTCACCCAATTGAATAGGCTCAAGATGATGATTGGGTTGCAAAAAATCAAGGAAGACCAAGCATGTTAGGCTTGAGGGGGAGGTGTTGGTGCAAATGAGTTCAGCCCTACATACTCGGACAATTAGCATTCACTTCATAAAGTCTCATATGAGTATTCTCTTGTAAAAAGCATTTACTTTTATCCTTGTAAAAGTGCATATGTTAACAACACTTAATCTCACATGCAGTTAGAAGGAATCAAATCACGAATTCATTGGTAGGTGATTGATGAGAAAGCAATTCCTAAAGTTTAGGATTCACTTTATGGTAAGAGTTCCAACTCTAGCTATAAAAGATGGATCAAAATCTCGCATGGTAAAGAGCCCAATTTGAAGATCATTTCAGATGGATATTCTGTGCTTAGTGAGCTCATTCTATAGCTCCATCACTTCCCTCACATTGTGAAATTATATATTGCCAATGTCATTGTAACTCTATGTGATTTAATACATATACATTGATCACATCTCTACTTCACTTCTCTCTCATGTATCACTCAGAACAGTGAGTTTCTGTGATCTGTTTCTCAGTGTATACTTCACCATTTTGACTGACTTAACTTGGTATACATTTAATACAAAGTCTATTTGTATGCTACAAATTTGTAGCTCCATTGCATTAACCATCTGCTTGCAATCTTTGATTTATTGCTCACCTAAAATATCGCGATGGTCATCTGATTTGTTAAGCATAATTTTTTAGTACACTTGATCATTTCTAATGAAATAAACTTGTGATTGGTAGCTATCTAAGTTGAACATGAGCACATTTGAGATCCCATTCTCATTGCAATGCTCCCTGACTCTCCTTTTGCTTACTTCATCATAATAGCCAACTGTAATGCATTCAGTGGAGCTCACAAACCTATGCAAAGGAGTGTGATTTACGTTTGTCTTCACCCTGCAAACAAGAACTATGAGTCACAGAGAGCATCATTAAAGCCATGGAGATAGAAAGAAGATTACTTACCACGTGAGGCACTCCACAACATGACATCTTGCCTTCAGAGCAGTTGAAACAGAGAAAGACTGGTCTCTGCTATGGAAAATTACTATCCTCCAAAGAGGAGACATAGTCAACTCTGCAAAATCAGTGACCATCTTCCGAATCTGAGGATGTTTGAAGGGTTCATCATCATTAACGGATCCCAACATATTAAATCCATAGGGTATGTCTGCTATGAGAAGGGAGAAATGTTTTCTAGGCACAACAGAACAAATATTATTTACATCACTACAGAATACATTGTAATATATAGGCCTAAGGGGGTCTAGGGGATTGGAGAAACATTTCAGATCAGGTTCATCATCAAAATCCATCTCCTTGGCTTTCAGTCTAGATTTCTCATGCCTTGCTCTTTGAATGTGAGCCACGAATGCAGGGGGGCAATCATCTAGTAGCTCTGCAGACTTACTTTTCTTTGGTTTCTGCAGAAAAAAGTGGAAAGACAATTAAATGAGCTCTTTAATACAGCAAAGAGAACATAAGGAACCGATGCATGGCATCGATTTCGTGTGGGGGTGGATGCCAGGCATCGACTTTCTACTGAAAGTCGATGCTTGGCATCGACTTTGGGATACAAGTCGATGCCTGGCATCGACTTATGCCAGGAGGTTGATGCCAGGCATCGAGTTATGCTGCAGGTCGATGCCACGCATCGAGTTATGCTGCTGGTCGATGCCAGGCATCAACTTATGCCCCCAAGTCGATGCGAGGCATCGACTTTTTGCTGTAGCTCGATGCTAGGCATCGAATATAGCCGTAAGTCGATGCCAGGCATCGAATTCGTACTAAAAGCCTGGCATCAAATTGGTTAGGTGAATCAAGGCATCTAACCTAATGGCAAACCAGGCACAACCTCAGAAAGAGAACCTACCCAATCACGAAACAGGATGAAATATTCTGATAAAGCTTTGTAGGATGATGTGGTTGGATAGTCTGCTTGGACCTCTGTCCAAGAAAAGCAACCCTGCCTCTTCATCATCACCTCCTGAATCTTCATGTATACTTGATGACTACAGTCACAGAAATAAAAAAGAGACTAGGTTAGACCAGAAACATGGGAGGAGGGAAAAAGGATCTGAGAATAACATACATACTTATTGAGCTCAGTCACCATCTCCTCTAGGCTTAACTCCTTGGAGATTACCCTTGACAAAGTTGATATAATCAATGTATCATCCTTGATTCCTTGAAGGGCCCTCCATGGTGTCAGCTTCATGTCCTCAGGAGCCTCTTCAATTGAGAGGTCAACTTTCCTTCCCTTTCCCTTCAGATCAACCTGTGGGTCTGGCCTCCACTTTCATTGCTTGTGGCCCTTGACCTCCTTGTTCTCCCACATTGTGAAAATTTTATCCTGTAGATCCCAGATCTCACCTGATCTGAATGCCAGTTGAAACCATGGATCATATTTCCTCAAAGCATCAGACTTTCTATTCTCATCCAGTGCAATTCCAACCTCAATAAGGCATTGCTTTCGTAGATTGGGATGTATTCTTCTAGCTTCCTTCACAAGACAATCTTCATATTCATGGTGGAAGAACCGAATTCTCTCTATGGAGGACATTTTTTGCCTGTAGTCATTGTCATTGTTGTGATCCCAAGCAAGAAGCTTGGCTTCCTCAGTAGTAAGACCAACATAGATTTTACACTCTTCATACCTAAAGAAAAATGTGGTAGGGTGCTCCTTCACTAGCTGTCTTCGGGCCTCTGCAGAGTGTGAACCTCCAATCACATAATAAGTATAATCCTCAAACAAACCCTCATTGAACTCGTCCACAGAGCTGCACTCATTCGGATCTACCATGACAAGGAATGGCACAACAGTAGCATGAGGATTTATTTTCATTTTCTTCTTAAGATTCTGCACGTGCAAATTGTGTGGCTCCCTGATCTCAAGGGGCCTCCTCACTGTGACTGGATCTATTGGTGGCCTGTGGATGATATTGATTGGCAGGTGGAACAACTGCCCCTTCTTAACTACGTTTCTTCTAGCTATGTCCTCCCTCATCTTGTTCTGCTCAGTACCAAGAACACCCGAGGCAAGCTCTCCACCAGGTGCAACAATTATATCCTCAAAGCTAGAGCTTGAGTCAGAAGACTCCTCTTCTGAAATTCTCTTCTTTTTCTTTTGGAACTTTTTCTGCACGCTCTGCTTACCCCTTGCCTTTACAAGGGTTGTCATCTTCTGTTGTGTTGGCATGATGTTGCCCTCGATCCATGGCATCAAGTCCTTGATAAAATTGATTGAGTCCCTACATATCTCAGCTAGCCCATCTGGAACATAGCACTCTGGGCACAAGAAATCCATCTTGCAGATAACATTTCTTAAACCTTTCGATGTCTCTACCAAGAAAAGGAGGTTGTCAGAATCCTCATCTTCATAATCGAGTTTGTACACAAGGCCATACTAAAAACCTTGTGTTGTCGTGATCTTTCCTCTCCCATATGCCCGTGCGAACACAAGAAGGACTACATTCTTTTCTTCCACATACTGAAGGCACCACTCTAGATTTGTCATGTCCCAGAGTGGACGATCTGTCCTTAAGAACTCAGCGTCCCTCGACCTATCCTTCATAGTTGTATCATCCTCAGGAATTTTGATGCTACTCTGTCCACTAGACGATATTCCTAGCGGGTTGCTGGCCTTCTCAGAGGATAAGGATGCAATAACTTCCTTTGGTTTTGCTTGGTGACCAATGCCTTTGTCACGTTGCTGATCACCAGAGCCCATGGTGACTCTCAGCTTCTTGAAGGGCCTCTCACTCTTGGACTCCGCATCCCTGAAGGCGCTATGAAATATCATCTCATACTTAAATGTGGTTTTCAAAGGCCCAAGTGGATGCTAGGCATCAACTTTTAGGTTCAAGTTGATGCTAGGCATCGACTTTTAAGTGCAAGTCGATGCCAAGCATCGACTTTGTGTGCAAGTCGATGCCCGGCATCGACTTGAGGGTGCAAGTCGATGCCAGGCATCGACTTGGGGGTCCAACTCGATGCCAGGCATCGACTTTTAGGTTCAAGTCGATGCCAGGCATCGACTTTTAGGTTCAAGTCGATGCCGGGCATGGACTTGCACAGAAAGTCGATGCCTGGCATCGACTAGCACTTAAAAGTCGATGCCTCGCATCGACTTGAACCTAAAAGTCGATGCCTAGCATCGACTTGAACCCAAAAGTCGATGCCAGGCAGCGACTTTGCACCCTAAAGTCGATGCCTGGCATCGACTTTCAGGGCAACTTCGATGCCAGGCAAGTCGATGCCTGGCATCGACTTGCAGCCTCAAGTCGATGCTTGGCATCGACTTGCACCTGCAAGTTGATGCCTGGCATCGACTTGCACACAAAGTCGATGTCTGGCATCGACTCTTACGTGTACGTCGATGCCAGACATCGACTTGCACCGAAAAGTCGATGCCTGGCATCGACTTGAGGCCTCAAGTCGATGCCTATGCACCTGCAAGTCGATGCCTAGCATCGACTTGCACCTGCAAGTCGATGCCTGGCATCGACTTGCAGCCTCAAGTCGATGCGTGGCATCGACTTACACCTAAAAGTCGATGCCAGGCATCGAGCTGTACCCTCATTTGATCTATATTTTTAGAGCTAAGAAAAATAAAAACCTAGAAAGAAGACTCTTTACACAAACATACAAAGGGAATCTTTTAGGAATCTTTTTTTATGGTATGATTTTGTCTACCTCTTGGTACTCATGCCAACATTCTTCTTCTCCATCAGAGTTGCCTTGCTGGTATGCTGAGCTCTGTGCTCCATGGCTGTTTGTGCTCTGTTGCTCTCTCTTGCTCGTGGATTTTGAAAATGAGAATGATCTCCTCCTCTGCTATTTATAGGCAATTGGGTAACTTGAACCAGAGACTAACTGGATCTAACTGAATGAGTCCAGTTGCTAACTATATCTGTCAACTTATCTAACCAGGGAATACCACCCACACAAATAGGCTGTTTCAGAGCCACTTTAATGAAATATTCATAGAACCTTGCAACTATTTATATACATTTGCATGGAAATTACACTTCAATGGCAAGAGTATGGTATGTACATGAGGATGTCTAATCTCATGTAGAGATTTGTTCCTAGAATCTCTTGCTTGGGAGAAAATCAAGTCTAAGTTGTGTTGAATATGGGAGATTAATGACATCTTATAGTGTTATCCTCCTCACTTTAGTTCATATTCACATTTATCTTGTAACACATTGTTGAAATGGAAAATCAATGTATGAATAAACATTCAAGTAAAGAACCTTGCAACTATTTATATACATTTGCATGGAAATTACACTTCAATGGCAAGAGTATGGTATGTACATGAGGATGTCTAATCTCATGTAGAGATTTGTTCTTAGAATCTCTTGCTTGGGAGAATATCAAGTCTAAGTTGTGTTGAATATGGGAGATTAATGACATCTTTATAGTGTTATCCTCCTCACTTTAGTTCATTTTCACATTTATCTTGTAACACATTGTTGAAATGGAAAATCAATGTATGAATCTATCATAAACATTCTGTGTACCTCTTTTACACATAATTCTTTTTTAATATACTTAAACATTCCGTGTACCTCTTTGAGATCTAGCCAAGACCACAATAAAACCTAATCCTTGAAATCTTATTTACCAAAGGTAAAATTTCTTCTTGTATAGTCTTCAATGGCACTACTCCAAACAATTTTAATATATAATCCAGTTGGAACTCAACTTGGATATATTTTGATTCACTCACAATGCTGTCTCAATGATTCATATCTAGTTAGAAATCAACTGTGTTTCTCCCTTATTAGTGTATATTTGAGTAATTAAGTGTTTTGATGTAATTTGATGTTTAATGCTATTTAATGTACTTTAGTAAACTTTTGATTTCATATCTTCTTGATGTGACATTTGATGTGACATCTTCACTTGATCTCGGATTTATACTTATTTAAAAAGGTCATTCATCTTCAGTCTTCTGTGAACTCAGTGAAGATGAGCTCAATCTTTTCAGTGGATGCTTGGGCATCAGCTTCCTCTGCTCATATTGATATAGTTTCGGATTCATTGTTCTCAGTTGACCCTTTCCACAGAAGTGATGATCCCTATGATTTAGAACGTGCTGATGATTCCATGTTTTCTGTTGAGTCATTTAAGTTATCCAATTCACAGTGCAATGCTGCTCAACCAAATGCACCTCTTGATCTCCCATTTGATCCAACCATTGATCTCCCTTCTGACTCAAGTGCATGTGGAGCAACGGAAAAGCAAAGCAAGATCAGTCTACGATTTAAAAGAAGGCCTCGTGAAATAAGTCAAAAAAGATTTAAATTTCTTACTTCAGATAGACAGATTGCATTGGATATTGTGAAGCATTGTTGTGGTTTGAAATGTTTGTACAATTTAGGAATGAAGAAACTAAAGCACCTAAGAGAAAAATTCCTTTATTTAGATAGTGAAAGGCAGGATATATACCTTGTTTCTCTCATGCAAATGATTGAGGATAACATGTCAGTAACGCGTGTTGGTTTTGAATATTTCTTTAGTCAAGGGATGCGATGCTGTAGGGCTGCATTTAAAATTGCAATGGGTGTGGGAAATTTTAGAATACATAGGGTTCAATAAGGGCTTTTGAATGGGGATCTCATTTTGGATACATTCCATGTTGGGACCAAAGGATCTGTTGGACGTCATGCAATGAATTGGATGATGAACTATTTTAGCTTGCATTGTGAGGTTATGCCTACAACTGGAAGGTTGCACTTGTCAGATAACTTTACTCGTCGAGAGGTATTTCAAATATATATAGAGAAGACATGGAAAATAGAAATGAGAAGTATGTGTTGTATCGTCACTTTACTCGATTATGGAAGGAAGAGTTTAACAATGTTTCTATTCCTCGTAAAGTTAGAATGGGTGAATGTTCAGTTTGCACCACTTTGAAAAACATGGCAAAAGGGGCTACAACACCACAGGAAAAGAATAATTTTAAAAACCTTCTTAACAACCATCGTGAGAGTCAAGCTTTAGAGAGAAAGAAAGCAATTCATCATCGAAGTAAAGCACTCAGAAATCCGGAGCGTTAAATGTGTTTGTTGATCGATGGTATGGATAAAAAAAAAACTTGTTTGCCACATTTTTATCGCATCCCTAAGGACATTGGAGATGAAGTCCTTGTGGAAATGCATTTGGTTGGTGCTTTGGTATACAATGGAACTGTAATGTCCAAGGTTTTCTTCACATATCCGAATGTGCATAATGATCCAAACCTTACAGTTACTGTCATTCATCATGTTTTGCAATCATGGAAGGGTCTTTTGCCACCAACTCTATATTTGCAACTAGATAATACTGCAAGAGAGAATAAAAATTCTACAATCTTTGGATATTTAAGCATGCTTGTTGAAAAACAGGTATTTCAGAAGGTTAAGGTAAATTTCCTTCTGGTTGGCCACACTCATGATCACATTGATCAAATGTTCAGTACTTTCTCTAAGAAGTTGGCACGTAACAATGCTTTTACTCTTCCGATTTTATCTGAGCTGATTTCAGAAGCATATACTCCAAAACCAGAAGTTCACCACCTCACACAGATTTATGACTTTAAGCACTTTTGCTCAATGGGCCTTGATAACAGTGCTAAGGTTTTGGCTCCATTGCACAATATTAGTTTCAACCATGTATTCTTGATGAGGAGGGTTGATGAAATAACCCTTTTATTTGCAAAGCAGTATTCATCTTCTCTTGGGTGGGAGCCTAAAGAGGGATGCAGATTTTTATTGCAGGTGCCTAATTTGTCTACTGTAACAGTGTATGGTGCAGAACAATCACCATATGAAGATAAAAACAATACAGAAAGATGTGGAAATGTGGATGATCAAAGTAAAAGTTGGATGCATGCACTCATTGAAAAGAAGAGACATATTGAGCGTGCAAAAAAAAATGCTGGAGATCAAGATGTATCTTGGTGGGAGGACTTTTTCAATCATCAAGAAGAGATTATACAGTATACAATTGCAGGTCACTGGCCAGTTGATGTTCCATTCACATGGGATTTTTGTACACAAAGATCCGTGAATGTGGCCCAAGCATGTAATGCAGATGCACTTCAAAGTTTTACACATCCACCAGAAAGAAATATTTATGTAGGCCCAAGGATGACAAAACAGGCAGAAGGAAGATGGCAAGGAAATTTAATAGAGATAAATGTTGGAACACTTATTGCAGTTCTTGCTGATGGTGATGAGGCTACCAGACCATTTTGGATTGCAAAGGTTTTAGAGATAACTATAGATATTGATCAGAGAAGAATAGAGGCTTTGATGGTGCATTGGTATTACACTAAAAGTAGTAATGCATTCACAGGTAAATATAACTTAGAAATGGTGTGTGATACTAAACGAACAGGTTCAAAAAAGAAAAAGAATATTCGAAGCACATCCACTCTTAAAATGGATGATGTAGATATTCTTGTTTATGATTTTTCCTTGACAAAAACAGGTCACTTGAGGAAAGCAACCATCAACATGATAAAACAAAAGCTTCCAGATGTATGTGGTACAGGAAATCATAGGCAAACAAGAAGAGTTATGCATGATCCTGCAGAATTTGGTATGTACGTGGATGAAGATAGAGCTCTTGTGGATATAGAAGAAGAAGAAGAGAGCTCTCAACAGTATGAGACTGAATCAAGTGCATCAGATGATGAGGGTGTAGACATAGATCGACAAAGTTGTGAGTTGCATTGAAGCTCTCAGACATTTTTAGTGCTTATGTAAATGCCTCGAAGTAGTTTGGTTAATGAAACCATGTTTTGTAGCAATTTTGAATAACAATCAGATATCCACCCATTAAAAATATGTATAAAATGTTATTTTTGTATAAGAACTATTCAGTTCTACATTCTTTATATAGATTTTAGACATGTCAATGTCTTATCATATAGATTTTGGACATGTCAATGTCTTATCATATACATTTTGGGACATGTCAATGCCTTATATAGTGAAATTTTGACTACATTTTGAGTTCTTTTTTTATGAGAAAATGACAAAAAATGTCAAAAATCACATGGTTTCACCTCGTTTTTGTAATATATGTATACTGGTATAAAGGAATCTCAAACAAAAGCTGCCATTTGCTTGATTTTTGACGAGAGTGTTCTCTTTTTACGACATAGTTCTCGTTTGTTACGACTCGCTGTTATATATATATATATATATATATATATATATATATATATATATATATATATATATATATATATATATATATATATATATACAGCACAATTGACATGTTCAGAGATTAAACTTGATTATAACCTTCTCCACTTTAGATAACCATTCTAACTGAAGTGTTTTCTTGATATATATATATATATATATATATATATATATATATATATATATATATATATATATATATATATATATATATATATATATATATATATATATATATATACTTCAGCACAGTTATCATGTTCAGAGACTGAACACGATTACCTTCTGCATTTCACTTAACCATTCTAACTGAAGTCTTTTCTTCATATATATATATATATATATATATATATATATATATATATATATATATATATATATATATATATATATATATATATATACACTTCAGCAGAATTCGCATGTTCAGACATTGAACTTGATTACCTTCTGCACTTCACTTAACCATTCTAACTGAAGTTCTTTCTGGATATATATATATATATATATATATATATATATATATATATATATATATATATATATATATATATATATATATATATATTTACTTTAGCACAATTGGCATGTTCAAAGATTGAACTTGATTATAACCTTCCGCACTTCACTTAACCATTCGAACTGAAGTGTTTTCTTGATTATATATATATATATATATATATATATATATATATATATATATATATATATATATATATATAGTGCTTGACCTAGATAGCTTTACAGATTAAAAAAAGCATCTGTACATCTTTTTAAGTTTAAGTCAAAGAATAGAGATTAAGATTTGTTAGAACTTTCTCTCTCTCTCTCTCTCTCTCTATATATATATATATATATATATATATATATATATATATATATATATATATATATATATATATATATATATATATAAGGAAGTGCAGCAAAAGCTTAATCTTCTTTGCTTGTATTGGATTGAAAGAATAACAGTATAGGTGAAGGGCATAGTACCCATGGAACCGCTTGTATCTCATAAAGTATGCGTTAAGTATGTGGAAGGTAACATTGGGAAAAGACTTCCGAAAGGCATTTAATTTTAGAAGTGTGAAGGTTGTGCAATTGCGTTATAGGATACCCTATGGCTCATACATGTCCGACAACCTTAAGGGAGGTTCAAACCCACCATTCCCATTTTCAGGGAGGTCAAAGTTCAATCAATCCATCTATGATGCATAAACGCCTTGATTATATTTTGTTTTCTTTAAGAGAAACTTCGGTTGAGGCCTAATCTCCCTTTCCTTAATTAATTGAAAGAACAATTATACAAGTGAAGGGGCATAGTGCCCATGGTACCCCCTTATCCCATAACACAAGGGTCCTACAGTCTGAAGATATAACAATGTTGATCGTCCGAAGGTGGTAGGAAACATGTGCTTAAGACTAGGCCTAAGTGGCCTAACATACAAAATAACTAAAAAGAAAGCCATTGTAGAGAGTTATAAAGAAGGTTAGTAACCTTGTTGTCCCCCTCATGAGGGGCCCATTTTCTTTGGATCTTGTTGTTCTCTGAAACAAACAACCTATGGTGTCCAAAGGAAGGGGATTTCTTATAATTACAAATTCTTCTACTTAAATTGTTAAGGTCATTTTCAATTGACCACTCTTTTGTTGGGGGGCTGAATTTCGTAGCATATCTATCTTTCCCAATCTTCCAAAGACTTTCTCCCCGAATCGCATTCCACAATGCTAACAAGCGATCGATTGACTCTCTAACTAGTGCTTGTAATTTCTAGTTTATTTGAGTTTCTAATGACAAAGATCTCCCAACCCCTTGCAATCCAAAAAGCCCCTTGGGCAAGAAAAGAAGAGGTATTCAAATTCGTCTCTACCATTGAGGCAATGCTTACACGATATAGCCACCCTTTAAATTTTGTTAGCTTTAACACTAGACCAAAGTCCTTTGTGGATAATTTTCCACATTAAAGAATTTTTTTATTCTCGATGAGGGGGTTCCATAGGGCAAGGAAAATAAAATCCCATTTGATACTCGACCAATTCACACATCATTTCGTATAAAGTGACATGTTGAAATTCAGGTTCTTCTTAAGGCTAGGTGTTTTCTCCAAGTTGTTGCCATTGTGCCATTTTAAACCTTCTATCCAAGGGGGATCATGGCCGAGAAGGAGGTGATACTTTGAGTTATCGCAAGCATTGATTTTGTTTCTTAACAGGCATCAATCCTCATTGTCCACTCTCTAAGCTGGACTAATGTGCTTAAATCTGATTCATTATCTTTCGTCTTGATTCAAGAGATGCTTCCACAAGTAAAACGCTTTGTTCCATAACTTCTTTGCTCTTTGAAGATTAGCATAATCGACAGCTCTGATTCCTTGATCGGGAACTTTGATTATATTTGACACAGATTAAATAAAGCATCTTAATGTTTATCATCGAATGTCGAACGTACCATGATTGAGTTATATGCTTTGAATTTAATGTCGGTTGACTGTAAGGAAATTTTATTAATGCGAATAGACAAATAAACTCTTTTGTTGATTTGAATTTCATGAGATGGTTGAGCTTTTCCTTATTTGTGCAGTATATGAACAAGGATCTTATTATAATAATTTTATAAGGTGTCCACTTTATCTCTCACCAAAAGATTTTTGAGCTCATCTCTAGAGAATTGCATATCTTTTTTTGAGCTCATCTCGAGAGAATTGCATATCTTTTTTTTTTCTTTAACAGTACAATGAATTGGAAACACACTCACATACCCGACCTAGTGACATAGAGGCACTCATGTTTGAGGAACTCATAAATATAATGAGCCAAGACTTGAATTCAGAACTTCCTCCCAGATATTCAAGGCATCAAACCACTAGACTATGCGGACTTGCACAAAACTCCACATCGTGTAAAGGATAAAGTTTTACGTATATGTTTTGCTGACAAGAAAATCCCAGCTTTAATCTTTCGCACAAATTTAAGATAACTGTAATTCAGTTTACACGATTTTTTTATCTTCTTGCTTTTCATGGAGATATTTCGATTGAGACTAGCTTTGTAAAACTTTATTCATTCGAAGTGATAGAAGCTTTTGTTTAGGAATATAAAGATTAAAAAAACATGTCTCTATCTTTTGAGGTTCCTGAAACTCGAACTAAACTCAAACTTTAAGATTATAAGTACTCTCTCTCAAAAAAGAAAAATCACAAGAAGTGAATTGATTTATTACGTTTGAGCGTATATGATTAATAATTTATTTTCGATCAAGCTTTAGGATTATCGAGAAGTCAAACGGATGAAGAATTTATTGCTTCTTGCGAGTCTATGGTTAATGAACATGCTCATACACGACCAACAAAAACACATTGTGATCTCTATTCCTTGTGATCAAAGAATGATTTTTTAATTTTTCTTTGTTATCTTGATCCCACGTGAATTCTCATCACTTTTTCCTTTGAACCGTAAATGCAATCCAACTTATAGAACTATATGATTGCTTGAAATATATATATATATATATATATATATATATATATATATATATATATATATATATATATATATATATATATATATATATATATATATATATATATATATATATATATATATATATATATATATTGTGAAGATTACTCTAAACAAGCTACAATTTCTGAGTAGCTCGAATTGAACCATCTTTTGGCAACAAGGAACGTTGCATTTTGCACAAAATACAGCCTTCACAGATATGTTTACCAGGTGACTGAAGCTTGGGCAGAGAGGACACCATTCAAGATTTGTGCAAGCATAGAAAACTAGCTAAGTTCAAATGACTAAAGCGTGCATGCCAAAGCTTTGCATCCAACATAACCTTAGAATCACGTACTCTGCATGCTGAGTCATTCATTGATTTCATAGTCTATGAGCTTATACAACCCATGATATAAATTAACAGAAGCAATAATGATGTCGTCATTTGACAGATCATGAATTGTACATTTGTCATCAACAAATTTAACAACCAAGCGAATCTTGGCTAAAGCAAAAAGTTCAAATAGATTCTTCTTGACCACTAGACAAATAATGCATCTGACAATGTACAAGAACTATCATCAGCAATAGTTGGATTGATCTTAGTAACTTCCATGACATTATAAGAGTAGTTACTGACACATGTGACTGTATTCGCTATAGGGGCAGGCTCGATGAAGTGAAGAAACTATGCTATAAGGTAATATGTTTGGTTGCCCCACTATCAAAGTACCAAACATTCACTACAACATATGAGGGGCATACTGACGGTCATGCCTCGGCGTCGGTATGACCGTTGGAAATGCTTGAAAAACCACAGATGCAATACCGACGGTCATTTAATCGTTGGTATATACGGCATCGGTATGAGTGCCGGTATAGGCATCGGTACTTTACTGTAAATTACCAAAGCTTAAACCGACGCTTATACCGACGCTCATACCGACGCTCATACCCACGCTTATACCGAGGCAACATTTTAACTGGGCCCGAGAGCAAAAATTCAATATTTGCTTGCATTTTGAACCAAACTTTGCTACTGTCGAGTTTGCACGCGCGAACTACATTCTACCTATTGTGTACACACAACTCTCTCTTTATCTCTCTTTCTCTCTTTATCTCTCTCTCTCTCTCTTTCTCTCTCTCTCTCTCTCTCTCTCTCTCTCTTTCTCTACATCTTTGTTCCTCTAGATCTTTAATTTTGGTAAGAATTGCACATACTGTAGCACCCTTTCTCTTTCTTTGTGTTTTCCCTTTTCTAATTCTCTTCTCTTTCTTTTTGCAGAAGCTTTTTGGCATCAAATCTTTGGGATTCGACGAAGGGCAACATTAAGTGGACCTTTACGACAATGCTCCAAACAATTACATCGATGTAAGTGATTGTTTTGTTTTTGATTGATATAGAGTGAGATAGAGAGAGAGAGATGAAAGAAAGAGAGAGATCTAGAGAAACATAAAGAGAGAGAGAGAGAGATGAAAGAGAAAGATAGAAAGAGAGTGAAAGAGAGAGTGAGATGAAAGAGAGAGAGAGATGAAATAGAAAGAGAATGAGATAGAAAGAGAATGAGATAGAGAGAGATGCATACATACACACACACATATGCATACACATACTCACATACATATTACATACACACATGCATTTTACATACACACATGCATATTACATACAAACTCACATACATATTACATACACACATGCATATACATACACATACATATTACATACTCACATGCATACACAGATATACATACATACATGCATATTACATACAAACATGCATATTACATACACACATGCATATTAGATACAAACATGCATATACATACACACATATTTATTCTCATACTCATATACATACATACATGTATACACACATATACATACACACATGCACACACACATGTATATATACACACATGCATATGCATACATACATACAAACATATTTGCATGTACACACACACATACATACATACACACTCACATATGTATACACACACATATGCGCATACACACATGAATATGCATACATACATACACACACATACGCATGTACACACACACATACATACATACACACATGCATATTACATACACACATGCATATTACATACACACATACATATATATACACACTCACATATGTTTACACACACACATATGTATACACACACATGCATACATGCACATACACATACACACACATCACATATACATACATACATACATACACACATATACATGTTTTAGGGTTAGGGTTATAGGATTAGGGTTTATGAATTTCTCTTCTCTTATGTTTTGCAAGAGATTTTTGGCATCAATTCTTTGGAATTTGACAAAGGAAAACATTAAGTGGACTTTGATGACAACGCTCCAAACAATTACATTGATGTAAGTGATTGTTTTTTTTTCGATTGATATAGAGTGAGATAGAGAGAGAGAGATGAAAGAAAGAGAGAGACACATACACACATATTTGCATGTACACACACATACATACATACACACATGCATATTACATACACACACACATCTAAATACACTCACATATGTATACACACACATATGTGCATACACACCTGCATATGCATACATAAATACACACACATGCATTTACACACACACATACATACATAGACACATGCATATTACATACATGCACATATATATACACACTCACATATGTATACATACATGCATACATGCACATACACATACACACACATTACATATACATACACACATACACACATAAACATGTTTTAGGGTTAGGGTTTTAGGATTAGGGCTTTTGAATTTCTCTTTTCTTTTGTTTTGCAGGAGATTTTTGGCATTGATTCTTTGTAATTTGACAAGAGACAATGTCAATTGGGCTTTGACGAGAGCGTTCAAAAGAATTACATTGATGTAAGTGATTGTTTTGTTCTTTATTATAAATAGAGAGAGAGAGAGACGGAGAGAGAGAGAGAGAGAGAGAGAATAAGAGAGAGAGAGAGAGAGAGAGAAAGAGGGAGAGAGAAAGATGAAAGAGAGAGAGAGAGAGAGATAAAGAGAGAGATATAGATAGAGAGAAAGAGAGAGACATGGAGATACATACACAGATGCATACATATTACATACACATGCATATGCATATGCATATGCATACATACACACACACATATACATGCACACATGTGTACACACACATGCATACATGCACATACACATACACACACATCACATATACATCCACAGAAACACACATATACATGTTTTAGGGTTAGGGTTTTAGGATTAGGGTTTTTGACTTTTACACATATAGACACATAATACATACACACATGCACACATATACACGTGCATACACACATACACCTACACATACACATACACATACACATACATACATACATACACACACACATGCATACATACATACAGACACACATGCATACATACATACATACATACATACACACATACACATAGAGAGAGAGAGAGAGTCACATGCACACACATGCATACATACACACATGTGACATATTCATACACACATATGCATGTTTTAGGGTTAGGGTTTTAGGGTTAGGGTTTTTGGCTTTTACATATATACACACATGCATACACACATATACACATATGAACACATAATACATATGCACATACACATATATATACACGTGCATACACACATACACATACACACACACATACACACACACATACACACACATACATACATAGACAATCACACACATATATATATACACACACACACATGCATACACACATACACATATGTGACATATACATACACACATATGCATGTTTTAGGGTTAGGGTTTATGGATTTTTTATATATACACACATGCATACACACATATACACATATAAACACATAATACATATACACATACACATATATATACACATGCATACACACATACACACATATACATGTTTTAGGTCTAGGTCTTCAGAATTAGGGTTTTAGGATTGTTACATAGATACACATATGCATACACACACATACACATACATATATTCACCTACACATATATATACACAAGAATACACACATACACCTGTTTTAGGTCTAGGTCTTTAGGATTAGGCTTTTAGGGTTTTTACACATGGAGATAAATATTTACACATATACAAATATACACACATAACACATATACACATACACATGTATATACATAGGCAGACACACGTATACATGTGTTCTAGTTGTTGTTTATAAATATCATGTCAATGTGTCCCATTTCTTTGTACACGATTCATGATTCATTTCGCTCATGTCTTTGGTATTTGATAGTATGTTTTGCTTTATCAAATCATTTTTTTCTTGCCTCTCATACATGTCACATGTACTTGGGCTTTTCTTGGGCAGAGTGGATTGTCCTTTGCTACACAACATCATGGGAATGTTGCTGTAGCAAGAGACAACACACTCTACCCAAAAAAAAATTTGTAGATATGGTCGTCGGTATCACTACAACATATCAACTGGATACCGACGGTCAGTGTACCGACGTGCAGCTATCGGCGTCGGTATACCCCTCGGGGAATTTGGGAAAGCTACATTGCCTCGGAATCATAGCCGCATCGGTTCGGAATCACAGCGTCGGTATATGCGTCGGTATTTTGCTGAAATTACCGACGCGTATACCAACGTATATACTGACGCTCTCTTTTAAATTGGGCCCGCACCCGAAATTCGTCATTTTCGAATGTAGAACTCCCTTTGAGCTCGCGCGTGCCAACAGCAGAGCAGAACTCTCTGTTTGTTACCTCTCTCTCTCTCTCTCTCCCTCTCTCCCTCCCTTCCCTCTCTCTCTCTCTCTCCCTCCCTTCCCTCTCTCTCTCTCTCTCTCCCTCTCTCTCTCTCTCCCTCCCTCTCTCTCACTATCTCTCTCTCTCTCTCTCTCCCCCTCTCTCTCTCTCACTCTCTCCTCCTCTCTCTCCCTCTTTCTCTCTCCCTCTCTCTTTCTCTCCCCCTCTCTCTCTCTCTTCATAGAGACCTCTATTTTTGTAGATCTGAAGTTTTGGTTTTGCTAATATGTTCTTTGTTTGGTTTTATAGGAGAATTTCGCATCAAAGCTTTGGAAATTCAACGAAGAAGCACTTCAACTAGAATACCTGCACATACATCAATGTAAGTAAAACATATATCACTTTATATTTTTGTATATTTTTATCTTTCTTTATATTTTTGTTTTCTAATATCTTCTCTTTATTTTTGTTTGAGAGAGAGAGAGATAGCGAGAGAGAGAGAGAGGGATATGCATATGCATACATGCATGAATGCACATGCATACATGCATGCATGCATGCATGCATATGCATACATGCATGCGTGCATATGCATGCATGTGCATACATGAATGCATATGCATACATGCATGCATACACATGCATACATGCATGCACACACATGCATACATGCATGCATGCATATGCATACATGCATGAATGCACATGCATGCATGCATGCATGCATATGCATACATGAATGCATATGCATACATGCATGCATACACGTGCATACATGCATGAATGCACATGCATACATGCATGAATGCACATGCATACATGCAGGAATGCACATGCATACATGCATGAATACACATGCATACATGGATATGCATACATGCATGCATACACATGAATGCATACACATGAATGCATATGCATACATGCATGCATGCATATGCATACATGCACGCATGCATATGCATACATGCATGCATACATGAATGCATATGCATACATGCATGCATACACATGCATACATGCATGAATGCATGCATATGCATACATGCATGCATATGCATACATGCATGTGCATGCATACATGCATGTGCATGCATGCATATGCATACATGCATATGCATACATGAATGCATATGCATACATGAATGCATATGCATACATGCATGCATACACATGCATACATGCATGCATACACATGCATACATGCATGCATACACATGCATACATGCATGCATACATGAATGCATATGCATACATGAATGCATATGCATGAATGCACATGCATACATGCATGAATGCACATGCATACATGCATGAATGCGCATGCATACATGCATACATGCATATGCATACATGCATGCATACACATGAATGCATACACATGAATGCATACACATACATGCATGCATGCATATGCATACATGCATGCATGCATATGCATACATGTATGCATGCATATGCATACATGCATACATGCATGCACACACATGCATACATGCACACACATGCATACATGAATGCATATGCATGAATGCACATGCATACATGCACGAATGCACATGCATACATGCATGCATGCATGCATACATGCATGAATGCACATGCATACATGCATATGCATACATGCATGCATATGCATACATGCATGAATGCACATGCATACATGCATGAATGCACATGCATACATGCATGAATGCACATGCATACATGCATACATGCATATGCATACATGCATGAATGCACATGCATACATGCATATGCATACATGAATGCATATGCATACATGCATGCATACACATGCATACATGCATGAATGCACATGCATACATGCATACATGCATATGCATACATGCATCCATACACATGAATGCATACACATGAATGCATATGCATACATGCATGCATGCATATGCATGCATGCATACATGCATACATGCATGCACACACTTGCATACATGCACACACATGCATACATGAATGCATATGCATGAATGCACATGCATACATGCATACATGCATATGCATACATGCATGCATGCATATGCATACATGCATGAATGCACATGCATACATGCGTACATGCATACATGCATCCATACATGCATACATGCATACATGCATGCATACACATGCATACATGCATGCATACATGCATGCATACACATGCATACATGCATGCATACACATGCATACATGCATACATGCATGCATACACATGCATACATGCATGCATACACATGCATACATGCATGCATACACGAATGCATATGCATACATGAATGCATATGCATACATGCATGCATACACATGCATACATGCATGCATGCACATGCATACATGCATACATGCATATGCATACATGCATGCATACACATGAATGCATACATGGATACATGCATACATATGCATACATGCATACATATGCATACATGCATGCATATGCATACATGCATGAATGCACATGCATATATGCATGCAAGTAAGCATGCATATGTATACAAGCATGCATGCATATGTAAGTATATGTATACATGTAAGTAAGCATGCATATGTATACAAGCATGCATGCATATGTATACATGCATGCATATGTAAGCAAGCATATGTATACAAGCATGCATGCATATGTATACAAGCATGCATGCATATGTAAGCAAGCATGCATATGTATACAAGCATGCATGCATATGTAAGCAAGCATGCATATGTATACAAGCATGCATGCATATGTATACATGCATGCATATGTAAGCAAGCATATGTACATGTATGTATACAAGCAAGCATATGCATACAAGCATATACAAGGAAGCATATGTATATGTATATGTATGCACGTATACATATACAAGCATATGTATACGTGAATGCATATGTATACAAGCATATGTATACGTGAATGCATATGTATGCAAGCATATGTATACATGAATGTATATGTATACAAGCTTAACCATGCATATATATACATTGGATGAGATGAGATCTTCATATTGCATCAGATAGGATCTCCACGTACACCATGGGGTGCACACGATCACGATGAATCAAAGATATATCATATCCGTAATGGAGCTCCCGTTATGGATGCGGCGGGGAAGTCAATGGGACAACGTATACGACAACTCTGCTCAATCGAATTCGGTCATTCAGTAATGTTAAAATGGACCGAACAGGATAGAGACTCTAAAAATCATATCACACAATGCATATATGAAGAGTACCGGCCAGCACCTGGCAATCCAGTTGTGAGTTCCGATTGGATACAATATACAGCACGCCAGGTGATGTCGCATCGACGATCGGAAGATCGCGATGCTTTCAAAGCAGGCTTATCGAAGCCTATATGGCTAGACGCCGAAGAATGGGAATCAATTCAGGATGAGCATCAACATACTCCTGATCGGTATCGACAACAAAGAGATGCGGCGGCCACTCGGTTAGATACGATTGGAACGTCGCATTTAGGTAGCGGCAGATACGACAGTATGCGCTACCAATTTGTAAGTATGATGTTAATTATTGAAGATGTTTGTGTTAAGTATATTATGTATATTCATCTAACATTTTGCATATTTACTATAGGAGTTGGTAGTGGGTCGTCCTCCAACGCGAGCAGAAGAATTGTATGGATATCGACATGGATTGAGTGCACTGTTACAAGACATAGAGGGGCGTGGTGCAATCATCTCATGGGAGAATATTCTTGATTAGGTGTTTTGTTGCAGGATTGTAGGTGTAAATATTTTGATCAATGCCACAATTTTGTATCACACTCGCATACGACAATGATGAACCATATTTGTATTCCATTCCTATATGGAAGTGTTTTGTCACATTGCCACAATTTTGTATTACACTCCTATGTGGCAATGATGTACCATAATTTTGTATTCGATTCCTATATGTAAGTGCCATTTATGGAATATACGACTTTTTGTACATGAATCATTGTTCATTTTTGTTCATATAAGTTTATGTTTTGGTTGCCATTAGAGTACATAACACATGTACTCAGTTGGGCAGAGTGTATTGTCTTTTGCTAAACAACATCATGCTGTAGCAAAAGACAACACACTCTGCCCAAAAAGTTTTGTGCAGGTTTGGGCATCGGTATAAGTGACGGTACTCCCAGTAGTGTGATCGGAATAACCGTCGGTACACCCAGGAGGCGATGCAGCAGAAACCAATTACCGATGCGTATACCAACGCTTATACCGACGCATATACCGACGCATATACCGACGCTTTTACCGACGTCTAGACCGACGCCTATACCGACTCTTTGGTACCGACGCACAGACCGACCTCTACACAGGTGTCGCGACAAATAAAGCCGCGTTCATTTTCCTCGCTAAAAACCTCGGTATACCATCGATCTGTTGTAGTGTATAGGCGACGGTATAAGCGTCGGTATCCCCAGGCACATACCGATGCTTATACCGACTATTTTGCCCAGGGGCATACCATGGCTTATATCGATGCTTATACCGATGCATATACCAATGCTTATACCGACGCTTTGGTTCCGATGCCTACAACGACCATTACACCGACGTCGGGACAAAACTGCGCCCGTTCATTTTCCTCGGTAGAAGCCTCGGTATATGCCTGATATGTTGTAGTGGTTTGAGTCTCCTAAAGACATACACTATTCAGGACAAGATAGGTCATAAGTCAAAAGATTGGTAAATGCCCATTCTTCATTTTGCAAAAGATGAGTAGAATTTGTTTTGGGTATAGAGGCCTCTACAGCAACCATTCTAGCCTCTTTCTTTTGTGCCTCTTCAATAGCCAGCTAGGATAACTCTCTACGACATGATCATTTCCTTTATATTATTTGCAAAACAATTTCAGCTTTTCTTTTTTCTTCTCCTCTCTGTCATCCTTCTTTGATTGTGCAAGATTATAAGATTTTTGCTTACTACTAGAAGAGCTCCATTTACCTTTATTCTTCTCACTAGTTAGGAAGCCTTCATCTGTGACATGCATAATGGACCTGTTCTACCTACACTACAACATATGAGGGACATACCAATGCTGTCCATACCAACGGTCATCCTTAGTGTCGGTATGATCATTGAAAATATCTCTAAAGATCTCGCTACGCATACCGGAGGTCATTATTGTCGTTATGACCATTTAAAATGTGTCACCAGTAAATGAACCGATATATGCATTGGTATACACACAGGTATAAATGTCACTCTAGGTATCAGTAATTTTCTAAAATTACCAATGTGCATACTGACGATTATATTGATGCATATACCGGTGTCATATTTTAAACATACAAGGACCTCAGATAAAAAAATTCATACTTCTCACATCATTTGATTTGAGCACTGCTTCTGTCGAACTTACGCACTAGAATTGAATTCTGACCTGCATTGTCTTGTGCACACAGTACACACACACACACAAATCTCTCTATCTACACACACACACTCTCTCTCTCTTTAGATCTCACATCTTGGTAAGTTGTGCATGTTCTCTTACTCTTTCTCTTTCTCCATGCTTTCTGTTCTATAATTTCTCTTCTCTTTGGTTTTGTAGGAGTTTTTTGGCATCAACTCTTTCAAATGCGGCGAGAGATGATGTTCGTTAGGCTTTGATGATAGCAATCCAAAAGAGGGACATACATGTAAGTGATTGTTTTATTCTCTATTGCTGGATAGCAAGAGAGAGAGAGAGAGAGATGAAAGAGAGGGAGAAAACGAGAGAGAAAGAGAGAGAGAGAGAGAGAGAGAGAGAGAGAGAGAGAGGGGAGAGAGAGAGATGAAAGAGAGAGATAAAGAGAGAGAGCAAGAGAGAGAGAGAGATGAAAGAGAGAGATAAAGAGAGAGAACGAGAGAGAGACTGATAGAGATAGATACACATACACATACACACATGCATATATACACACATACACATACACACATGCATATACACACACACACATATACACACATGCATACATACACCCACACATATATGCACATGCATACATACACACACATATACACACATGCATACATACACACACACATATATATACACATATGCATACACATACATATGTATACATACATATACATACATATACATACATACATACATACATACATACATACATACAATCATACATACATACAATAAAAATAAATATATATAATTAAATATATAAAAAGTATATATTTAGGATTTTTAGGTTTTTCACATATATGTAATCAAATATATATAAAATAGGGTTTTAAAATTTTTTAATGAAATTAAATATATATATAAAAGTTTAAGAAAAAAAGAGCTAGTGTTTTAAATATATAAATTTGATATATATAATATATACACATGCATAGATACATATACATATTTTAGGTTTAGGTCTTTTGGATTTGGGTTTTTAGGCTTACGAAGAAAAATTAAATGTTTTAAAATTTTCATATTATATTAGATGGCTAGTTTGGATCGGGAGGAGATAATGGCATGTCCTTTCACTAAGTGCAAGTATCAAATTTATCAGAAACGAAGAATTTGTACTCCACATGTTAGAGAATATGGATCCTTTGATAAAAGTTGACTACAAAACCTACACTACCATTGGCATGGTCCCCTTGGTGAGTAGATGGACCTAAAAAACATTGCATTGGCATGCCCTTTCACTAAGTGCAAGTATCAAATTTATCAGAAACGAAGAATTTGTACTGCACATGTTAGAGAATATGGATCCTTTGATAAAAGTTGACTACAAAACCTACACTACCATTGGCATGGTCCCCTTGGTGAGTAGATGGACCTAGAAAAATGCTCATGGACAGAAGAGAACAAAGAGGGAGGTAGAAGTACAAGGTATTGGTAGCATGACATAGAATGAACAAATGGTGTCATGGAAGACACTTTCGGATTGCACAAATCGATGAAAATATATCTACTTTCGATAGTGGGGTGATGGTGAACTTTTTCCAAAAAAGTAGAGCTAGTGCAAGAGATGACAATGCTCAAGGAGGCCAGCTAGATTATTATGGAATGATTCAACATATCTTGAAGCCATGCTTCAAGAAGTTTGATTACTTTCTTTTTTAATGTGAAATGGTTCAAAGTAGTCACCTCTAGATGAACCCCAATAGTTAGGAAGGATAAGAGTGGTTTGCTTCAAGTCAACTGTACAAACTTACAGACGGATGAAAGAGATACATTTCTACTTCTTGGAAACTGTGAGTAAGTTATTTTTATGCTAGATTCGAAAAAACCCAAGTGGCTATTTGTTTTGTCTCTCCACATAGGAGGAAAATTTGTGAGGACATAGATATAGAAGAAAGACCATCTATAGTAGAGTTTGAGATTCATTCGGTAGTTGAGGAGGAAGAGATGATTGTCCAAGATGAAGAGTTCTTTGAAGAAGACGAGATACATGATTAAGCAATAGATCATGATCAAGAAGAAGCTAGAATACGAAGAGATCTAGAAGTTGCCAATATAGCGATAGATATCCTCTATGCATGAGATCTCCGAGAGGATGCTAGAATAGAGGATTTTTTAATCAAACACTTGTATGTACTAGTTCGTGTTTTTTTTGCTATGTTTTTTGTACATTATTATTTCTCTATATTACCTTTATTATCGTATGCTAATTATTTGAGTTCTTTTGTTATAGAGCATGATCAGAGTTGGTCCTTGAGTCACTCCACATTCCATGACAGAGGAGCAGTTCTTGGAGTTTATATCTTAGGTGCCTCCCATGTATATGGCCGCTGCATCACAGTACTGGATGATTCGCGGTAGCACTCCCCCTAGCATCACTTTTGTGGGCGGGGCTACTCCCACTAGAGGTATGTCTCCTCGCTTTATGACTCCACCACGACAACCTTCTCAGCCATCCCTTAGTAGATCTAGTAGTAGACATGTGCATTCAACACCTTAGTATGATCCAAGTGCTAGCCCATCCCCTAGGTCGAGATCAGGCTCTGCAGAAGGAGGTTCTATGAGTGGATCTATAGGTGGCTCTAGAGGAGGTGAATGTTGTGGAGGCAGTGCGACGGACGTTGTGTTGCCCACTTCTACTCCTAGAGTGAGTACCTCATATGTAGGTACACTATGTGGTACACCACATAGTACACCATATACACCTTGGGGTGCTTATGACCATGAAAAATCCAAGTTTTATAGTATCCATGATGGAGCTCCGGTAATGGATGTGACCGAACATGCCATGCATCAGCTATACGATAGCTTTGATCCATACAAACTGGACACTCTATCATGTTGAAATGGAGTGAACAGGATAAAGATTGTAATAATTATATCATTTGGACGATCTATCAAGAGATCCACCCAGCACATGGGCATCCTATTGGTAGCTTATGTCCCATCGACAATGCGAGGCTTGTGATGCTTTCAGAGCATGCTTACCAAAGCTGGTTTGGTTAGATGATGAGGAGTGGGATATGATCCATGACGAGCAACATCAGACTCCTGACCAATATCACCAGCAGCGAGATGCAGTAGCCACACGTCTAGATACGATCGGACCATCACATTTGGATAGTGGCGGATATGATACTACACTTCTCGAGTTTGTTAGTATCATTTGATGTATTGAATTTGTTTGTATTAAGCATGTCATGTTCATCTAACATTTTGCATATTTGTTACAGGAGTTGGCAATGGGTTGTCCTCCAACACGATCCGAGAAGGCTTATGGATATCATCATGGATTGGTTGCACTACTGGAGGACTTGAAGGAACACGGTGCGTTCATTTCATGGGAGCATCTACGATGAGGTGATGGACTTATAAACTTGGTTTGGTGCTTTTAGTGTTTGTAAATATCATGTAAATTTGTCTCATTTCATGAATGTTCTTTTTTGCAGGACTACTGATGTAGATGTTTTCATCTTCTGATCATGTGTATAGTAGTGGTGTGCCACAATTTTGTATTTGGCTCATATATGGTAGTGGTGCACCAGAATTTTGTATTTGGTTCCTATATAGCAGGGCTTTGCCACATTTTGTATTTGACTCATATATGAGAGCGGTTTGCCACACTCTTGTACATGCTTCCTTTATGGAATACATAACTTTTTTATACATGGTTCATGGTTTATTCTGCTCATCTCTTTTGTATCCAATAGAATTTTGCTTTATGAAATCATGTTTTGGTTGCCATTAGAGTACACGTCATATGTACTTGGGTTTTTTTTCGTAGAGTGTATTGTCTTTTGCTACATAACATCATGGTAATGTTGCTCTAGCAAGAGACAACACACTCTACCCAAAAAAGATTTTTGGAGATATGGTCATCGATATGTGTGTCGATACTCCAACATGGTCACCGTTATGTGCGATGGTACTCCCAGCAAGGTCGTCAGTATAGGCATCAGAATAGGTGTCGGTATGAGCGTCAATAATAATGATGTTTATACCGATGCCTATACTAGAATCTATGCTGGCATATATACTAGCGCTTTATTACCGATTCCTATGCCAATCCTTACACCGACATCGAGGTAAAATTGTGCTTGAGCATTTGCCCTAGTAGAAGCTTCGGTATACGCCTGAGTTGTTGTAGTGCTAGATTGATCTTCCTGCAATAGAATAGAGACTAACTCCTCAAATGATGAGGCATTTGGATGCCTTTCATCATCAATTAAAGAGTAGAAGAAAAACTCTCATATGAATTTGGAAGACCATTCAAGATAGTCAGCACAAGTGAACTCTCAAGCGAGACTTCATCAATAGAAATCAACTCCTACTTCAAATCTTTTATCTTTGTTTAAAAAATACCCATAGAATCTCCTTCATTCATGTGCTCATTCTCCAATTGTTTTCTGAGGTAAGCACCACGAGCCTCATTCCTTGCCTAGTATAAAGTGGTAAGTATATCCCAAGCATCCTTATCTATTCTACAAGAGCGAATATGAGGAATAATGGCACGTTTGAAAGAGAAGGCTATCAATGCATGTGCCTAAGCATCTCTACTATTCTAATGAAGTTTCTCTACAATAGGCCACAACACGAATAGGAACCTGAAGAATATCACCATCTTCAATGCCATCTGCATGAGCTTCTCTAAGTGTATTTGCAGGTGTAATCGGATGTTTTTCAAGACCCTTCACAATATTCCAGAGTTCTTTTGCAAACAATACATGAGAAATTATATAAGCCCACAATGGGTAATTGATACGGTCCAACTTATCCTCAAAAACTAAGATACCGAATACATCACTACTTTCAACCATAGCCACTAACTAAAATACCCTGATGTAGAAAAATGATTGTATCTCAAAAAGTTGAGCAGAACTACCCTATTAACTTTTGTTAAATTGTAGTAGACTTGGAGCCACTTATACCAGAAAACCAAAACTTGTATATCTCTTTGGCACAAAAATATGAAATTGCATGCACACATGATGTGATAGTGCATTCGGAGGCCAAAACAAGCTCAAATTGCCATTTCAACACCAAGGCCCTGAGTATGTTCACCAATTTTCGTGTGATTCTAAGACTGTGATGGAAGGGATGTCAATGATGCCCTAGAGGAAGTGGAAACCTGCTCTGGTATCAATTGTTGGAGTTTGAGGTATTGGAAAGTAACAAACAACATAACGAACAAGAAGAAGCTTGGAGCACAGCACATAGTACTCAATGTATTACCAAGAGAATGTACAAAAGTTAAGTGATCCGTTAGGGTTATAGGAGTATATACAGGCTAGCGGAAGAAACCTCCTAAAGAGGGAAAAAAGGACCCTCGTGGTCCTAGTGTGTTCACAAAAATGAGTACCTAAATATATCAACAGAAGAATCCACAAGTGAGCATTGAGGGCAATGCTTAGTCTAAGGGGAAAGGAATGTCAGATAATCCTAATACGAGATGGATGAATCATACCTTAAGAAAGTGGATTAGAAAGTAATCCTCATCCATGGCTTTTGGGGATAGAGGTTAGCCCATCTCATTCCTAAGTGGAAAGTTTTATACAAAACCTTCTGATCTTTTTATAAACTGATTGAGAGAGGTTTTCAGCAATCATTTTTAGCGATGTCGGAGTGCGAAAACTTTCACCACAGATTTTTTGAGGCATTTTTCACAATCTTAAATATTTTTAACAAGTGACCCTCTTTTTTTTAGAAAAGCCATGGTTTTGTTCTTGTTAGGGGATGTAAACCTCTACTTCTAGAGGAAAAAAGATCAAAGGATGCAGTCTTCATGGTGGGGGTAGGTGAAGAAATGGTGGGGATATCCATCATTGTACTTGTGTCATCATGTCAAGAATTTTGAGAGAGGTAGATTTTTTTTAAATGGAAGTTCAGCCGAGCCTACTCCCCCAAGCTTTAACTTTGAACGTGCAGTTGTACAAGTGAATGGGCATAGTATCCGTGGGAACCCCCCCCTCCCCCCCGCAATCCCACAAAGGAGGGGTTAGACAAGGTTAAAACATTACAATTTGAATTACTAGCCAAAGCCATACATGTTGAGCCGGGAGCTTGAACCATGGACCTCTGCCTCAAGAGGCGGAAGCTCAACCGACTGCTGAGCTTCTGCCCTATGAGATGTGGGAGAGAGAGCAAAAGTGCTGTTGAAGAGAAAATATTTGGAGGCGTTTGATCTTGTGTAGAGAGAGAGACAAACCTTCCTGAACGCGAGTTCATGCTTCATGTTCGAAGCTTTATAATACGTACACTCTCTCCTCTCGTGGTTTGATGCAATCTTGCAAAACAAAAGAACAAAACGCAAAGTTTTCTAGGGATTTTGGAAGGAGCTTTAAGTTCTACATCAGCTGAAAGCTTCGCTGCTGACGTTCGTGATTCAAAGTCAAACAATTCTGAGAATATGAAGAAAAGTTTCTTCGACTCTGAGGATTGTGGAAATAGTCATAAAAAGTTTCTTCAACTTCATGCATCTGTGTCATAAAAAATTCGAAGATTCAATGGCTTCTCTTGTCGTTGCTGTATACCAAGAAGTCTCTGTCATAAAAAATTCGAAGATTCAATGCCTTTTCTTGTCGCTGTACACCAGCAGGTAGAAACGAAGAAGAATTTCGCTTCCCTTTCAGAAGCTGCGCGAGATCTCGACATCTGGCGTAGTTTTTAACCTTTCTCTTCCAATATTCTCGAGAATTTGTTCCTCATTCTGAAGTACTTTCAAGAATTCTACTGCCTCGTGCTAGTGAAGTTGGACTCGCTTGAAAATATTAATTTGCTTGTATAGTTCTGATTGTAGCTACATATGTTTTAGTTTTTCCTATTCAAAGAAATCCAGTTGTTTTGGGAACAAAATTGTGAGTTATTTGTGTACCTGCTTCAAGAAGAGTACTATTATTCGCCACCAAAATAGCCAAGGCAGCTAAATCTCTTCTGGAATCAAAAAGAAAAGTGTGGCACTGTTGTGATCTTCAGCACAATTGGCATGTTCAGATATTTAACTTGATTACCTTCTGCACTTCGCTTAACCACTCTAACTGAAGTGTTTTCTTCGGATTACAAAGCTTTGGCCAAACCTCTTGTATCTCGCAAATTATGGATTAAGTATGTGGAAGGCAATACTGAGAAAGGACTTCCCAAAGGCATGTGATTTTTGTAGTGTGAAGGTAGAGCAACTCACTTGAAAGATACTCTATGGCTCATACATGTCCAACAACCCAAAGAGAGGGTGAAACCCACGACTTCCATTTGAAGAGGCGAAAGTTCAATCAATCCACCTATGGCATGTGGACTCCTTTATTATATTTTCTTCTTTATAGGAGGAAGTTTGGCGGAGGCCTAGTTTCCCTTGCTTGATTTAATTGAAAGAAAAACTATACAAATGAAGAGGCATAGTGCCCATGCAATCTCCCTTATCCCACAACACAAGGGTCCTATGGTCTCAAGACATAACAATGTTGATGGTGCGAAGGTGGTAGGAAATGAGTGCTTAAGACTAGCCCTAAGCAAAGGCCCGACGTAGAACGTAACTAAAAAGAAAGCCATTGTAGAGAGTTACAAAGAAGGCTAATAACCTTTTCATCCCTCTCATGAGGGGACAATTTCCTTTGAATCTTCTTGTTCCTCAAAACAAACAATGGATGATGTCTAAAAGCAGGCGACTTCTAAAATTACATTTTTTTCTGCCTAAAAGGTTAAGGTTTGTTTTCAATTGACCACTCTTTTGGAGGGTTTTTGAAGTTTGCAACATATCTCTCTTTCCAAATCTTCCAAAGGTCTTCTCTCCAAATCTCATTCCTGAATGCTGAAAAGCAATCGATTGCTTCTCTAAGTAGCACTTGTTTCTAGTTTATTTGAGTTTGTAAAGACAAAATTAATCTCCCAATATCTAGCGGGTGTGGTTTAGTGGATGTGCCTTGTAATCCTAGGTAGATGGCCAAAGTTCACGTCCCGCCTGGAGCTGAATGCGTCCGAGTTCCCCAAGATGGGTGCCTCTACCTTACGAGGTCGAGTGTGTGTCTTTCCAAATTCTTTATAGTCTCAAAAAAAAAAAAAAAAAAAAAAAAAAAAAAAAACCATTCTCGCAACACCTTGCCAAACCAGAAAACCCCTTGGAGTTGAAGGCGACTGTTGTAGGCTGTCGGAGCTGTTGCCTTCTAGCTGTGGGAGAGAGGATGGAAATGTAGCAAGCAGAGCTGACGGATGGATGCACATTGAAATAACGTGATTAACGAACACCTTGCGCTTTCCACAACGCGATGGATGGATTTTAGATGTACGATAGACAGTTTTTCCCCAGCCCACGGTAGACAAAGTTCATCCGTGAAACGGTTTCCTTCAAGCTGCGATAGATGGTTTTCAAGGCCCCATGATAGACGGATCTTTTTCGCAAAAAGTGGTTTTTTCTCCGCGATAGATGGCTTTTAAGGGCCCATGACAAATGGGTTTTTTCAAGCCGCAAAAGATGGCCTCCAAATCCACGATAGAGTCATCCAAAAATTGAGAGCTTCTACATTCAATGAGCTTATCGAGAGATTCTACATTTGACGAGCTTGGTGAAGGGTCTTTTCACTCATCTCGCAAGTGTGTCGATTGCTAGTGACGAAACGTGAAGCTTGAAAAAGCCTTAAAACGTTAAGTAAAAACACTTGAAAAGCAACCTATCGACTTTAATTCTACCCCCCTCAGTCTCTTAGGATGTGAAGCTTCATTGCTGGATGCTCCAAGAGTTCTAATGTTTGCACAACTTTGTCCATAGGGTGGCGTCTGCAATGAGCTTCATACTTTTTGTTTTTGTCTGGGCCGCTTCATGGTTGGTTTTCTCCCCTCCTCTGTAGTAATTAATGTGGGTGTGGAATCGGACCACAAGGCTTCCGGCGAGTCTTTAGAACTATTTGGGGTAAAGCCTCTAGTAATCTCCCTTTGCAAGGATGATGTTGTGGCAAAGAAAGAAGATCTTAAAAGCACCTATCTCATAGGAAAATTATTTGGTCCTAAGCCCCCATTGGAGTCCTTTCATCAATGGTTCCATAAGGAATGGTTTCCACATGGTTTGATTGTGAGCAAGTGTTAGTTCTTACCAGCAAGTCATGTGCTTTTGGTGTTTGAAAATGAGGACACGTCCTTCCAAGCTTTGCAAACTAGAACTTGGCAGGTATGGAGGACCATCTTTTGCTTGTTTAAATGGTTTCCTGAATTCGTCCCTAATCGGTCCTGACCCCTGCGCTATCCGCTTTGGATCGTGCTCCCAAACTTGCCCTTTTTTTTATGATTTCATAAGGGAAATTCTCTCAACCATCGGTCGATCTCTAGCCTCAAGACAAGACATCCGAGGCACCATATATAAAGGTGCTAAATACTATTTAATGCTAAATGAGTATTTAGCATTAAACGATTATTTAGCATTGATGAAAAGATTTGTGTTGGAGGTGACCTAAACAAAGATCTCCCATCCAAAATCTCCATAGTCATTGGAGAAGAGTAAACAATTGAAGACAGGATTTCGTACAAAAAGTTGTTGAATGCTTGCTTTCAATGTGGTATGCAGGCCATAGAATTGAAGAATGTCCCCTATGTTGGAGCAAGTCTATGACAAGCCTAAGTATTGGCTTGAGTCTCACAAAGTCTTAGAAGAAGCTTTAAAAAGAAGACTATGTAAAGTTCACTTGTGAACTACCTCTTGTAACTTTTGAAGAGTTTACTTAATGTAAAAGTAAGAGAATCTTAAGTGGTTGAGTCCACTTGATCAAGAATGGAAAGAGGAGCCACGAGTTCGTGATTTGTGGTAGGTAGAGAATCAAATCAATCATTGATTGATTGGAGAGTGATTGAGGGAAGTTAGCCTCCCAAACTCAACTATAAATAGATGGCAGTTTTAGTCGTGGTTAGAGAGACCTATGTGAAGACCTCCAAGAGCTGAGCTTTATGCCATATCAAGGTGTGATTACAAGGCACACATATGTATCAGTAAGTCATTGTATTGTACAAGCAATATACTTTCATTTTCATGATTATTTGAGTTCATCTTTCCATGTTCTTGTGAAGTGTACTACTCACTCCCATTACTCTCAGTTTTCTCAGTCAACTTGCAGAGATGTTTTCTCTGAGCTTGGTGCATCATTTTCAGTGATTTAACTTGTTAAAGTTAGCTCTATAAGTCTACTATATGCTCATAGATTTTCATGTCATTTGGATGTTGCAATCTTCAGTTATATTCATTTGAAGTCAACAGGGTCTGTTCATCTTCACTTCTCTGTCAGGTACCCGACTTTTTCACTCATCTTGTCAGAGCCAGTTCTCAGTGGTTACTTATCCAAATTCAGTGATTTAAAGCTTCCTGGATTTAGCTTACTGTCTAGTATAACCATATAAATTTTCATAATCATTGGATTCCTACATTTTGAGTTATGTTGATTTTTCTGCTCACTGGTCTATTTCTATAGCAGCCCGTGAAAATCGGGATGATGTCATCACTTGTTAAAACTCATTCTCAGTGTGTGGTTCTTTATTTTTGATGCGATTACTCTTGAAAGTTAGCTCTTTAAGTTAGCTAGACTTCCCCAAGAGGAATTAAGCTAATTGCTGCTGTGCTTAGAGAGTTATGTAAAAGACTGGACAGGTGTATGAACCAAGAATAGCAAGTTTTCACCTCTGAGCTAACTCCAACTTATCTGTTTTGATCTATCTTTTTGAGAGTGATCTTCCAAGGTACATAGGGTGTCTAATACATCCATTGGCAAGCTAAAAGGGCCCACCATATACTCCTGGAGTTCATTTGGCTGGTGTAGATCAAGGATTTTGCAACACCTCTTCATCTTCAAACACATACCTATCCATCTCTTCACAGTGGTATCAGAGCAAGGTTGGACAACATGGTAGATGGATTTCCTTCATCAATTGACAAATTAGACAGAGGTAACTACTCAGCTTGGTCATTAAGAATGGAAGCCTATCTCCAAGGTAGAAGTTTATATGGTTATGTGGCTGGAGATGAAGTTATGCCAAGTTTCAGGAACAAAAGTCAACCAACACAAGAAGAGCAAGAAAGATTGAGCACATGGTGCTCCAAGGATGCACTTGCAAGGTCTTATCTCCTCAACTCTATCTCAGATTTTTTGTTGCCTCACATTAGAAGAGGTAAGACATCTCAGGAAGTGTGGGATGCACTTGAAGCTTTCTTTTCTTCAAGTACCAAAGCTAGGAAGCATCAACTATGGCTGGAGTTCACAACTCTCAAGAAGGCTCCCAAACAAAATGTGACTGATTTTGTCACAAAGCTCAAGGACATAGCGGATGAGTTGGGAAGCATTGGAGAGGTAATAGATGAAGAGCAAATTGTAAGGCAGGTCATCAATGGCTTGAAGGCAGATGATAAGTGGGAAGCATTCACCACAGCTATGGATTTGTACATGGACATGCATGTACCTGATTTCAACACACTCATTGGACAACTACTTACTCAAGAGGCAAAGCTTATCAAAAATCGAGAAAGCTCTAAAGGTAATCAATCTTCAGCTTTATACACGGATAAAAGCAAGTCTAAAGATAACAAAGGAAGGCAAAGAAAGTGGATGATGAAGTAGGTACATATCAAGCTAACTATGCAGGTAGAGGAAGACATGGCAGAGGTAGAGGAAGAGGAGGTAGACAAGGCAGGGGGAGATCCCAAGACTCCAACTCATGTTCTATTTGTGGATTAACTAATCATACAACTGAAAATTGCTTTAGGAATTCCAGGAATCAAAGAGGCAGAGGATACAATAGAGGAAGTTATGGATACTCAAGAGGAAGGTTCAACAACTACCATGGCAACTACAACAACTACAATCATTCAAACTATCAAGGAGGCTAAAAAGGAAGGAGAGACTACAATAACTGCACAGAAGACTCAAACAAACAGGATTCATTATTGATCATGAACATGGCTATGCCACAAGGTAAATTTGATGAGCATGTTTTCTACATAGATTCAGGTTGTTCAAATCATGTGGCAGGAAATGTGGCACTCCTATCAGATTTAGAAGATCCAAGGAATAAGCATGAGGTACAAACAGGAGATGATACAAAACATCCAGTGGAGAAAATAGGCAATGTCAAAGCACCTGATGGAAACATCAACCTACTCAATAAGGTACTCTATGTCCCTACCATTACAAAGAATTTGATAAGTGTTGGGCAGATAGTAGAGAAAGGGTTGCAAGTCAGGTTCACAAAAGCAGGAGCATTTGTTGAAGATCCAAGTCAAGGATTCAGAAGAATTGCAAAAGGTGAAAAGACAGGTAGATTGTTCACATTTGAATTACAAGACACTAGAAACATTGCTCTCTTTAATTATGGTAGTCAAACACTCACAGAATTGGAAGTATGGCACAAAAGGTTAGCACATATTGGTGAAAGGTCATTAAAGCAAATCTGTAGGGACCAAAGTGTACTTGGACTCCCTAATTTGTCAAAACAACATATGATTTATAAGTGTAGTGCATGTCAATTTGGAAAGTCTCACAGGTTACCATTCATGAAGAAAGGTTATATGCATGGAGATCTCTTGGAGTTGGTTCATACAGATGTATGGGGACCTAGCAAGGAAGCTTCAATATCTGGATCAAGGTATTATGTTTCCTTTATTGATGATTGCAGCAGATGGACTATCCTATTCTTTATGAAACACAAAGATGAAGTTTTTTCATGTTTCAAAAGATATTTGGCTCTTGTGGAGAATCAAACAGGTAAATCACTAAAAAGGCTAAGGTCAGATGGAGGGGGAGAATACTTCTCCCATGATTTTGATTCTTTTCTTCAAGAAAGAGGAATCAAAAGAGAGGTAACTACAAGGTACACTCCTGAGCAAAATGGAGTGGCAGAAAGGAGGAATAGGACAATTGTTGAAGCTGCAAGGTCTATGTTAAATGAAAAGCATTTACCTAATTATTTATGGGCTGAGGTTGTATCTACAGCCACTTACTTGATTAACAGGTTGCCTTCAAAATCCCTTGATGGGATGACTCCATATGAGGCTTGGAATGGAAGAAGACCAAGCTTAGATCATTGTAAAATTTTTGGATGTATTGCTTTTGCTCATGTTCCTTCACAGGTTAGAGGCAAGATGGATCCAAAGGCAGAAAGGTGTGTATTTATTGGATATGACAACAATCAAAAGGGCTACAGGTTATACAACCCTACCAACAAAGGATTCTTGGTAAGCAGAGATGTATTTTTTGATGAGAACAAATCATGGTATGAAGATTCATGCAAGAAGGTCAATTTACCATATAATCTTGAAGAAGATTTTCCAAAGCTTGGTAGAGAACAACCGAAGATTGAAGAACAAGACACCTCAGAGGATGATGAAGAATCTCAGATGGAAAAGATCAAAGCATGGAAGTCTAAAGGTAAAGCAAAATTGCAGGAACTTGGACATGAGGAAGAATCATCACATCATGGCCTAAGAAGATCTATGAGGGAAAAGAAAAAACCAGAAAGGTATGGGTTTGACACCTCATTAGTAACTAAACATTATATCTACATAGCACAGGACATAAACCAAGAGGAGCCATCATCATTTGAAGAGGCCAAAGCAAAATGAGAATGGAAGCATGCAATGAAGGAAGAGATTGAAGCACTTGAGGAAAACAACACTTGGGATTTGGTGCCCAAGACCTCATCCATGAAGGTAATAGGCTCAAGATGGGTCTATAAACTCAAGAAGAATTCTGATGGTTCCATTAACAGGTATAAGGCAAGGCTTGTAGCAAAAGGCTTTGCACAAACTCAGGGAATTGATTATGAGGAGACCTTCTCTCCTGTGGCAAAGATGCCTACTATTAGGGTTTTGCTTAGTATTGCCTCTTCCAAGAATTGGAAGATACTTCAACTAGATGTAAAGAATGCATTCTTGAATGGTTGGATAACAGAAGAGGTATATATGGCACAACCACCTGGTTTTGAGAATCAAGTTTATCCTGATTATGTGTGTAAACTTAACAAAGCATTGTATGGTCTCAAGCAAGCTCCAAGAGCTTGGAATTTCAGGCTTGTTTCATTCTTGCAGGACAAAGGCTTTCAACCAAGCAAGGCACATCCTTCACTCTTTATTAAAAAGAGTAATTATGAGGTCATCTACCTATGTGTATATGTAGATGATATTATATTGACAGGAAATCATGCAGATGGTATGAAGAAGATCAAAGATCAGATGAGAGAAGAGTTCAAGATAAGTGATTTGGTTTCACTTACCTACTTCCTAGGTTTGGAAGTTGTCTACAAAGATCATGGTTTGTTTCTCACTCAAAGAAAGTACATTAAGGACATGTTGGCAAAATTCAAGATGCAAGATTGTAAGATTGCAGGTACTCCAATGGAGGTCAATCACAAATTGAGCTCACATGAAGGTGAACTCATAGAGGACATCACATCATATCAAAGTCTAGTGGGTAGTCTCAACTATGCCACATTGACAAGAGTAGATATATGTTACAGTGTGAGTGTGCTAAGCCAATTTATGCACACACCAAGGAAACCACATATGGATGCTGCCAAAAGGATTCTCAAGTATCTCAAAGGAACCATAAATGAAGGACTTTATTATCCTTATGTATCTGATTTAGGTTTGAAGCTATTTCTCTGATGCAGATTGGGCTGGCTCCAAGGAAGATAGAAGGAGCACTTCAGGTTATCTTACCTTTGCAGGTTCAAAGCTTATTTCATGGTCATCCAAGAAGCAACCCACAGTTGCTCTCTCTTCTACTGAAGCTGAATATAGAGGTCTTGCCATAGCTACACAAGAAGCTATGTGGATGAAGACATTATTCAAAGATCTTGGATTGGAGTTTGGAACTCCAACTATTTTTGGTGATAATATGAGTTCTATTCACTTGGCTGCTAATCCTATTTTTCATGCAAGGACTAAACATATTGAAGTTCATTATCACTAGGTACGAGAGAAGGTTCTAAGCAAAGAGATTCAAATATCATATGTGTCCACTCATCAACAATGTGCAGATATTCTAACCAAAGCATTGGATGGTACAAAGCTTTGCAAATTCAAGGCTATGATTGGTTTGCAAGTAATCTTGGAAGATTGAAGACCTCAAGCATACTTGGCTTGAGGGGGAGCTGTTGGAGCAAGTCTATGACAAGCCTAAGTATTGGCTTGAGTCTCACAAAGTCTTAGAAGAAGCTTTAAAAAGAAGACTATGTAAAGTTCACTTGTGAACTACCTCTTGTAACTTTTGAAGAGTTTACTTAATGTAAAAGTAAGAGAATCTTAAGTGGTTGAGTCCACTTGATCAAGAATGGAAAGAGGAGCCACGAGTTCGTGATTTGTGGTAGGTAGAGAATCAAATCAATCATTGATTGATTGGAGAGTGATTGAGGGAAGTTAGCCTCCCAAACTCAACTATAAATAGATGGCAGTTTTAGTCGTGGTTAGAGAGACCTATGTGAAGACCTCCAAGAGCTGAGCTTTATGCCATATCAAGGTGTGATTACAAGGCACACATATGTATCAGTAAGTCATTGTATTGTACAAGCAATATACTTTCCTTTTCATGATTATTTGAGTTCATCTTTCCATGTTCTTGTGAAGTGTACTACTCACTGCCATTACTCTCAGTTTTCTCAATCAACTTGCAGAGATGTTTTCTCTGAGCTTGGTGCATCATTTTCAGTGATTTAACTTGGTAAAGTTATCTCTATAAGACTACTATATGCTCATAAATTTTCATGTCATTTCGATGTTGCAATCTTCAGTTATGTTCATTTGAAGTCAACAGGGTCTGTTCATCTTCACTTCTCTGTCAGGTACCCGACTTTTTCACTCATCTTGTCAGAGCCAGTTCTCAGTGGTTACTTATCCAAATTCAGTGATTTAAAGCTTGTTGGATTAAGCTTACTGTCTAGTATAACCATAAAAATTTTCATAATCATTGGATTCCTACATGTTGAGTTAGGATGATTTTTGTGCTCATTGGTCTATTTCTGTAGCAGCCCGTGAAAATCGGGATGATGTCATCACTTGTTAAAACTCATTCTCAGTGTGTGGTTCATTATTTTTGATGAGATTACTCTTGAAAGTTAGCTCTTTAAGTTAGCTAGACTTCCCCAAGAGGAATTAAGCTAATTGCTGCTGTGCTCAGAGAATTATGTAAAACACTGGACAGGTGTATGAACCAAGAATAGCAAGTTTTCACCTCTGAGCTAACTCCAACTTATCTGTTTTGATCTATCTTTTTGAGAGTGATCTTCCAAGGTACATAGGGTGTCTAATACATCCATTGGCAAGCTAAAAGGGCCCACCATATACTCCTGGAGTTCATTTGGCTGGTGTAGATCAAGGATTTTGCAACACCTCTTCATCTTCAAACACATACCTATCCATCTCTTCACACCCTAAGGCAGATATCCAATAAGAAAATTTTAGAGAAAGATAATACTACAGGGGTGAAAGTGAATGGTGGGGACCATAATGTATCAATAGAACATCCACGGGAGGCTAAGAAAGAGACAACGCAAGTACGGGAAATGAACCCTGATGGCTTCATGGAAGTTAAAAGAAGGAGGAGAAGAAGCCCTAAAGGTATTATAGAGAAAAGCCCCTCTCACACGGCTCAAGAGACAAATTTCTTTTGCAACTTGGAAAAGGAGTTCAATGACCTGGATTATCGAGGGAGAATGAATCAAGAAGACTCGTGGCAAGGCTGAAACCATTGAAGATTCAAATTGCAAGGAAAGCAACCAAGAAGGAAACACCACTAGCAAAGAGCTTCGGCTCACCACCAACAATGATGCTAGCTAGGACAATGAAAGCTTGATAATTGGTTCTACAATCCCTAAAAGGATAACTGACTCATTTTTGAACAAGGCTTCTCACAAAGGGAAACAATCGGCCCAGATACTGTGGAAGAGTCCCCTTAAGGGGAAACGTCTATGTGAGAACCCCTCTGTCTCAACAAAAAAGTCGAGGGCAGAAACAAGAAAAAGAGGGAAAAGGCCCCTCTCCACAAAGATCTCAACCTCCAATAATGATTATCATGTCTCTCAATGTTAGAGGGCTATCGGATCCCTCAAGAGTGATAATGATTGGCTAGTGGATTTGTGATAAAAGCATAAAGCTAGACTTCTTCTATCTTGAAGAGATCAAAATCGATGAGGAGGAACTACAAAGAGACTTAAGAGTATTTGCTCATCCCATCTATGGCTCTCCACCACACACCGCAAAGGAAATGGTGGCATGGACATCAGCATTAGTTTACATTGGCACACTAGTACTCTGGATTCCCTTATTGACCTAAACCATCGGTGGGTTGGTGTTTCTTTTGGGCACTGGACTCTCTACCCTTTAACATGGTTCTTTGGAAGGACTTTAATATGGTGGAAGTCCTTTCTAACAGATGGAGGAGGAAGGGACAGGTGATTGAAGGGCAAGAAAAGGTCGTTTGGGACGAAATCCAGTTACACCTAGATCTGGTGGAGATCAAGGATGTTGGTGGTCTCTCATGGTCAAACCTCCAAGTTGGTGCTAACTTGGAGAAAGCTAGACTCGATAGGAGCTATATATCACAGAATATCATCAACAACTAGGGCCCCCCTTCCCTCTCCCAAAGTGTGGACTTTGTTATCTTTGATCACTACCCAATTATGAATTCCTTCATGCTGATCACTAGTCACAAGAAAGCCCCTTGGTTTCATGCCAATCCCACCATTCTCTCTCTCCCCCCTAGGTCTAGTGCCAGATTACTAAGGCATGGAGGAGGGGCTTTGCCTCCTTCTCCTCGCTGGCCAAGTGTTGGAGGAGGGAAATCTTGCAGACTCATTACATCTTGGCCAGCGCTCACAAGAATCTTCAAGCCATTCGTTGTGCTCGAAGGGAAAATCTTTATTGGAGGTTGCAACATATGGAGGTAGAATTCAACAAAGGTCATTTGCATTACCAAACTAGCCTCAGAAAATCAGAAGCATCATGAGATACGAAGAAGAAATTGAAAGAAAGAATTTGCAAATATAGTTTAAAGATAGGTGGGCAAGTAGGGCGAACAACCTACTAAAGAGATGTGTGGCCTCCTCAAGAAGAAGAAATCCAAGGAAGTGATTCTATTTATGGTGGATGTCGATGGGTTTGAATGCAAAATGGATGAAGAAAATAGTACACTAATTGTCAACCACTTTACATAGCTATTGGGGGCTTCCACTCCTTTCTCCTCATAGATATGAGTGCATGGCCGCCATCTCGCGTGTTAGAACCAAAAGAATCCCGCAAGACTTGAAAGTTCTTTGCGGAGCTCTCATCTCAAGTGTTGAGATTCTGGAGGTAATTGATTCCCCTCTTAGTGGCAAGAGTTCACGGTTGGATGGCCTTACCAATGAGTTCTTCAAGATCTTAAACCATATGGTGGTCACTTCTTTACACTTGATGTAGCAAGAGGCTATTTCTTTTGCCATGCTTCCTAATTGTTCAATGAGGGTGTCATCAAGCTCATTCATAAAAAAGGAAGAAAAAAATAGATTTGAACATTGGTGGCCAATTACGATGCTAGAAACTAATTATTTAAATTTTTCTATTTGTCTGCAGATTGGTAAGAGGTTGGAGGATAAAATTAAAGTCCTTCCTGAATGGAGTGTGGATGGAACTCAACTTTCATTGTCATAGCTCAAGAACTATTTGAGTGCTAGAGTGTACACACAATCTATGTTCCATTTATAATCCTTCATCTGTAACAATGTATTTAACATGCAAGACATGTAGCATGTAAAATTTTTTTATTTCAATATGATGTAAAATTTGCCAAATCGTTGAGTTTTCCAATGGCAATTTATTATAATTTTAAAGTTCTGAGAATTTATTTTTTCTATTGTGTAGATGTGGTGTATCTTATTCTCGTTAATGATTCTGTTCAATCTTTTTTATGAGCCAAAGTTTTTTTTTTGAGAGTTATGTGCATGATTGTTTTATTTGAAGGTATCAGTTTTAGTTTTAAAATGGGTCCCACTCACTTTAAAATTTTCAAACTACTATAAAAGCAACACTTATTCTCTCATTTCTCACTTTTGCAACCAAGGAGAGCTAGAAGCACTCATAGAGCACGCACACAAGCTAGTATCACATGCAATGGCTGCCTCAACCTCCAGTACCGTGCAACCCAAACATCCTCGTGAACTCTTCAATGAGTTCGTGGAATCAAGTGAGTTCAAAGGTCAAAAACACTTGTATGACCTATTGTCTAGAGTCCCTAATCTAGACAAAACAATTCAACTGAACTCTGATGTGCTCCAAGAAATCATAGAGTTCCTCGAGTACTACATCTTGTGTTACTCTATAGAAACACCACCTTATGATGACTCTGTGCCATTAGTAAAGAAACTTAACAAAAAGTAGAGGATGGGTACAAAGTACCTTTCGTACATTGCCACAACATATTTTATCCTTACTGAGGAGCCCAAATCTACACCTGTTGAACTCCCCAACCTTGTCATTGGGGGTTTTGTTAAGGAGAAGAATCAGCCTCAATCAGAGGCCATAAATTTTTCCAAAGAAAGCACTACAATCCACCAAGAATTTCCTAGTGGTGTTGAGAACAAACTACGTGAGCAATCAAGCATGGAGGAGGGCCCCCTTCAAATCTCAACCCCTCTAAGCCCACATTACCAGAGGTGGAACTTGAATATCTCTCCATCATGGTTGTGGATGGAGAGGAATTTATTTTTCTTCATGACATTGAGAAGGCATTCGGTCTACATATAGGCGAATGCTTGATTATTTTCTCCACAATGTCAGATATTCCGCTTGACAACACATCTAACATACTTGAAAAGAAGGCAATACCACTTGGGGATTCTGTGGCAGACACCATAGCAATGGTGTGTGCTGATATTTTAAAAGATGACAACAATTATACAACGGAGGAGGAGTTCCGCGCAGCTCGGGAGAGGATAATGAAGCAAAAAATTCCTACATCCTTTGTAGCAGAGTAGAGTGGCATGGCCCACTCTAGCATTGATCTTGATGCCCCTCAAAGAGGGGAGGAAGAAGACAAGCTTCATGATGTAAGTGGTAATTAAATTAAATAAATGGATAATTTAAGTTAACAAAGTAAGAGCTTGAATTCTCATTTTTTCTTAACAGGAAGCAATTGAACTGGAGAAGTTCGCAGCAAGATCTGGTGGGGATCGAGCTTTCGCAGAAGTTGTTCATCCTTGGCAAACTACATCGAAAAGTTTCCAAAGGATGATTTTCTTATCGTATATAAAGACTACAGTCCGGATGGGCACTTCATGACTTGGTCCTTGAAGGCCCTTAGCAAAATTTTGTGTCTATGTACAATTACCTATTAAAACTGCTTTCTGTTAAGCCACTTTTAATCTTATTTCTGGATTCTTGGAATGGACAAGGGTCTGATAGTGCAGAGGCCCTTTATTTAATTTTCCTAATTTAACATTCAACTGAATAGTTAACTATCTTCGATTCAATGATTATCACTACGCAGTACGTTTATCATGCGAATTAACAACTACGAATCCGCACAGACTTATTAATGTTAACATAGTGTTATTGTGTTTAATAATTAACCACTGAGAACTTAAGAAACAAGACACAGTACTCAGACTTCGGTGAATCTGCAACACAAGAGCTCCAGTGCGGTCACCGAGATAGACAGTCTAGCGATCTTCCTCTCTCGCTGAACGTTGTGCTTGCCTTTTCATTAATCAATAGAAAGTTACATCTGTTCGCTATGCCTTTTCGGTGCATGCAAATATGAAAAATAAAATTACATATCCAATCCGGTCGGCCAACACTCGCACGCATGGTGGACTCGAACCCAAAACTAAAAATTATAATCAAGGCTCATCAATAATGCCTTGGGTATACAAAGTTCTGGCTAATTTAAATGTTCGGGTAATTTTTTATTTTAGAGAATCTAGCATGTCTTTCAAAATAGTAGGCTTTATCAGTTGTGCATCAGTTCTAACAGAAGTGGCAGCAATAACTTGAGTCATGAGTGATTCTGTTTGCATCTGCAAAAAGGCTTCCTGTAAGTAGAAGTCATTAGCGATAGCAACATCTCTTCTCAGCTTCATCTTTGTGATTTCTACATCAATTCTGGAAAGCCTATCAGCCTGAATGCCTAATTGTTTCTCTCTTCTTTCCAGCTCCTCAGTTTGAAACTCCATTGTCTTATAATAAGCTTCATGCTCTTGTTTGAGCACTGCTATCTCTTTCTTTAACTGTATAGTCCGGCCAAATTCTGATCCAGCTCATGATTTTTCTGAAAACATTCGATGGACACTTTCTTTAAATCCTTAGTATTCTGCATCGCCAAGTCTGCCATTTCTTGTCCTTTCTATTCCATCGGAACAAGGTGTGCGCATGTTTCCTCCAGCAGATTTCCTAACGCAACACGAGCATCTTCTTTATCGCGCACCATTTGTTCTAGTTGGACTATTTCCTCATCACGTGCAGCTAGGAGAACGGTCTTCTCCTTCAACTTAGCAAGTGCGTTTTCTCGTTGGGCAATCAGATTATCTTGCTCTGCTAATCGTTCTTGGAGTTGATGAAGCTGAATCTGTAGTGTGTGATTCTCTGCTTTGAACGCAATGGCTTCTTCCTAGAGTGGGGCAATATCGGCTTCGAGCAAGTCAACTTGACCCTGCAATTCCTGCTAAATGTGCTCAGTGGCTAGCTTCATTTGGAGAGGCAATTGCTTGGAGAATTGGATTAGAAGCTAGCCCATCGATGCCAGTTCTGTGAACATAACTTCGGGGGGAGGAAGAGAAGGAGGGGGTTGTGACGAGGAGGCAGAGAGTAGGAGGGTTGTGGAGAATAATCGGGAGAAGATAAATGATGTGTTGATGCCTCGTGAATGGTAGTGCAGGGTGCCCCTGGAAGAACATCAACATGCTCAAAACTAGTAGTTGGTGGAGGAAGAGGGAGGAGAGTGGTGGGCACCAAAACTATTCCGGTCTCAATCGGATTACCTTCCACAGCAGTTGCAGTAGAATCCCCAGTAGTGCGAGTCATTTCCTTGATTGCATCTGCTTCGACAATGACTGCATCTGCTTGGACCATGAGTGCATCTTCTTTGGCTACAGTGGTTGGTGATGAGGGGGATTGACAATCCGTACCCCCACTAGCGGCTTCGATCTCCTTTATAGCCTCCACATCCGGGTGATGAGATTCCTCCTGTGATGAGACTTCAGCAACATCTTCCATTACAGTATCTTGATCTAGTTGCTTGAGAGAAGAGGATGGGACGGATTCAACCTATAAGGAGGTGGCAGTATCGTGGAATACCTCAACTTCATGGCCCTCAGTGGAACCCCTTGGGGAAAGAGTTCCTTCATGGTGGCAAGAGGAAGAAGCGGTCCATTCTCCAATCCTTCCTGAGGGAGTCGGAATCCCTTAGCAACCGTGTTGAGAGTAATGACGGTACAGGGGTTTAAACATGTAATTCGCCAACATTGCTCTGTAGCAGGTGTGGTGGCGAGGGCAGAAATGATCTGCGCATGGAATGGATGACACTCCGCTGAATGCCAATGCAATTCAACGAAGGTCAGCAGTCCACGAGCATGCAAGTACTCACTCACATCAGGGGTGAGACCTGCACGGAAGGTCGCTATGTGAGCCAGAGCTTCCATGGTGCGCGCAGAGAGCAACAAAACATAGAATACACACAGAGCACAAGAACTCAAAAACACAATAGCGATTATCAGTGAAAGAAACAAGATTAAGTAGAAAACACGACACGACCTAGGTGGCAAGGATCCTAATAATAACGCAAGATTGGAAATATACCGATATAATGGTAACATGCATGTATTAACAAATGCGACGACAGAAAGGCGACGATCAATCATAATTAGATCAGCAAAACAGAAGGATTACGGTCAGATAGTCAATCGAAACACGGGAAGTAGAAAAAGAAAGCAACTAACAAGCGAAAAACAAAAAATGACCGAGTACACCTCAGGAGTTACTAGATGGCTCATGATAGGGGCAGAGCTTAGAGCCATTAATCACTTTTGGAAGGAGAACACCGGTTAAGGTCGCCAACCGAAAATTGGCGGGTCCCACCTATTGAGCAATCCGGTATGGTCCAAACCATCGTAACTTAAATTTGCGAGCAGAGCGAGTGGCTTTAGCATTATAAAATAAAATGAGTTGGCCAATCGTGAAGACAGGAGTTTTTAGAAAGCGATCATGAGTACTGGCTTGGCATAGCTGAACTTCTTGAAGAATCATGAAGCTTTCCAAGCGTTGTTCATCCAATGATTTGAGAGCATCCAACCAAAATGGAAAAGATTCTTTCGAAAGCAATTTCTGAGATAAGGCTACTCGGAGGCTCGGCACCACCACTTCCATTGGGGCAATAGCTTCCAGTCCATAAGCAAGTTTAAAGGGAGTCATTCCAGTAGCCACTTTATACGTGGTCCGGTATGCCCACAACACTGCATGTAACAGCTGGTCCCATCATTCTGGACACTCTAAGATCAATTTCTAGACAATATTAAGCAGAGTCTTATTGGTACTCTCAGCCAAACCATTCACACGTGGATACTATGGTGAGCTGAATTTATGTACAATCTGGAAAGTCTGAGTCAGCACTCCCATTAATGTATTTGCAAAGTGTGTTCCTTGGTCCGTCACTATCTCTAGAGGTAATCCATATCCAGGTAAGACATCTTTCATCAAACATTTGGCCACTGAAACAGATGTGGCAAAACGTAGAGCCGAAGCTTCTGCCCACCGAGTGGCATAGTCTGTACATGTTAAAATATATCGGTTAATGGTCAACCCTCTCAAGAAATTAGATTAAAACGTTCTATTAGACAAGGGCACCCATTGGCCCCTCTTATCTTTGCTATCGTGACCAATGGCCTTAGTTGCCTTGTTAACCAGGTCATATTTAGGCCCTCTATCTACCTCTCAATAAAGATCAGATGATCTTGAGACCTTTTGCCCATAATACTAATACCTTTGTACATAATGATATGTTAATCATTGATACTTTTTGCAGTTGTCTCAATACCTTTTGTGAGGCTTTGGGATCCAAAATAAATCATTTTAAAACCGCTTTCAAGGCACTTATCACACACCCTCCTCAATCCCTTATTGACTTGTTAGTGGAGTTCTAGTTGTCAAATCTTTCGTCTCTTAGGTATTCCAATGGGATTCAATGTTTTGATGGGGCAAAAATGGAATTGGGCTCTCTCTAAGCTTGAGAGCAAGCTAATGTACTAGAAAGGTATGCGGATTAATCTAGCTAGACGAGCTATGGTGATTAACACATTCCTTCTCTCTTCAATGCTTTTCTTTCTTGCTTTCTAGACACAAAAAGACCCACAGATCTTCAAACTGGAAAGATTTTGTAGGAACTTCTTCTTGACAAGTGACCCTAACAAGAGGGGTATCCCCAAAATTAAATGGACTACTTGCATTAGCCAAAAGATTCAAGGCGGCTTGGGCATTCTAGACATCGAAGGAATGGCCAATAAGTTAGCAACAAAATGGTTAATTAAAGCATGGAGCAATAGTGATGAATGTTGGTGCAATTAAGCCCAAGCCTCCATACTTGATCACCTCACACAAGCTTGATGTATTGGCATAACACTTGGAAGGCTTCATATGTACAACCTCATGTAAAACTTGAATGAACCCACGAGGAGTTAGGAAGCATATAGTATTTTATCATTTCGTAGTTGATTCAAGAGAGAATCAATCCTATACTTTAGGATTTACTTATAGGTAGAGATTTGAATTTGAATTCAAATCTTTGGCTCCAACAAAAATTATAAAAAGAAGATATGAAAGGCTAGTGAGAATAGAGAGGTTCAGAGATCATTTTCATGTACTTTCATTGAGAAGAAGATCTCAACTCATAGCTCACTCATTTTCTCGCTCATTGAGCAATCTTTTATTGCCAATGACATTTTACTTTAACATGATTTAATATATGCATGATCATTACTTATTATTCTTATATCTCTATTATAACTCCATCAGAACAGTAAACTTGTCAGAGCTTGTTCTCACTATATAATTGATCATTTGCTATGATTTAAAGCATGATAGCTCCAGCATACTGTCTATTCTAATCTTACAAAGTTTCATTAGGAATGCTTCTTGCGATCGTCAGATATTAATCAATATGTGCTCACTTGTCTCTGATTGTTAAGGCTTGTAAATATTAGTATGCTTAGTTGAATCGCTAAAAATGTTTCTCTACATATAGTCCATCATTTTTTATGATATTGCTCATTATTGGTAGCTTGTTAAGCTAATTAAAGTTCCCCAAAAGGAAGTCATAGCTCCAGCATACTGTCTATTCTAATCTTACAAAGTTTCATTAGGAATGCTTCTTGCGATCGTCACATATTAATCAATATGTGCTCACTTGTCTCTGATTGTTAAGGCTTGTAAATATTAGTATGCTTAGTTGAGTCGCTAAAAATGTTTCTCTGCATATAGTCCATCATTTTTTATGATATTGCTCATTATTGGTAGCTTGTTAAGCTAATTAAAGGTCCCCAAAAGGAAGTCTATCAATTACTGTTGTACTCACAGAATGGTTCAAAACTCTGAATAGGTGTATCAACCAAAATAGCAAGTTTTGAACCTTGTATCATATGCCTACCTATCTGTTTTGATCCTATCAGTATTGCATAATCTTCCAAGCAACATACGTGATTATTTATATTTATAAGCTAGCTAAAGAGGCCCACAACACTCTCCAACAATCACTTTTAGCAGGTGTGAAGGATGTTTTAGCTACACCAATTCATCTCTTGTGATTATCCACCATCTCCTCCAAGATTTGTATCAAAGCAAGCACAATCAAGATGGGAGATGGATTTCCATCCTTCATTGACAAATTGGACAAGGAAAATTACTTAGCATGTTCACTAAGGATGCAGGAATACCTTCAAGGGAGAAGCTTATATGGACATGTCTCAAGAGATGAAGATATGCCAACGTTTAGGAGCAAGCATCAACCAACAAGGGAAGAGCAAGAAAGGTTAACCACATGGTGTGCAAAGGATGCTCTTGCCAGGTCATATCTATAAAACTCAATCTCTGATTTCTTATTACCACATGTTAGAAATTGCAAGACCTCCCAAGAGACTTGGGAAGTGCTTTCATCATACTTCTCCTCAAAAACAAGAGCTAGGAAGAATATAGTGTCGATGGAATTCACAACCCTCAAGAAACAACAAAAGCAAGGAGTGGCTGATTATGTAACTAAAATGAAAGATGTAGCAGACAAGCTTACAAGCATAGGAGAAGAGATAGAGGAAGAGCACATAGTGAGGCAGATCATCAATGGATTTAAGGCTGATGACAAGTGGGAATCCTTCACCATAGCAATGGATCTCTACATGGATATGAAAATACCTGATCTCAACACCTTGATGGGACAACAGAAATGGTGACAATTAGGAGGTAACCAATCTTCTGCCCTTTATACATATAAGAATAAAGCTAAGCATAAAGGTAAAATAAGAAACATGAAGAAGAGGCTAGTACCTCTCAGGCTAACTATGTATGAAGAGGAAGAGGTGTTAGAGGAAGGAGCAGAGGAGGAAAACAAGGCAAATGGAGACCCTACAACAATTCACCATGCAACATATGTGGTCTCAACAACTACACTACAGAAGAATTCTACCAAAATACAAGGAACCAAAGGGCAAGAGGCTTCCATAGAGGAAGCTATGGACAATCTATAGGGAGGTACAACAATGGTGGAGGCAACTACAAGCATAACTATAATCAAGGCTACAACAACAACAACTATCAAGGAGGCTTTAGAGGAAGAAGGGACTTCAACAACTATAGTGAAGATCAAGAAGACTTACTCATCACGAACATGAAATCCAAGCAAGGTAAAGATGATGAGCATCTCTTCTACATTAATTCAGGTTGTTGCAATCTTGACTATTCAGTTATAGAGATCAAACCTTATCTGAGTTGGAAATATGGTAGAAAAGGCTAGAGCACATACGAGAAAGAACTCTGAAGCAAATTTGCAAGGATCAAAGTGTGTTTGGCATTCCCAATGTGACCAAGCAGCACATGATATACAAATGTGGAGCTTGCCAGTTTGTAAAAGCTCACAGGAAACCATTCAACACAAAAGGATACATCCATGAAGACTATTTGGAGCTTGAACACACTGATATGTGGGGTCCTCGCAAAGATCCATCCATCGTAGGTTCAAGGTACTATGTCTCATTTATTGATGATTACAATAGGTGTACAATCCTCTATTTCATGAAGCATAAGGATGAGGTATTTACATGTTTCAAGACATATTTGCCACTAGTTGAAAACCAAACAGGAAGGAGGTTGAAGAGAATCAGGTCTGATGGAGGTGGTGAGTATTTTTCACATGAGTTTGATCTATTTCTATAATATAGAGGCATAAAGAGGGAAGTAGCAACCAGGTATACTCCTGAAATGAATGGAATGGTAGAGGGAAGGAATAGTTAATTGTTGAAACAACTAGGCCTATATTAAATGAGAAAAAATTACCTAATTATTTATTGGAGAAGGTGTTTCGAGAGCCACCTACTTGGTTAATAGGCTGCCATTCAAATCATTGGATAGTCTGACACCACAGCATGGAATGGCAGGAGACCCTCATTGGATCATTGCAAACTATTTGGGTGCATTGCCTATGCACACATCCCATCACAAATCAGAGGGAAGCTTGACCCTAAGGCTGAAAAATGTATATTTATTGGGTATGATCAGAATCAAAAGGGATATAAATTATACAATCCCACTAACAAGGCATTCATAGTTAGTAGGGATGTAGTATTTGATGACAATAATTCATGGTTTGAAGATGATTCCAGGAAATTCAAGTTACCATATGATTTGGAAAATGATTTTCCAACCCTCACTCAAGATGATCAACACCTAGAAGAGGACACCAACTCAAAGGATGAGGAGTAAATTGACTTCAAAGCTTGGAAGTCAAGAGGCAAGCTCAAATATGAGCAATTAGAGGACATCCTTAGTCACAAAACACTTCGTCTACATTACTAAAGACTCTATGGCTGAAGAGCCTTCTTCATTTGAAGAGGCTAGGAAGAAGAAAGAGTGGAGAGAAGCCATGCATCAAGAAGTGGACGCATTGCAGGAAAACCACACTTGGGAGCTAACTCCCAAGAAGCAAGATATGAAGGTAATTGGTTCAAGGTGGATATACAAAATTAAAAAGAACTCTGATGGTTCTATAAATAGGTACAAGGCAAGGTTAGTGGAAAATGGATTTTCCCAAACACATGGAGTAGACTATGAAGAAGCATTTTCAGATGTGGCAAAGAGGCCAACAATCAGGGTATTGGTAAGTCTTGCCGCATCTAAAAATTGGAATTTATATGAGTTAGATGTCAAGAATGCATTCTTAAATGGTTGGATATCAGAAGAAGTGTATATGGCACAACCATTAGGTTTTGAAGATGAAGAAAAAGCAGGTTATGTATGCAAGCTCATAAAAGCACTCTATGGTCTCAAGCAAGCTCCTAGAGCTTGGAACCATAGGCTTGTTTCCTATTTGCAGGATCAAGGCTTTGTGACAAGCAAGGCAGACTCTTCTTTATTTGTTAAGAAGAATAAATCAGAGGTCATCTACTTATGTGTCTATGTAGATGATATCATTATCAGAGGAAATGATTTTGATGGTATCAAGCAGGTCAAGGCTCAATTAATGAAGGAATTCAAAATCAGTGATCTAGGGTTATTAACATATTTCTTTGGCTCAGAACTTGGTGTATTCATGAGATAATTGAACTACATACATGATATGTTGGTAAAATTTAAAATGGATAACACTAAAGGTGTAGGTATTCCTATGGAGCTCAACCATAAGCTAAGTTCTCATGAAGGTGAACTACTTGAGGATGTTACAAGTTATCAATAACTAGTGGGTAGTCTTAATTATGCTACTTTGAAACGACAAGTTATTGCCTATGCATTAAGTACATTGAGTCTGCTTATGCATCTACCAAGGAAGCCTCATATGGAAGTTGCAAAGAGGGTGCTTAAGTATCTAAGGGGTACACTGAATGAAGGATTGTTCTATCCCTTCACTTCTGACATAGATATAAAGTTGTATTCTGATGCAGATTGGGTTGGCTCCAAGGATGATAGGAGGAGCACTTTAGGATACCTATTCTTTGTTAGTTCAAAACTTATATCTTGCTCATCCAAGAAGCAACCAAGTGTGGCCTTATCTTCCACAGAAGCAAAATATAGAAGTTTGGCAAATGCAACTCAAGAAGTTGTGTGGCTTAAGCAATTTTATGCAGATTTGGAGATAGATTCCTACACTCCAATTATCTTTGGAGATAACACTAGCTAGTTTTAACATTATTTCCAAGTCCTTAGTGGATAATTTTCCATATTAAAACAATTATTTATCGTCAATGAGGGGATTCCATAACACAGAGAATTTTCCATATTAGAATAATTATTTATCCTCAATGAGGGGATTCCATAACACAGGGAAAATAAAATCTCATCTTCCCTTCTAGGTTCTCTAGGCCTATTGATTAAATACTTTCGTGCTTGATGGTCTCAGATGACAATGAAATGCATGCCTAGAAGAAAATTTGAAAAATTTTGAATCACAAATAGAATAGCCAAACCTTCTCTCTTTGTTCTACCATAAATTCTGTCTGCCTTTGTAAGTTGTTTTCTTGCATAAGCAAATAGAATGGACAACCTTGTGTGTGGATGGTTGTTCCAGAACTACTCCAATTACATGAAGACTCACATGCATATTCACATGGAACTCAAATGGACAATTAGGAATATTTACGGGTGGCATACTATATAACCTTACATTTAGCTCACGTAAAGCTTCTTGTGCTTCCACACTCCAAGAGAAAGGGACCTTCTTTCTTCTAAAGCTTGATAGAGTCTTAGCTATTTCAGCATACATTCATATAAATCTTATATGGTATCATGCATGGCCTAAAAAATTTTACATTTCCTTAGTAGTGAGTGGAATGGGCATGAAAAGGATGGCAATATCTTAGCTAAATGAACAATTATTCCTTTGACTGAAACTCTATGGTCATGGAGTATACCTTTGGTGACAAAAAATAAACATATGGTAGAGTTCAACTTGAAAGTTTTCTCGATACTCAATTTAACTATTTCTTTCAATTTTTTGAAATGCTGATGAGAATCTTGGACCACCACTCTTATATTTGTACCTAAGAATACTGAAGATTCATCCATGAAAATGTGGAGAAATGTCATTCCCCATTTACCTAGTATTGGATACATTGTTCTATTAAATGAAGAAGGTGCATTTTTTAGTCCAAAAGCCATGTGTCTATAGACATAACCTCCCCATTTTGTCTCCATCTTCAGGGTGAATGAGAATTTTATTTTCGCCATTGAATCCATCAAGAAAGCAATGCAAAATGTGTCCAAATACTTCTTCTTGTACCTCCTCTATGAAGGGTTGAGGGAAACCATCTTGAACAATCACTTTGTTCAGAGCACAGAAAACAACGCACACTCTTAATTTGCCACTAGTTTTAGGTACAATGCCATATATGAAATCCACCTTGAGTGCTCTATAAGAATAATAAAACTTTCCTCTTCTAATTTTTGTATTTCTACATTGACCACCTCTACATAATTGGGATTGAGTTGGTATGGTCTAGTTCTTATAGATACAACTCTCTCTACTAAGGGTATTTGATGTAATCCAAGCTCCTCTTGAAGCTTGATAGATCCTTATAGAAACAAGAAAAGGCATTTTTATAGGTATAAAGAAGAGAGGTTACCTTCTATAGATAGTTCCACAATCATGTGGCTAGGTGGACTACTAGTGGGTTTTCTTTGTCTCCAAGGTTCACTTCTTGAGCATGTATTTCGAGGATAGCCTCACTTGAAAAATCATCAATATTATGTGTTGTAGTAGCATTGATCTTTTCCTCCATGATATTTTCCTTACTCTACTCATTTGGAATATCTAAAAATGGGAAGTCATCTCTGTCCCGAGGTCAAAATTAGCCTTCATACATGCTTGCACAAGTTTGGCACCTTCTCGTTGTGCATCTAGCAAACTATTGAAGTTTGCATGATTATTTCTTTTCTCATTGCATAAAAATTTAGTGATGCCTTTTGAAAAAAATTGGCCACTTTGGTTAAGTATCCCAAGTGGAGGTGCCTACCTCTTGAGAGGTGCCAACAAAGAAATTGAGCTTATCCACTTTTCTCCATAGCAGCATCTAGTTCCATGGAAAAAACTAATCCAATTTGACCAAAGGAAGGATTCTTTCCTACTAGTTCTTAGTGTTTGCTAGGTTCCCACTTTGTGCTTGCCCTTCATAATTTAGTTTCCCAACTCCATGAGAATCACCCAAAACAAGGTGCATAATCTCTTGAGGTGTGCCTAAATTCGATTGCCCAAATGTATCCTACACATAAAAATTTAATCACCCAATTCTACCATGTTGGGAATCAAAAAGTAGGCTACCTTGGCTACCTGAGAATCTGGACAAGTTGGGGCACCATAGGGCAGGTACTCAAACTCGCCCGATTTTGCTCCTTTTGTTCTTATATATCTAGTTCCCTAGAATCAATGGTTTACCTTTTTCCTCATTGCAAATTACCTATTTTTATTTACTTTCACCTCCCTATGATTCTTCCACAAAAACTTCATTTTTGTGAAGAGAATCCACACATGGTCGATTTTGATCTATTTCATCATTTATTTCCCTATTTCAATTGTAGAGGAACTTTTTACTACTCATCATCCCATTTAATAGGTTATCATCTTCATGAGTAAGGGAAGGTATTAAGTGAGTGCCCACTGTAAAGCCAGTTGGATTGGCAGTGTCACATTCTTCCTCCAAATTTATTTGTGACTAGTTGTAAGCCTTTGTAGAGATCCATAGCCTATTGCTATCTGAGTCCTATAATGACTTCGCTTTTCTCAACCAAGGTCTTCCCAAGAGTAGAGGATAAGAGATCTCCTGGGCTAGGGTAATAAAGACAAAATCCATTAGAAATCGTAACCTTGACCTATCATGGGTACCTTTTCAATGATGCCCAATTGTATGATCTGATGTTGATCTACCAATGGAATAATGAAAGGTGATGCCTTTGTCAGGTCCAATTTCAACTTCTTCATGGTAAAATCAGGCATCAAATTGAACCGAGATCCAAAATCTAAAATGAAACTTGTCAAAATTTTACTTTTTATGGAAAGAGAAAATCTGAACGTTTGCTAGCCTGGCAATAGTGGAGGGAAAAATTGACCATGAAGCCATCTATACCTAGTGGTGGAATCAAGTTGGTAGATTGTACTACTTCAATAATTCACTTATCACCTTTACATCTATCTTAATAAGTTGTTATAAACCAGCCTTATGATGAATCCCCTTCAAAATTTCTACAATATTCACCTCTCGTGAGGGGAGAGTCAAATGGTCTTTCAATGAAGTGCTCAGCCTTTCATAGGCTTCTTCAATGGTCACTTGATCCTCCAAATTGGGCTTTCTACCCTCTTGCTTTTCCTTGATTCTCTTTAGCTCTTCTATATGGGTTGCTACCACTTGCCTACCTCAAGTCACCATAGGTGTTGTAGATGATGAAAGAACAAAGGATTGTTGAGTCATACCTCCCTTTCTTAGGGATACCACCATCATATGAATCGAAATGGGGTGGTTATAGGGATATTCATGGTATAGTGATCCTTGGTATCAAGGTAGTGCGGACAAGGAGGTGCACCCTCAAGAAAAGAGCATTTAGTTTGCAAATGACTATATTCCCAATAATGATAGCCCATTAGTGGTCTAGTATACCTGGGTTGACTCAAATGATTCTGCTCCTTGTTGTGTGTATTTGAAGCACTATCATAAAATATGTCAACGACTTTTTTATTCCCTGTCTATGCACCTCCTTTAAGGCAGTAGTAGTTGCATGATCATGAACATTTTTGTCAAAAAAATATCTTACTTGATTGGGATAGCTCATGTTGGAGTGGTCTGTATTATTGCATGTGGTGCACTAAAACGGCTTGTGGATGTCTTCAATAGTCCACAACTCCTCTACTTTACTTTGAATTAGTTGTGCCACTAAACTGTCATTGTAGTGTGCAGGTGGTGAGGTCATCTTCTCCTCTTGTTGACTCTGATGCATCTTCAGTGCTTCAAGTTCCCTCCTCAATTTCTCAATCTGATATGAGAAATATAACTTGCTTGAATCCTATCTTTAAAATGCACTTTGGCATCCTCAATGCGAGAAGCTATTGCCACAAAGTCACCTAATGTGGCATCCAGTCTTAATGATTCCCAAAAGCTTCTATTGGGAAGCCCTTGGAAGAGCCTCCTCAATCCAATTTTTTACTAAAAATGCTCTTGGTGCATGTGGAAAAGTAGAAATTAGTGCTTTAGCATGTGTATAATATTCATGGAAGGATTCACCTACCTCTAACTTCAAATTTTCCAATTGATGCAAGGCTCGTTCAAAAGAGTTGCTTGATCAAAATGTTTGAGAGAAAGAAGTCTTTAAGGCTTCCAAGGTGACAAAGTGCCCATCTGCGTGTTGGCTATACCATTTGCGTACAAGTGCATTCAAGGTAGAGAGAAACAGTACTGGCATGATATCATCTTGATGTTGAACCCTCCTCTAGAACATAAGTAGATGAACCTCCTTATGTGATCATATGCATCTTCATGCACCTAAACTTTAAAAGTATGGAAGTTGATATTTAATCTGGCTAATCAATTTGAAAGGTCCTCCATCCATGCGTGAAGTTCATATGTGGTGTCTGAAGAAATATCAAGGGTCCTTCTAGGCATCTCTTTAGAAAGAGGTTGAGAGGCTAAATTCAATGGAGAGACTTAAAGATAAGGGGGTGTTTAGTTTCCCAAAAGAACGTTAACTTGAGTTTTTGGGGTTCTTATGTGCATGAAGAGGCTCCCTATCCACTAATGTATGGGTCATGTACCCACTCAGAAGACTTAAAAAATCAAATAAAATTAATACAAAAAACGAATGCTTACTGCAACAAATATCTCACAAAGAGCATACAACATTCTCACCATGCATGCAAATTGTAGAAGTGTTATCTAGGACCATGGTTCCTATCACTTCTTCTACTAAATAAGGATTCTTCCTTAGGAAAATATACCTTGTAACATGCCTATGTGTAAGAAGACAATTTACAAGTGGAGAATATAGTGATGAGAAAATCATAAGTCCTTAAGACTCATAATGATTTCAATAAGGTAAAGATAGATCAATAAGAATTTCATGCAGTCTGGTAGCCAATCCAAAAAAAATAGTTGATCACATGAAACCAACAAAGAAAAGCCTAAAACAACAAGATTCTCTTTGCAACTGAGATACAACAAGCTCCTCACTGAGGCATAACTATCCAAGACTTCCCAATTACATGGAAAAGCTATTTCCCACATATATGAATATCCAAGGCTTTGTATAATCACCATAGGGTTTCCTTAATGCATAGTGAGAAACGTCACCACAGAATACAATGAGCATCCCAAATGCAGCTCAAAGTGAAAGCATAACCATCAAGACAATATACAATGGATGATCAAACTAGATCGTCTAGATCACAAACTTAGATAAGAGTAGAATAGATTAGACTAGGCTAGACAAATGAGTGTCCAACTTCTTCTTATGTAGACTCCATAGGCCAAGTGGAGTGGCCTTGCCGATTGGAATAATTTACAGTTTTGTGCGTCAATCTTGTGGGACTAGTGGCAGAGATGATATATTTTTAGTACTAGTCACAAACCACTTTTAAGACCTCGACTAAGATATTTTGACCTCCATATGATGATGCAATGGATTTTTTGTACAATACTAAATCATTTTATTTCTTACTAGCAAGACAAAAAGTATCAAATTGAGTGGTCTCATTCTCGCCTCTTGCTCGTCATGCAGAAATGAGGTAGAGATGATGCCTAGATGGGGAGACACCCACCTAAATGGGATAGTAGAAGATACACCAAAGTAGAGGTGTCGCCCAGGTAGAGGTGACACTCAAGTAGAGGCGGCATCTAGGTAGACGTGGTGCCTACGTAGAGATGGTGCACAAGGAGAAGAATCACTTAACCATTCCCATACCAACTTTGCCAAATCATATATTTTTCTTTAATGCCAATGAGAAGCCCATTTATAGAAGGTAGTTCTCCATGCAAGAGCCCTCATCAAGGTATAGTGACACAACAATATGTTGCCTTATCCAAGTGTAGGAGGGGAAGAAACGACAGAGCCATAGGTCACCACAAATGAATATCCTTGATGCATGACTACATTACATAGGCCTAATGTTGCCCCAAGAGAGTTTCCATACTAAGAGAAGAACCAAAAGAACATGGGTCGCCCATGAAGGTTGAAACGTTTCCTGTAACAAGTGTCCACTTAGGAGGTCGCATTGCCCTATGCTGGGCCCCCTAGATAGAGCTACCTTGTAAAATTCACCCATGATGATGATCAGAAGTCATCAAAGATGATGATTAGAAGGCCCACAAAATGATGTGTTGGGGCCAATATGGGCCATACCCATGATGAGGTTGGGGTTAACAATCACCATCTCCTCAAATCCACGAATGCACTCAAGCCTTGGAAGAATATTGCATTCCTTAAAATTAGGAACTATATCTTTTGAGGAACAGATGCCCCCCAAGGTAAGGGTTCACCCCAAGGGAGGCCCCAAGCCCCAATCAGATGAGGGGTTGCCCAAGGGAGACCACCAAGACCTTATAGCGTGAGGGGTCTCTTCAGGAATATCACCAAGCCCAAAGGAGTGACAAGCTGCCCAATGATGGCCCACACACTTTATATGGGCGACTACTAGCATTCATAAGGAAAGAACATGCATTATATGGGTGACCACAAGCATTAATAAGGTGAGAGCTATCCCTTCTCATGGATTATGCTAGTGTAGGGAGAGTGGCACTTCACTTATTCATTATGGGAGTAAGCATCTACATGGCCCAAGAGGATGAATGCAAAATGGTTTACAAGAAACAAGCCACCTTGAATATGACTTGACCATTTGCCTTATAATCTCAACACTACAAATAAGGATCAAGATATAAAGCATGAAGATATGGATTTAGAATTCTAATTTGAAAGCCTCCTCATAATATTCATAATCCACCTAGCACATTAATCTGTGATAAAGCCTATAATCTAGAAAAATCCATTCCTAACATCTAGGGAATCTTTTCAAGATTATATCTATACATTCCATACTTCAAATCGATCATCTCGCATGTCCATAAGATCATTTGGATTTTGAATATGAAAGAAGACCCCTTGCTTAGCAAGCCCCCTTCTTGCTTGATTCTTAGTAGACTTTGTGCAGCCATATCTAGATGATAGATTTCTATGTGTATGAGCTAGATGGCTCTAAGAGTTTAGTATAGTGCTTATCAAATCCAACTCATTTCTTGTAATCTTTGATTTTTTTTCTTAAATCTATTATTGTCTCCTAATTTTTTTCAAATCTCATATCCAATCTTTGCAAATTGAGAGAGAAAATACCCGAGACTTGAAAAATGGTATATGTCTGCATGCTTAGTAAAGGCAATAACTTGTCTTTCTTCTAGGCATTGCTTTTATAGTACAAGCGAGCATTTTGTGTGTGATCGCTTACATTAAAAAGACCAATAATTTAACTTTATTTGTGTAAAAGCTCTTGGGATCAATCCTCAAGAGTTCAAAGTAGCATTCATTTCAACAAACAAAAGTTCTTTGAATATGCTTATGAGGCCACACATGCCTCAACACTTCATATTGAAGTTCATCTTTCTCCCATCCATGGATCATAGAATTTTAACATACAAAGGCATTTATGGAGGATCAGGAGAAGCCATTGAGGTTGCTTGAAGGAAGGAGATCTATTGGATCAAGTTCAAGAGCACACAAGCCAAAAAAATGGAGTCTACTAGTGGACAAGGAGAGCATTGACTTCATTTTTTTGGAACTTGTGAAGTACAGAGTAAAAGGTATTGATGTTTTCCACTTCTCTTACATGAAAGGGGTCTAACAGAGTGTGTTAGAGTACATCATGTCAGCATAGAACATTTAAATAGAGAAATTAGGCAAAAGACAATTATTGTTCGATGGAGATTTAGAATATCTAGCTACCTCATGGGGAAAGGATTATGGGGTCTCATTAGTCGCACATATGCTAAACCTAGATTGGGTGAGAATCCAAATACTAATCAGTTAGGGATCTTTAGAGCATGGAACGAGAGAGATAAGAGAGTCATCTTCATATTATCTTACCACATTATCAATGCCATGATAGGGCATAAGCAAGATTTAGATACCTCCATGAAAGTATAAGAAACCCTAGAGAGAATTTCCTCCACGTCAGTCAAAGCTAGAAAGATCTAATTGAAGAATCAAACTCAACTAGTTAAGGAAAAAACCCATAGCAATATAAATGATTACATTTTGAGAATCAACGAAGTTGGTGATGGATTATGATCCATAGGTTTTCACATAGATGATGATGACCTAGTTACATACACCTTGAATGGGCTAAGGGATTCTGCAAGGACTTTAAATATATCTATGTATGTCAAAGATACCCTTCCCAAATTTGAGAAATTGGTGGTCTTCATGGTCACTGAGGAGATGATTATTGGAGAGTCAACACAAAAGGGCAATGAAGCCCAAGCATTCTATGTAGGTAAAGGGATTGATAGAGGAACGAACCAAGGAAGAGGAAGAGGAAAGAAAGGGAGGGATCAAATGGTGATCCTAATCAAGGTCAAGGAAGCAAGTACACTTCAACAATACGAAGAGGGAATCTATGGGTATAGGAGGAAGGTTCAACCAGAATAGGGACAACCACAACTCAAAAGGTTGCTTAATTTTTGACAAGCAAACTCTACAAAGTGTTGGGATAGATGGATGGATGATCCAAGAGACTGAGTAGGTACTACTAAATCTGCTTTGTACCAGCCCTCTTTTTCTTCAGAGTTGATAAGTAGACCTTCTTAGCTTTCTAATAACACCAAAAAATGGCCTATGTACTTTGGAAGTGATATGTGTAATGATTGAACCAAAACAGATAACTTTGAAGTTCACAAACTCAAGAAAACCTTCTATTTATGTCTTGACACCTGCTGGATGTTTTACTTAGTGTGACCAGCACAGTAGAAATTGATAAAATTTCTTTTAGGGGTATTTAATTACTTAGTAAGCTACCATTTGCAAGTGGAATGATGTAAAAAGATAAACTATGCTAAGAGAAATCAATTTAGCAAGTTTAGCTATACCCCCAACTTTTTAGGACTGTAGCAGAAAATGATCAGAGTTCACCTCGACGCAGATTTCTCTGAAATGTCTGAATAGAATCACTTCAAACTTTGTCAGCGTGTAGTTGACTTTGAGCTGAATCCAACAAGCTTTGAATCACTTGATTTGGTGAAGAATTGACCAAGATATGCCCTTGACAAGTTGACAGACTTTTGAGTAGACTAATAGACAACTCAAAGATGAATGATATAAATGTATCTATTAATGAACACTTGTATACAATCCCATTGGCATGAATAACATTGCCTAATGGTGTAGAGAGGTGTAGGCTATAGTATATTCCTCACACACACTCAAAATCAGTAGAATGAGGCTTGGGAATGATCTCTCTAACCCGCGACTTTTCATGTTCACTTTTATATGGAGTGAGTGAAGATTTGAATTCAAATTCCAATTTTGGCTCCCTATAATCAAGCTCCTAAATGCTTGGAGATATTCCTTCAATCAAATGAGCTACTTTTTCCACAACTCACTTTGGTAGGTGATTACAAAAGATTCTAAGTCAATTTGACTTTTACAATGAGGTAAAGTGGTAATTAACCACTAGGATATGTTCCTATGCTTCTTCATGTAAGTGTAGACTTTAATGCATCCTTTGAGCCAAATGTGTAGGCTTGCAATTTACACCAACAGCTCCCCCTCAAGCCAAACATTTTGGCTTAAGTCTTCATCTTCAATCTTCAAGTATATCTTGTAATCCAATCATGGATTTGAACCTGCAAAGTTTTGTTCCATCCAAAGCTTTAGTCAACAAATCTGCACATTGCATATTAGTTGATACATAGGTAAGTTGAATGTCCTTGCTTATCAACTTCTCTCTCACATAATGATAATGGACCTCTATGTGTTTGATCCTAGCATGATAGATAGGATTAGCTGCAAGATGAAGAGAACTTGTATTATCCTCAAAGATAATTGGTGACCTAGTATGCAATCCCAATTCTGTATACAAAAGCTTAATCCAAATTGCTTCTTGTGTGGCATTAGCCAGTCCTCTATACTCTGCCTCTGTAGAAGACAAAGCAACAGTAGGTTGCTTCTTTGAAGACCATGAAATTGGTTTGTCACCTGCAAAGGAAATATATCCAAAAGTGCTCATCCTATCATCCTTGCATCCTGCCCAATCTGCATCTAAATAAATTTTGATATCAATATCTGAAGTGTAAGGGAAATACAAACCATGGTTCTGTGTACCCTTGAGATACTTCAAGATTCTCTTGGCAGCCTCTAAGTGAGGTATCCTTGGCTTGTGCATAAATGACTTAGCACACTTACTCCATCTGCAATATCAATTCTTTTAAGAGTAGCATAGTTCAAGCTACCCACCATACTTTGATAACCTGTAATGTCTTTGACTTCATCACCTTCATGGGCACTTAGCTTTAGGTTTACCTCCATTGGAGTGCTTGCTACTTTAGCATCCTGCAAGTGAAACTTCTTCAACATATCCTGTACATATTTTTTCTGAGTAATGTATATCCCTGAATTCGTGTAGACTAATTCAAGTCCCAAAAAATACTTCAATAAACCAAGATCATTGATCTTGAACTCCTTCATCATCTGGCTTTTGATATACCTGATTCCATTGATATCATTACCTGTAATGATGATGTCATCAACATAAACACAGAGATATATTACCTCTAAAATACTTCTCTTAATGAATAGAGAAGTGTTAGCCTTGCTCATGACAAAACCTTGGTCTTGGAGGTATGTAGTTAACCTGTAATTCCATGCCCTAGGTGCCTGCTTCAATCCATATAAAGCCTTTTTTAATTTGCAAACATAAGTTACCTTCTTAGGGTCCTCATAGCTAGGAGGTTGTGACATATAAACTTCCTCTGAAATCCATCCATTCAAGAAAGCATTCTTGACATCCAATTGGTACATGTTCCAATTCTTTGATGCAGCCACACTTACCAACACTCTGATTGTTGGCATCTTGGCCACAGGAGAAAATGTCTCTTCATAGTCAATGCCTTGGGTTTGTGCAAAACCCTTGGATACCAATCTGGCTTTGTACCTATTAATTGTTCCATCAGAATTTCATTTCAACTTATAGATCCATCTGGATCCTATTACCTTCATAGAATCCTTCTTGGGTACTAACTCCCATGTGTCACTCTCCTTGAGTGCTTCAATCTCCTCATCCATAGCTTCTTTCCATTCTGATTTGGTTATTGCTTCTTCATATGAACCTCGTTCTTCATTTGACAAATCTTTGGCAAGATAAACTGAATGTTTAGTAACAAGAGATGTATCATACCCGTATCTGATAGGTTTCTTGCTTTCTCTTTGAGATCTTCTGATTGATTGAGTTGAAGATTCAGGTATTTCTTCAAGCTTTTTCATCTTCATTTTGCCCTTGGACTTCCATGCCTTGAACTCTTCAAGGTTGATAGTGTCTTCATCATCTGAACTTGAGTCTTCTTTCTGAGTAGGTTCCTCCTTTGCAAGTTTTGGAAATTCCTCTTCCAAGTCATAGGGTAGTTTAACCTTCCTGCATTCATTCTCATACCAAGAATCATTTTCATCAAAGATCACATCTCTGCTTACCATAAATCCCTTATTGGTAGGATTATAAAACCTGTAACCTTTTTTATTTAAATCATACCCAATAAAAATGCATTTTTCAGCCTTTGGGTCTAGCTTACCTCTTCTCTGAGAAGGAATGTGCACATATGCTACACATCCAAATATTTTGCAGTGATCTAATGATGGTCTCTTACCATGCCATGCTTCATAGGGTGTCATACCATCAAGTGACTTAGATGGTAAACTGTTTATGAGGTAAGTGGCAGTTAAACACTCTCTGCCCATAGATAGTTAGGTAACTTCTTCTCATTAAGCATAGATCTAGCTGCCTCAACAATTAACCTATTTCTTCTTTCAGCTACCCCATTCTATTCAGGAGAATACCTTGTGGTTATCTCTCTTTTGATGCCTCTGTCCTACAAGAAGTCTTCAAATTCATTGGAGAAGTACTCACCTCCTCCATCTGACCTTAGCCTCTTCAAATTTCTTCCTATCTGGTTTTCAACTAATGCAAGATATTTCTTAAAACAATTAAATACCTCATCCTTGTGCTTCATGAAGTATAATACAGTCCATCTGCTATAATCATCAATGAAAGACACATAGTACCTTGATCCTGAGACTGAGGGGTCTTTGCTAGGTCCCCATACATCTGTGTGTACAAGCTCTAGGTAGTCTTCATGCATATATCCTTTCTTGGAGAAGGGTAACCTGTGAGACTTACCAAATTGACAAGCACCACACTTGTAAATCATATGTTGCTTGGATACATTAGGTATCCCAAGCACACATTGGTCCCTGCACATTTGTTTCAAGGTTCTTTCTCCTATGTGCCCTAATCTTTTGTGCCAAATCTCAAGCTCTGAAAATGTTATATTCTTTGTATCTTCCAACTCAAAAGTGAATAGTCTACATGATTTTTCTCCTTTAGCCATCCTCTTGAACCAATGTCTTGGGTCCTCCACATATGCTCCATATTGATTAAATCTGACCTGCAAACCTTTCTCCACAATATGACCAATGCGCATCAAATTTTTGGTAATGGTTGGTACATAGAGTACCATGCTCAACAGATTTTGATTACCATCACAAGTCTTAACATTTCCAACTTTAACTACTGAATGCTTTGTATCATCACCTGTTTGGACTTGATGTTTACCTTTGGGTTCCTCAAGATCAAAGAGTAGTGCCACATTGCCAGCCACATGATTTGAGCACCCTGAGTCAATGTAGAATAAGTGGTCATCATTTGTACCTAACTTTGAAGTCATGTTCATGATCAGAAGAGAGTCATCCTGCTCCTCTGTGTAGTTGTTGTAGTCCTTTCTAGTTTTGAATCCTCCTTGGTAGTTACCATTGTAAATGTTGTTGTAATTGTTGTTGTAATTGTTGTTGTAATTGTTGTTGTGGCCTTGGTGATGGTTGAACCTTCCTCTTGACTGTGAGTATCCACCTCTTTGGTAGCCTCTTCCTCTCTGATTTTTGTAATTCCTGAAACACTCATCTGTAGTATGATTTGATAAACCACAAATGTTGCATGGTTATGAGTTATAGGGTCTCCCCCTACCTTGCTTACCTCCTCTGCCCCTTCCTCTTGAAGATCTACCTCTCCCTGCATAGTTGGCTTGGGAGGTAGAGCCTTCATCTTCCATCTTCTTGCTCTTGCCTTTATCCTTAGACTTCATATTAGTGTATAGGGCAGAAGAGTTATTACCTTTGGATGTATCTCCATTCTTTGTGAGCTTTGCCTCATGTGTAAATAGTTGTCCCATGAGAGTTGTAAGATCTGGAGTATGCATGTCCATGTAGAGATCCATTGCAATGGTGAAGCTCTCCCATTTGTCATCAGCCTTGATTCCATTAATCACTTGCCTTACAATTTTTTCTTCTTCAATCTCTTCTCCTATGCTTGCTAATTGATCTACAACATCTTTGATCTTGGTCACAAATTCTGAAAACAGCTTGCTTAGGTTGCTTCCTTAGTGTTGTGAATTCAATCCACAACTGATTTTTCCTAGCCCTTGTATTGGAGGAAAAATATGAAGACAAGGTTTCGCAAGTTTCTTGGGATGTCTTACAATTTCTGATATGTGGCAAAAGAAAGTCAGACATAGAGTTGAGTAAATATGACCTTGCCAATGCATCCTTAGCAGACCATGTGTTGAGTTTTTCTTGTTCTTCCTTGGTTGGTAATCCTCTTGCTTTGAATGAGGGCAATTCCTCATCTCCTGAGATGTATCCATAGAGACTCCTTCCTTGTAAGTAGGTCTTCATCCTTAGAGACCAAGCTTGATAGTTTTTCTTGTCCAATTTATCAATAAATGAAGGAAAACCATCTCCCATTTTACCTCTATTGCTCTGATACCATTGTTGGGCTAGATGGATGGATGATCCAAGAGATTGAGTAGGTACTGCTAAACCTGTTTTGTACCAGCCCTCTTTTTCTTCAGAGTTGATAAGTAGACTTCTTAGCTTTCCAATAACACCAAAAAATGGCCTATGTACTTCGGAAGTGATGTGTGTAATGATTGAACCAAAACAGATAACTTTGAAGTTCACAAACTCAAGAAAACCTTCTATTTATGTCTTGACACCTGCTGGATGTTTTACTCAGTGTGACCAGCACAGTAGAAATTGATAAAATTCCTTCTAGGGGTATTTAATTAGCTTAGTAAGCTACCATTTGCAAGTGGAATCATGTAAAAAGATAAACTATGCTAAGAGAAATGAATTTAGCAAGTTTAGTTATACCCCTGACTTTTTAGGACTGTAGCAGAAAATGACTAGAGTTCACCTCGATGCAGATTTCTCTGAAATGGCTGAATAGAATCACTTAAAACTTTAAAAGCATGTAGATGACTTTGAGCGAAATCCAACAAGCTTTGAATCACTTGATTTGGTGAAGAATAGACCGAGATATGCCCTTGACAAGTTGACAGACTTTTGAGTAGACTAACAGAGAACTCAGATATGAATGATATAAATGTATCTATTAATGAACACTTGTATACAATCCCATTGGCATGAATAACATTGCCTAATGGTGTAGAGAGGTGTAGGCTATAGTATAGTCCTCACACACTCAAAATCGGTAGAATGAGGCTCGGGAATGATCTCTCTAACCCGCGACTTTTCATGTTCACTTTTATATGAAGTGAGTGAAGATTTGAATTCAAATTCAAATTTTGGCTCCCTATAATCAAGCTCCTAAACGCTTGGAGATATTCCTTCAATCAAATGAGCTACTTTTTCCACGACTCACTTTGGTAGGTGATTACAAAAGATTCTAAGTCAATTTGACTTTTACAATGAGGTAAAGTGGTAATTAACCACTAGCATATGTTCCTATGCTTCTTCATGTAAGTGTAGACTTTAATGCATCCTTTGAGCCAAATGTTGAGGCTTGCAAGTTACACCAACAAAAAGGATTGCTATCAAAATGATAAAACAAATTCAACCTACAAAGGAAAGCTTAATTATGCATGATGTTATCTTGGATGTCACACACAAGGCTAAGTGGTTGAAAGATGCTCTTCATGTTTGCACAATCACAAAGAATTTAGTTTTTATGGGTCAAATGGTTGAGAGAGGATCGTAGATCCAATTCAACTAGAGGGTATGCTTTATGTAAAACCCTAAAGATGAGTATAGATTGATAACCAAAGGTAGGAACCATGGAAGACTATTCACTTTGGATGTTAATTCATATTTCAACCATACAATCCACTTCACATATGGAAGTAAGAAGGCAGTAGAATTGGACATATGGCACAAAATCTCTAGGCATATGAGTATTGAAAGGTTGAAGGATATGGAGGAGAAGGAGGTTACTACTAGGGTAACCAAATTTTATAATAAAAACCTTACGAATTTGTGCAAAACTTGTCAATTGGAAAAGCTGACTAGGTTCTCTCTACAAGAAGAGAAATTATGTGAGCTATCATCCACTTGATATCATCCATACACATGCTTAGGGACCAACAAAGAAAAATTCAATTTGAGGTAATAGGTATTCTATAGCTTTCATTGATGATTGCATAAGGATGACTTGGCTGTATTGTATGAAGCATAAATTAGATGTCTTTTAGTACTTCAACAAGTTCAAAACTCCATGAGTTCTTGCATTCCTTAGGAGAAAAATGGCATCAAAAGACAAATCACATGCAAGTACATAACACATCAAAATGGTGTGGCAAAGATGAAGAATAGGTACATTGCAAAAGAAGTATGTCTAATTGCAATTAGGTTGATGGAACAACCACTTCAATATACAGCATGAATAGAGCTGCCACATACGTTATAAATGTTATTGCACCTTGTGAAGCTTGTTATAATAGCAATCTAGATGTATCACATTTGAGGGTCTTTGGTTGCACATGTTATGTATTGAATCCAAATGATTTAAGGAACAAGTTTGATGATAACTTAGAAATATGTGTCTTTATGAGTATGCACATGAGAAAAATGGTTATATATGCCATAAGCCCAAAACGATGTTGGAAATCAATGTCACATCAGTCCAAAATCCTATTAAGACAGAAACTCTAATTTTTGTACTTAGTCATTTTTGGCACAAAATTTAGGTTACATTTTTATGAGCCTATCTTGTAGAACTTGAAGAGAGCTTTCTAATGGTATATGACATGCAGTCATCAGAAATCAGATTTGGGAGAAAAGCCTAACCCTAATTTTTTGTTGATTTAGGGTTTTTACCTCATTTGATAGGTCTCGGCTTGCAGGTCATAAAAATGCCTTCAGTTCATTTATCAGGTGGTCAAAAGTGTGAAAAAGCTAGTACAAAGCACTCTTCAAAGATGAGTTTAAAATTAAACAAAAGCTAGTTATAAAAATAGCAATCCTATTAAAAAAAAAAACATAAGATTTATTTTAGTAATGAAAAGCATATTTTTTTGCAAAAACTTGGAAGGCCTACATAAGAGATGCGTAAGGTCACTTTTGAGGACATCCAACGCCAATTAATGTCAAATCTTAGAGGAGTTCTAGGTGTAGCGCACATGGGGCAGCCATGGTGCACATATGGGCAGCTATGGAGGAGCTATTGAAGCTTCTGAGGAGCATCCATGGAGTTCTTCTTGGGGAAGAGTGTGCTCACACTCTTGCTTATGGACAAGACTTACCTATCAGTAGCTTGGGGGTTTGGATCAGCCATCCACATCATATATTTGAAGATTGTCTTCTAAATGAAGATTATGGAGTACTTCAAACTTGACATTGGATGGAGCTTAACATAAGATTGCATCTTGTGTTCACTATTCAGGTACATATTCTCTTTATGCACACAGGTACATCCAAAGACAAGTCTACGAGAACATCTTGTAAAGAAGATAGTTTAAAGAAGAAGTAGTTTCTTGTTTTGCATTATACTTGGTCATGTTTTAGTAGGTTTTGACAACGAATTCCATTGAGAGAAAGAAATGCAGCAGATATCTAAACTAGCTTATATGTTTTGAGTCATATGTGTATGAGTTATGTTTTAGTTGAAGCTTTTGAGCAGGCAGCTTATATGTTCCCTCAAAGAATTTTTGGAGTATCAATTCAGAGCTACTTGGTATATGACAAGTTGCAAGGAAGTATATTTCTTCTTTATCTAACTCTTGAGGTAAAAGAGTATTTGTAGTAGCTATTGGAGACTTGGAGTGAGGTTTTTTGTTTGGAAAAGTTACCTCATATTAATTATACTTAGTATACTCAAAAAATTCAGAGTTTTTTAAGAGGAAAATTCAAAAAAATTAGTATTTTCAAAAAAATTCAAAAAATTCAATATTTTCATAAACATTTAGAAAAATTTAGATTTTTTTTTGATATACCAATCAGTTGGAGAATCTACTTTATATGTGTGTCTTGACTTTTGGATACATGTTTGTATTCAAAAAGGCGTTCCATTAGATCCTATCACTTGATTGAAAAGTGGAGTTAGCCAAAAGAAATTCAAGAAAATACTATCACATTTCACTCCGGAAGAATATGAAGATATGAAGTATCAACTTGCAGCTTTTGGAGTTCTCAAGGTGAGAGTTCATCCACTTGTGTTTCAATAGGAGTTGCAGATTCTTGGGAAGCATGGACACCTAGAGTCACACAAGTAGCAAATCAAACATTCAGTCATGAAGGTTTGATGAGAGAAGATTCTACACACGTATTTTGTTGGAGAGATCTATCATCTTGAATGATCTTGATAGATCTTGAGTATTTTTGAGTGAGATGTCTATCCTTTGTTTCTCAAGTTCTTAGCATTGAAAGAAGTAAGTCAAATATTCAGATTCTATCACATTAGTATTGCAGAGAAATAGAAGAAGATACTTTTTATATTGAAAAAAAGTGTATAAATCCTAAAGTGCTTTCAGCAAGGTTTTTGCTATGTTAGGATCAACTAACCTTATTCTATAATTTGGAAAGTTGAGGAATGGCAATGAAAGCTATTGTCATGTGTACAATGCTAATAAAAAGGATTCAAATAATTTATTTCAGGACACAAGTATTGATGATAAGAGCAATGCTAAAATCATTGAAGATCAGATTTATTGAAAGAAGGAAGACGTTCCAGATTTCATAAAAGTCTAATATACTTTGAAGAATACTGGATACTAGTGTTAAACCATCCAAGGGGGTGATGAGACATGAAGACTTATTTTCAACCATATGTGAAAGAATGCAGATTCATACCTACAGGTACCCCTAAATGTCCTTTGTCGGTTTGTCTTTATATTCTAGCTTTTAAAGAACAAGGAAGAAGGAGAATGTCTGGAGAAAGTTCCTATTGGGTGTTCTTGTTCGGGAGAAAGCTCTAAAGTTCTATTGGAGAGAAACTTGATATTTCAGCGAGGTATGTTACTTATGAGGTGCACACATATATGATTATACCAGACTTTGAAGGAAACAGGTATGAAAGAATTACAAATAGAACGAAGCTGAAGACAAGATGACATCATAGATAAGAAATTTTGGGGAGACTCTCATGATTTTAGTTGAGTTGAGTATAGTCAAATATGAACCAGCTAGTGTTCATAATACATTAAGTTATGAGTTGTCAGTCAAAAGTCCCAAGATGGATTCAGTTTCAAATTTCATTTAAGTATATTTACATGACACAAAAGAAGTACGTTGAAAAACCTTTCTTAAGGTAAATGCAAATATGTGGATTCTAGTGTATGCTTACAGGTTTGAGAAGATAGGAGATAGGAGATTCAGAGTCAAATCATGCTATATATGTTGTCAAGCAGTGATTGCTTGATATATGCTAACACTATTGGATATCTAGTTTGCATATTTTTCTCAGGTATTATGGTTCATATTCAACAAATTTAGGTATTTTGAAATTTGAAGAAGTTCAAATTCAGTTTTGAAGAAGACTTTTGAAGATAAAGTTTGAAGGTCAATTCTGAAGGATAAGTTTGAAGCTTATGTCACTTTGCAGATGAATGAAGTTGCATATCCAGTTGAGTTTGTACTAATATGACATTACAGGGGGGATTGTTGGAAATCAATGTCACATGACTCCAAAATCCTATTAGGGCAAAAACCCTAATTTTTGTACTCAAGTCATTTTTGGCACAAACTTTGGGAAAAATTTTTATGAGCCTATCTTCTAGAACTTGTAGGGAGCTTTCTAATGCTGTATGACATGTCGTCATCAGAGATGAGATTTGGGAGACAACCCTAACCCTAATTTTTTGTTGATTTAGGCTTTTTACCTCAGCTGATAGCTCTCAGCTTGCAAGTCGAAAAAATGTCTTCAATTCATTCATCGGGTGGTCAGAAGTGTGAAAAAGCTAGTACAAAGCACTCTTCAACGATGAGTTTAAAATAAAGCAAAAGCTAGTTATAAAAATAGCGATCCTAATTAGGAAAACGATAAGCTTTATTTTAATAACAAAAAGCAGATTTTTTCACAAAAACTTATAAGGCCTATATAAGAGAGGCTTAAGGTCACTTTTGAAGATATCCAATGCCAATTAAGACGAAGTCTTGGAGGATTTCTAGGTGTAGCATACATGGGGCAGCCATGGTGCACATATGGGCAGCTATGGAGGAGCTATTGTAGCTCATGAAGTGCAGCCATGGAGTTCTTCTTGGAGAAGAGTGTGCTCACACTCTTGCTTATGGAGAAGACTTACCAATCAGCAACTTGGTGGTTTGGATCATCCATCCACATCATATATTTGAAGATTGTCTTGTACATGAAGATTATGGAGTACTTCAAAGACATTGGATGGAGCTTAACATAAGATTGCATCTTATGTTAACTATTCAGGTACATATTCTCTTTATGCACACAAGTACTACTTGGAGCTTATTGAGGTGGTTGCATCCATATCTGGAGGAGTCGTATTTGGCATACATGAAGGCAGTGGCATCCATAAAGGAGAACTAGTACATGCATGCTACATGCATCAGATGAGGTGTTAGAGAAGGTCTTTACATATGAGTATGAGGATTTTTGTCAGCAACATGTTAGCATTCTATGTGAATTCTATAAGTATGTGATCATTCATACACACATCTGATTTAGGGACTTCCATAGCCTAAATTGAGATTAGGGTTTACTAAATATCAATTTCAAACTGATCTTTCCTCTTTTTCTCACTCATATTCACTCTTCTACAACTTATCAGGTCATACATCTCATACATATTTAGATTTCTGTTCTTACATCTGATTATTCTTGTAAATTCTGTACATACACTTTTCCATCTATTTCTGTTCACATAGAGTGGTTGAGATTTTTACTCCCACATTGTAAATTGACATTTGTATATATGATAGTGTGAGTAAGCAGTGGCTTATGTAACACTCTGAGCATGTTTTCTAATCTCTCTTTATCTTTGTCTCATCATTCCTATGATTAAGTGTTGTATGTTCATGTTGTCAATTTTGGAAGATATTGGAATCTGTGTTGTATATCTTGGACCTATGGGACATGTGGAATTTGTTATGGGCCTACCTAATTTCCAGCAAACGAATGGGATAATGATATCAAGGTATGTTAGATTTGATCAGTTTTTAGCTTGGGATGTTTCAAATGTATCTATGGAGGGTAATGAAGATGAACAAATGAACATTTCAAGTGAAGAACTAGAAAGCATGATCCTTAGTGGACCAAAAGATTTGAGTAACCACTCATCATGGAATGGAGAAGTTCCTACATCAAACCAAATGAGTGATGCAAGGAGAAATGGCAAGGGTTATATCAAAGAGGTAGAAGAAGAAGAAGTCCTATGGATTGAGATCAATGTAGAATACTATGCAAAGAAGGAGGAGAGCTCAAAAGTCAATAAAAGATATCCAAATGAATGGAATGGTGCATCTAGAAGGTTTGATAGAGTAAGATATCCAGTTGAAAGACTTGCATATGATTCATTTACGGTTATACACTATGCTTACATGAGCAAGGTTGTTCAAGAACCCACATTCTTTGAAGAAGCAAACACATCCATGGAATGGAAAGATTTTATGCAAGACAAGATCAAGGCTTTGGAAGACAACCACACTTGGCTACTAGTGCTAAGGAAGAAGGCCATGGAGGTAATTGGAATCAAGTGGGTTCATAAGGTAAAGAGGCATTGACATGGTAGTACTGCTAGATATGTACAAAGGTAGGATTAAAGACAAAGGCTTTGCTCAAACATAAGGAATAGAATATCAAGAAAAATCTAGCCCTATAGCTAAGATGACTATCATCAGAGCAATCATTGCTATTGTAGCAAGCAAGCATTGGAAGATGTATAAAATTGATGTGAAGAATGCATTTCTAAATGGAGAGCTAGAGCAGGTAGTATACATGGACCAAACATTAGGATTTGAAGATAAATGCAAAGATGGTTATTTTTTTCACGTTAAAGAAAGCCTCAAGTAAGTGCCAATGGCATGGAATCAAAGGCATGTAGACTATTTGAGCAGTCGTGGATAAAACCAAAGCAAAGTAGATCTATGATTATTCTACAAGAGAGAAGGTGAAGCATCAATCTACTTATGTGTATACATAGATGACTTGATTATCACACGTGGTCATCAAGAAGGCATCAAGGTCATCAAAGAGAAGGTTGGGAAGGAATTAAAGATCTAATACCTTGGAGATCTAAGGTATTTCCTAGGTATCTAAGACATATATAAAGACAATAGTATTTGGTTTATGCAGAGAAATCATACCTTGGGTGTATTGAAGAAGTATGGACTCACAAGATGAAAACCATTAAGAAATGATATGGAAGTAAACATAAATCCAAAATCAATGGAAAGTAATGAATTTAAGGATCTACTTTTGTAAATTTCTATAGTGGGATCATTGAATTATGCCACCATCACAAGGCCCGACCTAGAATACAGAGGTGGTCGCAAATCATGCACACACCTAGGACTCCACATTTTTTGGTACGAAAAGGACTACTCATATGTATTAAGGGTAGATTGCACGGATTTCTTTTCTATCCATTTGAAGATGAATTGTAGGTGAAAGCATTTAAAAATATGGATTGGAATGGATCCAATAAAAATAGGAGAAGTATAAGTGGATATACGCATATTCTTGGCAAGAAGGTTATCTCTTGGATGGAAAAAAAAAACCCAGAATTTCTTTATGAAGAACCTCATGGTGGAACTTGATTTGAAAGTCGATCAACTTAGAGTCATGTGCCACAACATGAGTAGTGTGTACCTATCTGCCAAGCCTATGTTCCATGCTAAGAGAAAGCACACAAACGAGCATTATCACTACATCAAGGAGAAAGTGTTGGATAATGAACATCAAGTACAACACATAAGTACCAAGGATTAGTGTGCTAACATGTTCACCAACTCATTGCAATGAATCAAGCTTACAAATTAAATTTTAAGAAATGCAATTGGTTGTTAGAGCAAGGATGAAGATTTGGAGCTTCAAGCTTGAGGGAGAGTTTTGAAAATCAATCTTCAACCTTATTGCATTTTGGACCATTGGATGGATGCCACTTGTGAGAGAACTTCGAGAAGCTTGTAGGAGGTAGAAAAGTGAGTTGCGAAGTGATGAAGTTTGGTCAAGCCAATCAACAGAAGACCAACGTTTGAGCTTATGCAAACTCAAATAGACCTTATAGGAATGTGATAAGTGCAATAAAATCCCTATGTACTTTGTAGCATCAAGGAGAAAGAGCCAATACAAAATAGATAGGTGTACGCATTCACTAGCTCAAAAAACTTGTTATCTTTGGATGAAACAATCAACTTTAAATGCTCATATCAGCCAACATGATTACAATTGAGAAAGTTTTTTTTTTGGAGGCACGATACACATAGGGTCAAATGTCTAAAATTCCTAAAAGTACTACTAATAAGTAAGATATTATTCTAGAATGAACTTGACACTCAAAAGAGATACCCCCTTTTTTTAGGGCTACATAGAGAAAGACCCCAAGCTACTAAAATCAATATTTATCCAAATCTATGAGACCAAATGCTTTGAAACGTTTTTATACGTAACCAAGACGTTGATACTTCCCAACTAATGTTCACTAATCAAATTTGGATCTCTATAGAGAGAGCAATAGATTCTACAAGTTCAATGTTGTTGAAGAAGATGGTGTAGAGAAAGTAAGGAGCAAGATAATGACGTCCAAAAATATATGTATGTTGCTTCCATATAATATACAAGTGATTTGAAGTCTATATATAGACTCTTGAAGTGCTTTATAAATTCTAAAAGTGGATTTCGAATTCAAATGAGGCTAGGATAGGTTGTTGAAGAGAATGAGTTCACTTTCATACAATCTAAAGAAAGTGAAAATATAATTTGATCTACTTTTAGTTGATTGATTGATTGATTGATGAATCCATTTTCAAGCTCAGCCACCTAATATTAATAGGTTCTGAGCTACCCTTTTCTGCTTTTATATGTGTAAATCTCTAGGCTTTTACATTGGTAAATTATGCATAAAAAACTTAAAAAAATATATATAATAAATGGGCATGAATAAAAGAACTCTTCAATGGATATCTTTTGGTTTAATTCAAATGATAGCTAGTTGATGTAGCTCAAATCCACCTCAAGAAAAGTGTATGCTTGATGTTCCAATAACTCTTTCTCAAGCTAAAGTATGTTTGACTCTTCATTTTTTAATAGGTGTATTAAACTCAAGAGATGATGCATTAGGCGAAAAAATGAACCCTACATGGGCCTTTTAGATTAAGGAGTGATTAGTGATGGACCAATGATAAGAGGGTGGTGGCCACAGCCTAGTCCCTTGAACACATAAGCTAGGCATATGATTCCCTGGTTTTTGTGTGATCAAAAAGGCAAAAACCACTTAGCATTGGTGGTTTTAGCTATTTGAATTGTATTCAAATGCTTGAGAACTAATTAGAACCCTTGGATGTGCTCAAAGATCCAATGGTTGAGGCTTAATGGCAAAATTCAAGGCAGCATTGCATTTAGGCCTTTGGATTGTCTTGAAATCCAATGGATGAGATGAGTTACATCCTCAAAAAGGGGCCTTTGAATTTGAGCCTTTGGATTTGCTTGGGATCCAATGGCTAGGATGAGTATCCTCCTTCAAAATGCACCTAAGATCTGGACCCTTGGATCTTAGCTTGATCTAAAGGCTGGAAGTGATGCCCATCATATCAAGAGCACCCTTTGATATCACCCCTTGGATCAAGCACACATTAGACGGCTCAAAACACACCCAAAAATAGGATCAGCCCCAAATGCGGGCTTCCATCCAACCTAGCATAGATCTAAGGGATGTAGACACAGTAAAATATGAGATCAGCCCCAAATGCGATGATTTTTTCGATTCAATGGCATCCAATGGCTCAAAAATATGTAGAGAGCATCCAACTTGCATGCTTGAGCTTGTCGGTATTGCCACGAATAGTAAGGTCTTATCCTTCTCAATGCAACCCTTAATGTGAATATCATCTATAAACGACATTGTAATATGGAGGATAAAATCGTGCAATATTAACTTAAATGCATTCTTAATGTGCATCATTGAAGTTAAGGCATCTTGAAATAATATGTATAATTATATGAACAATTTATATCCCTTCAGATTATATGCTATAATCCATATTTTATGAGGAAAAGTCAATATGCATTCATCAATTGATAAGAATCCGAACTTGCATGCACGATAAAGGTCAAATTGGACCATCTAAGGTATTCTAAGGAAAGGTAGTTATGAAGGTCCCTGATTGTGGGATCCGATGTAGTAGTGAGCAACCTTGATTGAGGGATCCTAGAGGGCTAATAATCCCCTAGCTGGAGGGTGCAAATGTGCTAGCAATCTCCCTAGAGGGGGTCTTGGGACATTGCCTCGATCACAATGCTAAAGGGATACTCCTGTAATGTTCACTATCAGTCTCTACTATCAGTCTCTTCTCATTCTAATGCATCTTCCAATGCTATTTTGGCATTGATTTGCATTTATCCACCTGCATTCACTTAAGGGAAACTTTATGTAACAAGCTATACACTCTCAAAATTAAAAAATTCTAATTTTTGGTCTCTTAGGAGCTTTTAGATAATATAGTAGGGACAATAGAGCTTGATATAGAGCCAATTCTCAAAGTTTAAAAAGTCTAAATTTTGGTCTCCTAGGAGATTTAAGATAGTATAGTGGGGACAATAGCGCTTGATGTAGATGCATTATGTTACATCATTAGAAGCGTACGTAATTATGTGCTAACTCCAGTCCAACACATCACTAAAGCACATGAAGCTTATGGCATATTGTGTCATCAATATGAGACCAAGAATCACACTTAGATTTAGAATCTTGAGAAAATGAGAAGCACTCTAAGTGAGAGAAGGTTGAAGACTTCATCAAGTGAATCAAACATTAAAAGATCAACTAGATATTATTGATGTTTTGAAAACACCTAAAGAACTGGTTGGCATGTGTACTCAAATTCTCCCTCCAAAATAGGATGGGCTCCCTCTTGCCTTTTAAGAGTTTTCTAAAATCCTTCCTGAAAACAAATACATTTGAAGAATAGAAAAACTTCAAATGATGTATAATTTTTAGAAAATGCAATGGTCAAATGCTCTTTTGATAGTTCAAAGAAGAACACAAAAGTTGCTTATTGATTGTGGAAGAGAATTCTTAAATAAAATTCAATAGCTATTGCGATGCTAATGGAATCATGATACAGCTTATCACATCTCACACACCTAAAAAATGTTATGTTTAGAGTTCAAAAAAATGTTATGTTTAGAGTTCAAATAAGATATTAGTTGAAATGGCCCATGGTATGCTAAAAGCTCAAGAGTTGCCTCATTCATTTTGGGAAGAGGTAATTAATACGGTTGTCTATATATTGAATAGAGATGCTATAGAAAGGGAATATATGGAATTACTCCTTTGGAAGCGTACTCTCGTAAGAAGGCTTTAGTTATCAGTTCCATAATTTTAGGATTTTTTTCATGCATATGTGCCTGAATCAACAAGAACATAGGATCAAAAAGCAAAGAGAAAAATTATCTTCTTAGGATATTGTGAATGACCAAATGCATATAGACTCTAGGATCCAACAGCAAAGAAGCTCCTTATCAATCATGATGTGGTAATTTGATGAGGGACCCCACCTACTAGTTAACAAAGGTAAATCTAATATCTCTTCAACTAAAGAAGTAACTCTTTATGTGCCTTTCATAGACTGGTCAAGATCAATGAAGAGGAGACATCAAATAATCACATTCCTCTACCATAAAGTTGACCGGTTGTCACCAAATAGCGTAAACCACTATTAGAATGGGCACAAAATAGCTTTGGTGATCATAAGCCTCAAATGATGTTCTAGAGCTATTGGTTTCTCAGCCGATTTTTCTCCCTTCTCTTCCTCTGCTTGGTTTTCTTTCCTTTCAACTTCTTGGGTTTGCGTTTTCATTCTGTGAATGGCATGCCTCACTTTTTCTTTATTTAAGCTTTCTTTCCACTCATTTTCTCGCTCAATTGGTGGTATGTAAACCCGAGGCTCCTTCCTACATCTAGTTACCCCCTTAAACGATTTTTCTTTCTCCTCATTATGCTTGCATTTTCACTCAATGTTCGACCCATATGCATTCACTAAAAGAAGGTCGATTGGTTGGCTCTAGTGTTTTCTTTGCACATAGTTTTTCAGCAACATCCTTCAAGAGTTTTTCAGCAACATCCTTCATAAATATGTATCCAAACTTGTTCTTCAAACTCTTCACAATCTAGCTTGTAAGAGTATGATGTTTGATTTGTAGAAGCATTGTAGAAATTCTTTAGGCCACCATTTGCAAAATTCCTTCCTCAAAGGTAGTTTTGCGCGAAAATCACAAATTTGCATGTCTATTTTAATAATCGAGTTCTTTTCTTTTTGTTTTTTAAATAAAAGGAAGTTCGGCCTAAGCCTACTCTCGCCGACTTATATTAAATAAAGAAAGGAAAAGTACAAGTGAAGGGGACTAGTGCCCACGGGACCCCCTAAGTCCCAGATAGCTAGGGAAGGACTTACAAAGTGTAGATGTCATTACAAAGAAGGTTAATCATCCTCTCATCACCGTCATGTGGGGCCCACGTGGGTTTAAGCTTGTTGTTGATCAAAAGACGCACTTGATGATGCGTGAAGAAGAGGGATTTCTTGTAGTTAGTGATTCTTTTACAGAGGAGTAACAACAATTTCTCAATCGACCACTCTTTGGGGGAGTCTCCAAAGTTATAGGCACATCTTTCCTGCTAGATCTTCCATAGGACCTCCCCTCTAATGGCATTCAAGAGAGTTACAGAGCATCCAATTGCTTCTCCCAAAAAAAGCTTTCTTCCAACTGATATGATTATGAAGTCTAATTTTCTTTTCGACAAGAGCGTGTTAGAGTTGGTACAAGTAAACAAGATATGAGAAACATCTTTGATGGACCGATAACAACAATTACACCAGGGAGGCACCCCACAAACTTTAACCTTAAGTTGGTCCAGATACCACGGTGAAGAATTTGCCATAACATGACAACCATTTTGATTTCTATGAGAGGGTGCAAGATAGCCATGAGTTTCATGTCCCACTGAAGCCGCATCCATGATAGGCACCACTTCTTGTTTAGGTTAGCGTGATAATTAATGGTCGCACCAAAGCCGCATCCACGAGAGGCACCGCTTCTTGGTCTCAAATGGCACAATGGTAAGTTCTTTTCTTTTGCGTCATGAAGGAAAGCTTACATTCATTGCATGGTATACATCTCCTAGTGTGGTTGACTGGTTTTCTAACTTTCTGCTGACCTTGGAGATTAATTTCATGAACAATCTTCAAAGAGGTAATCTTAGTATCTAGGGTTTCTATGTGTTTGGTAAGAGATTTGACTCAAGACTGTAGTTGATCTATCTTTGGGTCTTCCCCACTTTGGATTCATTTCTCAGTTTCAAATTCGGGTAATTCCACTCTAGCAAGTCCTCAATTTTTATGGTTGTAGTATTGCTCCTCGTGTTGTGAAAACTCTTATATCTTAGTCTCATCGAGCATATCTAGGAAGTTTTGTAACTTGTTCGCTTCTAGGATTTTTCTGTCATTTTGAGGTAATTCTTTGAATTTAACTTTAAATTGGGCAAGCATTATGTAATATAAATACTCGTCTTAGGAGAGCCTATCCACCTAAGAAAAGTAGCTCTGTTATTGTTACTATAGTCTTCATATGAAAATTCGACAACTAGGTTCTTTTTAAAATCCTATAACGATATGTTTTTTGCCATTGCACTTAATCGAATGCGATTATGATAGCCTCATTGTGATACCTTTTGATGAATAGAGAAGGATCTAAGTTTCTAGGTCTCAACCCTTGATCTTGAAACTATATAAACAACCTATAATTCGATGCTCTAGGAGCTTGTTTCAATCCATTCAATGTTTTCTTAATTTTGCAAACATTAGATGCATGATTGCGACATGTATACCTCTTCACTTATCCAACCATTTAGAAATGGATTTTTTACATCAACTTGGAGGAACCTCCAATTTCTTCTAGCAGTTACACTTAAGTCATTTTTACAACTAATGGGAATGTTTCGTCATAGTTTATACCATGACTTTGTGAGCATCATTTGGCAATTAATCTTGCCTTGTACCTACAAATTGCCACTGGATATGAGCTTCTTGAGTGATCTACCTGTATGGTTCTCCATGTCGCAGATACTTTTTCAAGCAATCAAACACTTCATTCTTACTTTTGATAACCTACAAAGTAGTCAATCTACTATGATCATCAATAAATGAGAGATGGTACCTCGATCTTGCAACTGAAGTTTCTTGAATTGGTTTCCACACATCAGTGTACTAAATCCAAAAAGTTGTTATGAATGTAGTCTTTCTGGTTGAATGGTTGTATTTGTGCCTTCTCAATATAACATGCATAATATTTGTTGATAATGTGTTGCTTTTAGTCCTAGAACACTTTAATCCTTACATATATCCTTTTAGGATCTTTTATTCACATGATCAAGTCTCTTATGCCACACTTCGAGCTCACTTAGGGTTTGGTACCCAAAGTTGAATAGCTATGTTCTTGGTTTCTCCTACTTCAAAAGTAAAGATCGTACCATGCTTTTCACCTCTATCTATCTTCTTGAACCCTTGACATGCATCTTCCACAAAAGCTTCATGTTGGCTGAACCTAACTTGCAAGCATTTTCGCTATTTTGCCTACACTTATTAGGTTTTTAGTGATAGTGGGTACGCTTGAGCATCCTTTGCACACCAAAGTGTGAGCTTATCTCTCTCCTCTTGTGTAGGTCCTCCTTTGGATCTTCCAGTAGGCATATCTTCATCATCTGCTACAATTCCATAAAGATTAGGCCTTCTGTATAATTTTCCAAGCCACATAGTTATGTCTATCAAGCTTCTCAGTCATTGAGGGAAAGCAATCACCCATCTTGATCTAGTTCTGACACCATTGAAAGAACTTGGAGAAGCTTGTAGGAGGTAGAAAAGGGAGTTGCCAAGTGACAAAGTTTCCTCCAACCAACTAGTAGAGAACTAGCCCTTGAGCTTATGAAGACTCAAATAGATATTCTAGGCATGTGATTAGTGCAATAAAATCCACTATATACTTCGGAGCATCAAGAAGAAGGAATTGATACAAAACACATAGGTTTGTGCATTGAATAGCTCATAGCATTGAAACAATTAACTTCAAATGCTCGTAGCAGCCATCATGATTACAATTGAATTTTTTCCTGTTGGATTAATGATACACATAGGTTTTTGTGTCTAAAATGCATAAGGGTACAAGTAATAAGCAAGATATGCTTCTAAAATGAACTTGGCACTCAATAGAGGTACCCCCTATTTTTCAAGGCTATGTAGAGATAGATCATAAAACAATAAAATTCAGATTTTTTCAAATATACTAAACACTAATACCATTATAATGAATTCTCATACACCCATATTAGAGATTTTTAAATAGAGCACTAGCCTTTACAAGGTCATTTTTGTTGAAGAAGATGGTGCAGAGAAATGAAGGAGCAAGTCAACGATGGCAAATAATGTATGTATATTGCTTCCATGTAATGTATAAGTGATTTGAACCCTTTATATAGACCCTTTAAGTGCTCCATAACATCTATAGTGGTTTTCGATTTCAAATGAAGGTAGGATAGGTTGTTGTGGATAGTCAATTCACTTTCCTACAATCTAAGAAAAGTGAAGATCTAGTTTAATCTACTTTTAGCTCATTACTTGATTGATTGATTGATTCAATCTCAACCACCTAAAGTTCACGGAATTTGAGCTCCCCTTTTCTATTTTTACATTTGTAAAGCTCTAAATTTTTATGTTGTTTAATTACCCATAAAAAAACTTAAAAAAAATACAATAGACGAGCATAAATAAAGAAATTTTCAATAGATATTTTTTGACATAATCCAAACAATAGCTTTTTGATGTAGATAAACTCGACCTCAAGCATATTGTAAGCTTGATGTTCCAACAACCTGGAGATTAAATCAAAGCAAGATATCAAGAATGAAAACTCGAGTTCACAATTTCAATTTGAAAGCCCTCTCACAATACTCATAAGCCACCTATCACATTTAGGTGTGATAAAGTCTATAACTGATGAGCAGTCAATCCTAACATCCATAAAATATTATCAAGAATATATTTATACACATTGTACTTTGAATGGATGATCCCAAATTTATTTAATCTCTCTTATATTTTGAATAACCAAGGAGAACCCTTACTTTGCAAGCTCCGTGATTGCTTATGTGATTTTAGTAGACTTTATGTAGCCATATCTAGGGCACAAATTTATTTGTGCATGAGCTATATAGCTCTAAGTATTGAAAAGAGTTCCCCTATCAAATCCAAATCATTTCTTATATTATTTAGTTTGTTAGAAATGTACTCGTCTCATACATTTTTTTAAAGCTTATATCTAATCCCTATATATTCTGAGAGACACCACTCTAGAAGTCAACATTGGTGTTTGTGTGTGTGTGCATGTCTAGTGAAGGTGATAACTCATCTTTCTCGGAAGCATGGGATCTCATAGAAATTACAATAAATTTTAGCGCAATAACTTGCATTAGCAATTTCGTTAAGTTTATTTCATGTGTGCAAAAGCTCTCGGGTTTACTCTTAAAGAAACCGAAGAAGAATTTACTTGAGTGAACAGAGATTTGTGATGCGTTTTTGAGGCCAAACATGCTTCAATTTTGCATAGGGAAGTTGGTCTTTCTCCCATTATTCCCTTGATAGCATATGTGCAACGCCATTTTTCTTATGTGCTATATGCACTAAGTCGAGATCTATAAATTTTGTATAGGGAATACATGTCAACATTGCAATGTCTTGATTTGGGTTATTGCCTATCATGCCAAGCAAAGGTAAATAATCTATCTCTACAATAACATTTGCACCAATAAAGGAGATTCCATCGCATTTGAGAGTTGAAACCACTCCCAAAAGTTCCCTTTCAATTTGAGGGTATTTGTGTTTACAATCTTATAAAATCTTACCACCAAATATAATATCTTATCATTTTCAACCTCATCCTCTTAATCAATCACCCAAAAAATACCAATCAATTTAGTGTCAACTATTAAGAAGATGATCTTTCCATTTTTTTAATGAACTGTTTTAAGAAATGGATCCTACATCAAAGACCTTTTAATTTCGAAATGGAATGCGTATGCTTATCAAGCCAAGCAATGGATCCTACATCAAAGCCCTTTTAATTTCGAAATGGAATGCGTATGCTTATCAAGACAAACAAACTTCAGATGTTTCCTCAAAACGGCATATAAGGCATGTATCATGTATGTGAGTTGAGGAGTCCATATCAAGTAGAAGACACATGCTCCCAAGAATCTTCTCACTTTGCATAGGAGTTTGCAAATATTTTCCATCTGATTATTTGCTTTCACTTTGTGGGTATTAGGTTTAAACCATTAAAGCCATATTGATGTCCAACTATGAGCACCTCATTCATCCAAAAAGTATATTTCTCAATATGAAAAGGCAAAACGAGTTCAAAAAATCTTTTAAAATATGTTGACGATCATAGATTTTAGCTTTAACAAATTTCCAATATCCAACACTATCAATAGTAAGGTCTTATCCTTCTCAATGCAACCCTTAATGTGTATATCATCTATAAACGACATTGTAATATGGAGGATAAAATCGTGCAATATTAGCTTAATTGCATTCTTAATGTGCATCATTGAAGTTAAGGCATCTTGAAATAGTATGTATAATTATATGAACCATTTATATCCCTTCGGATTATATGCTATAATGCATATTTTATGAGGAAAAGTCAACTTGCATGCATCAATTGATAAGAATCCGAACTTGCATGCACGATAAAGGTCAAATTGGACCATCTAAGGTATTCTAAGGAATGGTAGTTATGAAGATCCCTCATTGTGGGATCGGAGGTAGTAGTGAGCAACCTTGATTGAGGGATCCTAGACGGCTAGTAATCCCCTAGCTGGAGGGTGCAAACGTGCTAGCAATCTCCCTAGAGGGGGTCTTGGGACATTGCCTCAATCATGATGCTAAAGGGATACTCTATGTAATGTTCACTATCTGTCTCTACTATCAATCTCAAAATTTTTTAGTCAAGTAAGTTAAATGATGGCTTTATCTTCTCATTCTAGTGCATCTTCCAAGTCTATTTTGGCACTGATTTGCATTTATCCACCTACATTCACTTAAGGGAAACTTGATGTAACAAGCTATACACTCAAAATTAAAAAATTCTAATTTTTGGTCTCTTAAGAGCTTTTAGATAATATAGTGGGGACAATAGGGCTTGATATAGAGCCAATTCTCAAAGTTCAAAAAGTCTAAATTTTGATCTCCTAGGAGCTTTAAGATAATATAGTGGGGACAATATTGCTTGATGTAGATGCATTATGTTAGATCATTAGAAGCGTACGTAATTATGTGCTAACTCTAGTCCAACACATCACTAAAGCACATGAAGCTTATGGCATATTGTGTCATCAATATGAGACCAAGAATCACACTTAGATTTAGAATCTTGAGAAAATGAGAAGCACTCTAAGTGAGAGAAGGTTGAAGACTTCATTAAGTGAATCAAACATTAAAAGATCAACTCTGCGACTCTCTGGAATGCCATCAGAGGGGAGGTCCTATGAAAAATCTGGCGGGAAAGATGTGCTTTCAACTTCGGTGACTCCCCCAAAGAGTGGTCAATTGAGAGATCGTTGTTCCTCCTTGGCAAAAGGATTGTTAACTGTAAGAAATTCCCCCCCCCCCCCTTCAGGCATCATCAAGTACTCCTTTTGATCAATAACAAGCTTAAACCCAAGTGGGCCCCACATGAGGGTGATGAGAGGGTGATTAACCTTCTTTGTAATGTCATCTAAGCTCTGTAAAAGCTTCCCCTGCTTTGTGGGATTTGGGGGGTCCCATGGGCACTAGTCCCCTTCTCTTGTACTTTTCTTTATTTAATTCAAGTCCGGGAGAGTAGACTAATGTTGAACTTCCTTTATATTAAAAAAAGAAAACTAGATATTATTGATGTTTTGAAAACACTTAAAGAACTGGTTGGCATGTGTACTCAAATTCTCCCTACAAAATAGGATGGGATCCCTCTTGCCTTTTAAGAGTTTTCTAAAATCCGTCTTGAAAACAAATACATTTGAAGAATAGAAAAACTTCAAATGATGTAGAATTTTTAGAAAATGCAATGGTCACACGCTCTTTTGATAGTTCAAAGAAGAAGACAAAAGTTGCTTATGTGATTGTGAAGGAGAATTCTTATCGATAAAATTCAATAGCTATTGCGATGCTAATGGAATCATGATGCAGCTTATCACATCTCACACACCTAAAAAATGTTATGTTTAGAGTTCAAATAAGATATTAGTTGAAATGGCCCTTTGTATGCTAAAAGCTCAAGAGTTGCCTCATTTATTTTGGGAAGAGGCATTTAATACGGTTGTCTATATATTGAATAGAGATGCTATAGAAAGGGACTATATGGAATTACTCCTTTGGAAGCGTACTCTCGTAAGAAGGCTTTAGTTATGAATTCCATAATTTTAGGATTTTTTGCATGCATATGTGCCTAAATGAACAAGAACATAGGATCAAAAAGCAAAGAGAAAAATTATCTTCTTAGGATATTGTGACTGACCAAATGCATATAGACTCTAGGATCCAATAGCAAAGAAGCTCCTTAACAATCATGATGTGGTAATTTGATGAGGGACCACACCTGCTAGATAACAAAGGTAAATCTACTATCTCTTCAACTAAAGAAGTAACTCTTTATGTGCCTTTCATAGATTGGTCAAGATCAATGAAGAGGAGACATCAAATAATCACATTCCTCTACCATAAAGTTGACCGGTTGTTACCAAATAGCGTGAACCACTATTAGAATGGGCACAAAGTAACTTTGGTGATCATAAGCCTCAAATGATGTTCTAGAGCTATTGGTTTCTCAGCCGATTTTTCTCCCTTCTCTTCCTCTGCTTGGTTTTCTTTCCTTTCAACTTCTTCGGTTTGCGTTTTGATTTTGTGAATGGCACGCCTCACTTTTTCTTTATTTAAGCTTTCTTTCCACTCATTTTCTCGCTCAATTGGTGGTATGTAAACCCGAGGCTCCTTCCTACATCTAGTTACCCCTTAGAAGATTCTTCTTTCTCCTCATTATGCTTGCATTTCCACTCAATGTTCGACCCATATGCATACACTAAAAGAAGGTCGATTGGTTGGTCAGCAACATAATTTGTCAGCAACATCCTTGAAGAGTTTGAACATTCAACCTACGCCTGTAAGAAACATCCTAAATATGTATCCAAAGTTGTTCTTCAAACTCTTCACAATCTAGCTTGTAAGAGTATGATGTCTGATTTGTAGAAGCATTGTAGAAATTCTTTAGGCCACCATTTGCAAAGTTCCTTCCTCAAAGGTGGTTTTGCGCCAAAATCACAAATTTGCATGTCATTTTTAATAATCGAGTTCTTTTCGTTTTTTTTTTTTAATAAAAGGAAGTTCGGCCTAAGCCTACTCTCATGGACTTGTATTAAAGAAACAAAGGAAAAGTACAAATGAAGGGGACTAGTGCCCACGGGACCCCGCAAGTCCCAGATAGCTAGGGAAGGACTTACAAAGTGTAGATGTCATTACAAAAAAGGTTAATCACCCTCTCGTCACCCTCATGTGGGGCCCACTTGGGTTTAAGCTTGTTGTTGATTAAAAGGAGCACTTGATGATGCCTGAAGGTGGGGGATTTCTTGAATTTAGTGATTCTTTTATCGAGGACGAACAATGATTTCTCAATTGGCCACTCTTTGGGGGAGTTGGCAAAGTTATAGGCACATCTTTCCCGCTAGATCTTTCATAATACCTCCCCTCTGATGGCATTCCAAAGAGTCACGGAGCATCCGATTGCTTCTCCCAACAAAGATTTCTTCCAATTGATATGATTTTGAAGTCTAATTTTCTTTTCGACAAGAGCGTTTTAGAGTTGGGACAAGTAAAGAAGATATGAGAAACATATTCGATGGACTGATAACAACAATTACACCACGGAGGCACCCCACAAACTGTAACCTTAAGGTTGGTCCAGATACCACAGTGAAGAATTTGCCATAACATGACAAACATTTTGATTTCTATGAGAGGGTGCAAGATAGCCATGAATAGCATGTTCCATCGAAGCCGCGTCCACGATAGGCACCACTTCTTGTTAAGGTTAGCCTGATAATTAATGGTCGCACAGAAGCCACGTCCACGATAGGCACCGCTTCTTGGTCTCAAATGGCACAATGCTAAGTTCTTTTCTTTTGCTTCATGAAGGAAAGCTTACATTCATTGCACGGTATACATCCCCTAGTGTGGTTGACTAGTTTTCTAACTTTATGCTGACCTTGGAGATTAATTTCATGAACAATCTTCAAAGAGGTAATCTTAGTATCTAGGGTTTCTATGTGTTTGGTAAGAGATTTAATTCAAGACTGTAGTTGAGCTACCTTTGGGTCTTCCTTAGTTTGGATTCATTTCTCAGTTTCAAATTCGGGTAATTCCACGCTAGCAAGTCCTGGATTTTTATGATTGTAGTATTGCTCCTCGTGTTGTGAAAACTCTTATATCTTAGTCTCATGGAGCGTATCTAGGAAGGTTTTTTACTTGTTCGCTTCTAGGATTTTTCTATCATTTTGAGGTAATTCTTTGAATTTAACTTTAAATTGGGCAAGCATTATGTTATATACATACTCGTCTTAGGATAGCCTATCCACCTTAGAAAAGTAGCTCTGTTATTGTTACTACAGTCTTCATACGAAAATTCGACAAATTGGTTCTTTTTCCTATCACGATATGTTTTTGGCCAGTGCACTTAATCGAATGCTATTATGAATAAACACATTGGAGATACGTGTAGGTATTTCCTTTTAATAGTCATATGCAAACGTACATACCTGATAATTGATACAAATATTTGAGATAAAATGTTATATTTGGGCGTTAAATTCCTCCCTATCCAATTTAACAAGATCTATTATTTTTCATACATGTTTTTGCTCATAAGAATGCAAATTAAAAATTCTACTTGAAATTTGGAGAATCGCCTTCGACGAGTCTGTGACGTGTCATTGCAATGTTCAAGTATTTGCAATAAGCTCACACACAACTTGCAAAATCTTTAGAAGCAAAGCATCTTATGCAGGCCGTTTTATGTCGGATTCAATGTATGTCGTGAGGATAAAGGTCTATACGCAAGGTTTCTAGCATGTGAGAGAACATTAAAAAAATTTGTTAGATGATGTGTTTTTTAGGTTTGGTTATGTAGAAAAAGTCATGTATAATCGTACTAACACTTAATTGATACGAAATTATATTCTATGAGTTTAGTCTTGTGTTCTAGTCTACATCGAGTGTAATACTATTTGATTAAAATAAATATAATTCAATCAAACATAAAGAATTTCCAATAGGTATACGGTATGGTTTGCATGGACAATCAAATATATTAAATATTTTTTGATAAACCTTGATAGGAAACATTATCTCTATCATGGAATCACTGGTGAGAGATAATGTTGGAGGGTTTTAAAGAAAGAAAAAAACATGTGGTAATGCAATATAATTACAGAGGCTAATGTTGCATGAGATTCCTTGTAAAAAGGATCAAAGAGTCAAATCCATTGATTTATGTGTTTTCCATGTTTACTTCTAAAGACATATATATTCCATAGCTCCTAGTCAATTCGTAGCATTACTCTAAAGTTTTCATGAATGTTTGTAACACAAGTGTACATGTAGAAGGATGCATAATGCAATTAAATTATTTTACTTTCAAATTGTCATTCTAAAATGAATTCAATCCTGGATTTCACATTTTGATGACATCCATCCCTCCTAAACGTATACAAGTAATCATGTCGTTTTCTGATTAATGAAGCTTGAAATTCATATATATGATCATTCAATTGACAATGTATTGAGCTATGTCGTTTTTAAGGGATTAAAATATTGTAGATAATACTGAACCTATCAAAGTGTAATTCATTGAATTTCATATAAACGTTGATAGAAGGAACTCTATTGTTTCGTAAATCATCCCAACAATAAGCCATTTCTCTTTCAAGAGATATATAGACCACGCACGTTTGTACATAATAGCTTACGTACTCGATATGAAGACTTGGAGGTTACCCACTTTTAGCTTTTTCTCCACGTATGGCCACATGGCTTGACTTTATTTTGTACTCCCTATAGTTTTAGCATTCCTATTCAAAGCTCTTCCTTTGAATCTATATTCTATCGTTGTATTCTTGGACTATTAGTTTGCTAAGACTTGATTTATGATGTAGTATGGGTTCTGTATTGTTGAAGTGTGGCTACGTGTGCCTTTTGTGGCTGATCGATGGGGGAATCCACGAGTGCCAAAACATAGAAAGTAGCTAGTAGCAAGAATGAGAGAGATATAGATAGAGAGATATATATAGATGTAGATAGATAGATAGATAGAGAGAGAGAGAGAGAGATTTTGAGATATGGATTCCATTTGGGATAAAGTACGCTATCCGCATGTGCACCTTGTTAATTCATATTAATCTTGCTGCATCCTCCATTTTCATCTCTACCTTCTTTGACTTCTTTCCCGCAATGGTGAACCTTTTTCAATTTGACTGATCTTTGCTTTAATGCTTTAATGCTTGGGACTCCTTTGGATTCAGTAATTATCTAGCGATAGTGGGCCATCTGCACTAGCCCTAGAGATAGTGGGGGGCTTGGTATCCTGGACATTGGGTGTATGGCTAACAAACTGGCAGCCAAATGGATGATTAAGGCTTGGTGCAATAGGGAGGTCTTGTGGGCCAAGCTGATCTTCAGAAGCAAGAATGAGTTGGCCCTCATGGGGTTCCCGAACTGGAAGAATCTTGACATCATGACCCTGCTATTCTCCCCGATCCCCGTCTTCCCGAAAGGCTCCAATCTCGTGTGCTCCCTTTGGAAGGGCTGGAATAAAGTCAAAAGCTTCACAAGAATTAGTGAGGACTGGAAGTGGGCGGCCGGAATCAGACAAAACGACTCTATCTGGTTTCCGATACATGGCATCAGGAGTGTGGAGTCGTGGAACATTCAAAATGCCAAGAAGTTATGGAACAAAGGATTCAAAAAATGGAAACACCTCTGGAAACATGACACCAACAACTGGATCAACTTCGAGGATATTGACCCTCGCATAAACATCTCCTACGAAGAATGGAACACTTTGCAAAGCAGATGCCTCGCTTGGGATCGTCACAAGACTCGCCTTCTCATGGGACACGACACACCGAACTCGCTTGGTCTCAAATGGCACAATGGAAATAGCCTACTCAAAATCCCGAACATCAAAGAAACGGCTGACCTCCAGATCAGCCTCAACAAGAAGTGGTGCCTGTCTTGGACGCAGCTTTGGTGGGACATGAAATTCATGGGTATCTGGCACCCCCTTATAGAGATTAAGAAGTCTGTCCTCTTATGGCAAATTCTTCATCGAGGAATTTGGACCAACCATAAGGCTAGCAAACTTTGTGGGATCCCTCCTTGGTGCAAACGCTGCCACCGTGCTATCGAAGATGTCCCACACATCTTCCTTACTTGCCCCAACTCCTACAGAATCTGGCAGACGGTTGGAATGAAAATCAGACTTCAAAAACAGCTTAGTTGGAAACAAGTCCTTTTGGGAGAAGCGATCGGCTGCTCTGCGACACTCTGGAACGCCATCAGAGGGGAAGTCCTGTGGAAAATTTGGCGGGAGAGGTGTGCTCTCAATTTCGGCGATCCCCCCAGGGAGTGGTCGATTGAGAAATCACTATTCCTCCTTGGCAAAAGGATCGTTAACAGTAAGAAATCCCCCCCCTTCAGGCACCATCAAGTCCTCCTTTTGATCAACAACAAGCTCAAACCCAAGTGGGCCCCGCATGAGGGCGATGAGAGGGTGATTAACCTTCTCTGTAATGCAACCTAGGATTCAATCAAGCTTCCCCTGCTTTGTGGGATTTGGGGGGTCCCGTGGGCACTAGTCCCCTTCTATTGTACCTTTGTTTCTTAATTTAATTCAAGTCCGGGAGAGTAGGCTATTGCCGAACTTCCTTTATATTGAAAAAATAATTATCTAGCGAACATATTCGTTGGAAATAAGCTCTGCTAGGAGAAGCGATCGGGTGCTCCGCGACTCTGTAGAACGCCATTAGAGGGGAGGTCCCATGGAAGATATGGCAGGAAAGATGTGCTTATACCTTTGGCAAGTCCCCCAAAGAGTGGTCGATTGAGAAATCGTTGCTCCTCCTCGGCAAAAGAATCGCTAACTGTAACAAACCCCCTCCCCCCCATCAGGCATCATCAAGTGCTCCTTTTGATCAACAACAAGCTTAAACTCAAGTGGGCTTCGTATGAGGGTGATGAGAGGGTAATTAACTTTCTTTGTAATGCCATCTAAACTCTGTAAAAGATACCCCTACTTTGTGGGATAAGGGATCTCGTGGGCACTAGTCCCCTTCACTTGTCTTTTCTTTTAATTAATACGTCGCAGAGAGTAGGCTAAGGTGGAACTTCTTTTATTTAAAAAAATAATAATAATTATCTAGCGATTTTGCAATATATCAAAGAGCATCAACGAGACAAGCTATCAATTAAAGTGCAGAAACTAAGATGAGTTTGCATAGTTATTTGAAAAGTAACACTATTTTTGACATCATATATCTCTGAATAAACTAGATCTTGGTAAAGGAAATGCCCTTTACCCTTCTGGGCTAGCTCTTCATGCGATATCATCTGATACCTATACATATGGAAAAGAAGAGAAGCCCCCTCTTGCATAGAGTGCATTATTGTGATCGCTTGTCTCGTGAGAAAATAGTGCATAGGTTGTCTTAGGGATTTAAGATTCATTAGGACCTGATATTCCATATGAGCATGAAGGTGAAATGTTTGTCATAGAAGGACTCAACGAGAACAAGATGCAGATCAATTATTAGAATGAGACCACATACACTAAATTTACACAAAAGGAGTACAAGCTTCTACTACCATACATAAATGAAAATAGGTACCCTTTTATTCATTCTCAGAAAACAGGCATGTTGATGAAAATTCTGTTGACAATTTTACAATTGGAAAGAAAAAAAGGATTAGATAAATGTGGATATGAAAAAGATTCTATGTATAGAAGGTCATATGTTTTGGGGTAAGAAACTTCAAGAAATATCTGGAAAAACTCTCAACTATTAAAAACTATAAAGTGTGCTTATACAGTATCCTTACGTGGAATGTGTTTACTTGAAGATGCTAATTGGAAATGTGTAACGACTTATAATCATGCTACACATTGAATTGAATATTTTAAGCTATAATTCATTTAATTGGTATGGTAATCATTCTGAGAGTATGGGTTATTATGTCATTTTGAAGTTGGAATATACCCAAAATAAATGTATTTTGTTTTAAACAAAAATAAAAGCTTTGTGTATATCTGTAGATCTCATATTGCAAAAGATCATACTTACATTTCTGTGGATTTATCCATCTTAAATAGATAAATCCTACCTGTTTCCTTATATTAGAATAACATATATATTTTCAAAGGCTAGTGTAGGGAATGTCAATCGATTCATACTGAACGTAGATGTTTTCTTATGTTCCTTTGAAAGGATAGTATGGGGAATGTTTTCATACTGAAAGTAGCTCTATTAATTTATATTTCAAAGATAGAAAGTTTTTTACTTATTTATTCATTCATTTGTCTATCGGTTTATTACTCGTTTTCTATTCAAAATCATTTTTTTTATTCTTAATCATACGTAACAATAATCCATTACTTTAGTTCCTCAACTTCACTTTCCAGTTCTGTAGAGAGGAAGCAATATTCATCTCGTCTATGTTTGCTTGTGCTACTAGCATAGCGCCAGATTTCTCTTATCCTATGCTTTCCCTTTTGACTATTTCATTCAGCTCATATATTGTAGCTCCGATCCGTTGATGATTTTCTTTCTGATGCCACAAAACCCTTTTTTTTTCACATTTTATGTTCTTGATTGAGAGTAATAAACTACAGCTAATTCATTTACATGGTCTGGTACATTTTTATCACATTCTTTTTAACGTCACAAAACTCTTCAACCCGTTTTCTACTCTGGGAGTATGTAGTGATTCATTTACTATGCATAAAACTCATTTATATTGCGAATTCACGATCAAGCAGGGTAATAAGTACTTGTTTATACCAAATGCTCACACACACACACACACACACACACATATATATATATATATATATATATATATATATATATATATATATATATATATATATATATATATATATATATATATATATATATGTATGTGTATGTATGTATATATACATGTATGTGTGTGTGTGCGCGCATTTCACCTCATACAAGTATTTTATCTGCATATATTTATGTGTCTGTATGTCTACGTGCACGTGTTTGTGTTCATTTACGTTTTTTTTTAATAAAGGAAGTTCGGTCTTAGCCTACTCTCGCGGACTTGAATTAATTAAAAGAAAAGTACAAGAAAAGGGTATTAGTGCTCGTGGGAGCCCTCGAATCCCACAGAGCAGGGGCAGATTTTACAGAGTTTAGATGGCATTACAAAGAAGGTTAATCACCCTCTCATCACCCTCATGTGGGGCCCACCTGGGTTTAAGCTTGTGTTGATCAAAAGGAGCACTTGATGATGCCTGAAAGGGGGGGATTTCTTATAGTTAACGATCCTTTTGCCAAGGATGAACAAGGATTTCTCAATCGATCACTCTTTGGGGGCGTCGCCAAAGTTGAAAGCACATCTTTTTGGCCAAATTTTCCATAGGACCTCCCCTCTTATGGCATTCCGAAGAGTCACGGAGCAGTCGATCACTTCTCCCAGCAAGGCTTGCTTCCAACTGATATGTTTCTGAAGACTAATTTTCTTTTTGACAATCTACCACAGCCTGTTGGAACTGGGACAGGTAAAGAAGATGTGAGAAACATCTTCGATAGACCGGTAGCGACATTTGCACCAGGGAGGTATCCCACAAAATTTTCTAGCCTTAAGGTTGGTCGAGATTCCACCATGAAGAATTTGCCATAAGAGGACAGACTTTTTGATTTCTATGAGGGGGTGCCAGATAGCCATGAACTTAATGTCCCACCAAAGCCATGTCCACATTAGGGCGAAAAACAGCCCAAAAAGGGCCGTGTAAGGATTTCAATTAGTTGTGCTTAATCTGGATTAAAGTTGTCAAATTCTTTAAGAAATTCCGTGTAAGTTCATTTAAAACGTATCTTATGCAAATTTTGAAGAGATAGAAACTTGTATGATAATCATGAAAAGTTTGTATGATAATCAAATTTTCCTCTTGTCCATAGACCTATATAATGTGTGCTGATGACGTTTTGTGTTTTTTTACTCTACTTTTCATAGCACGCCTATTTCTCTCTTTCACGTCATTTTAGACACTTGTCGGTCATTTTTCATAGCAGACCATGGAGAACCTTTACCCAAATACTCTCGTTGAGCTTTCAAACAATCGAAATCATTGTGAAAAGTTCCATATCAACATTGCACTTAGTCAGGAGTATGCAACGACAAGAAAGGTATTCCGAAGGGCTCTTCATCCTCCTGAAGTGGATGGATTGCGAAAGGAAGGCAAGAAACATATCGACATATGGACAGATGGATTTGTTTATCCAATTGATCCACAAACTGGAAGGTACCCCCCTTTTCATAATCTTCATGATCTGATTAGATTTGTAGGAGATGGTGAGGAAGGTTTACGAGGCTATTGTTCAAGGCTCTGGGATATTTCAAGGAATTATGTACAATACATAAACTTTTTACAAAACACACTACATAAGAAGGATTTACATATGAGGGAGCTAGAAAACAAATTATCCACTTTATCTTCTCAGTTAGAGTCTTTTAAAAAAATGAAAGAAACTCCTATAGGTTTGAGAATGCGATCAAAGCGAGTAAAACCTTTTTTAGATTTGACTGAAAAATCTGGCCAGAAAAAGAAAAGAATGAAAATTGTTAGAGATCATGTGACAAATGTGCTAGTTTCAATATTTCGAGCAGTTTTGAGCGCGTACATTTTTGTAATGAAATTTTGAGTCAAAATGATGTTTTAAGACTATTGAAACTGAATGAAAATACATGCTTGAAACGCTTTGTTTTTCAAAAACTCATGACAGAAATGAATCTGTTACTAGAACCATCTCAAATTCACAAGATTTTTTATAGTGTCGGAGTGAGTAAGAAAGGTTATAGAGCAATTTCAAAAGTTTGGTGTGAATTTTTAAAATTTAACAAAGTTAGAAGTTTTGGATTGCCTAGACCCCATCATGTAGGAAAGTTTCGGCTCTGCTTGAATAAGAAGATCACATCAGTATTTGGTGAGTAAAAACATATTCACGGTAACATGCCTTACGAACTAGGAAAACAAAAGTTACATTTCACTTGCAATGCATTTAACAACATGTGGATAGATATTATAAAACTTCAAACATACATGGTTCAGTTCTATAATATAAAAGAACATGAATGTTCTGGTCTATTGAAATTTGTAATCCAACTTGATGAAGCTGAGCTTAAAAAACATCAGAAGATGGAGAGAATAAGTATTGCACTGATCAACAAAGCTTTGGACTATAGCCTTCGGAAATTGGATACTCCATCTCTGAAAGTACAATAAAAAATGGAGTTATGGTGGGTTGGCTGTGCTCAAGTTCCATCTGAGAGCCATAAAACACTTAAATGGTTGTTCTCAAAGACAAACATTCCAAATGTTATCCAAAAGCATCATGTAGGAGAATTGTTGAATGTCAAAGACTACGGGAACTTTCAAGTTGAGTGGCATTTGAGTGGAGACCTAAAGGCGCTCAAATGCATGTTTGGTATAAGTGGGGGAGCAAATTCTAAGTACCCTTGCTTGTACTGCATGCAAAGCCCAGACACAAATGGTTGGATTGCTAGAGCTGAGGCTGAAGAGGCTCCTTCCGGACAAAATGTTATTCTTCATAACTACTCATCTTCTTCAATGATTTGGGATCCCATACTTCCAATAGCATTGACAAATGTACACATATGTACACCACATGCAGAGTTAAGAATCATTGACAAGTTGGTCCGTCTTCACTTGGATTATGCATATGCTATCAGGCCTACAACTCTTGCAGATGAGTGCATAAAAAAATGTGAATGTCCTCTTTCAAAAATGGGATTTCATGGTGGTGATGTTCATCTAAGAAAAGATCCAAAGCTTTCACAAAATACAGGAGATGTACTACACGATGTCTCAATGGGAGGTGCAAAAGCAAGGAGATTCTTCAGCAACCATGATGACAAACAACTAAATGCCATGTGGAATTGTTGGAAAACTTTTTGTGTGGTCATGACTAATGTAAAAATCAAACGAGAAATAGAAAAAAAGAGAATGGAGGTGTGGGTCAAACTAGATAATCTTTTTAAGATCATGAGGCAGCAGGTAACATCAAAAGTTATGTGACAGATTTCAGAAAGGCAACCACAGAGCTTATAGAAACCATCATAGAGGCATGGGGTGCCAAAGACATAACATACTACTTGGTGAGTTCCAAAGATATTTTATTCAATTTATTTATTTTTAACTAAAATAAAGATCTAATGAGATTTTTCTGCTCTTCTAGCATATTCTTCTTGTGCATGGTGCATTCTTTGCAGAAAAAGAACCACTTGCCATGTGTACACCCAAGGCATGGAAAAATCTCATTATCAATCAAGGACAAGCTTCTTTAGGTGTACAAGGAAAGGAGGAGGAGTAACAAAGATCAATGCCTTCAGAGAGCTTTTTGATTGGTTCTTTAGAAGACAATTACAAAGGACCTCATGCCAAATATAATCAGAAGGATATGGCTATCACCAGACAAAATCATCATGTATCAATATCACAAAATAAAAAAGACTACATTTCAAACAGAGCTTTAATATTTGCAATGTCTTTTATTTCTTTGAGAAATAAAGGTGTCATGTATGTACATTTCATGATGTATCAAGCCTTGAAAAGAAATATGTCTATTACCATCAGATGACTTTGACCAGAGAATCAATAACAATTAATATTAGGCCATGGATCAATTACACCAAAAAAATTTGCAATGTCTTATATCACATTGGGCAATTTCTATATATGTACATTTGTTGAGATATAGAATTTGAAAAAATGAAGTCATTCCTTGAGCCTCTTTAAAGAGCTTGGCTCTGGCAAATCACCTCTATATCTGAGGAACTCTTTTCTCCTGTATCCAACAATGCTTTTTAAATCTGACACCCCTGCATCCATTGCATAGCTTGAATAACAAAGAAAGTACCCTGCCCTTGAAGCATTGAGTCCAGGGGCATATCCAAAAATTTTGATGCAGCTGCTCTTTCAAGAAGCAAACTCTGAAAGCATTAAAGGGTATTGGAGTAAAACCCATGTATTTTGATACAGTCCTCAAGCAGAACAATGCAAAGTCTAGCTCCTCACTATAGTGCTTGTGAATAACTCAAAAAGTGTCTGGGTTCAAGTTTGGAAGATAGTGGATAATAGAATGAATATCCACCTTTGCTTTTCCTTTCTCTACTATGGATTTTCTTGTTCCCTTGCCCCTACCAAGGTAATCGTCTTCATCCAAAAAAGTTAACTGTAGTAAAAATGAAAAACAAGGTTAGATGAAGTGCAAGCACACTTTAGGAGTCATGAGAAGTAACTTGAAACAATTAGACAAAAAGAAAGAGACACAATTGATGCAAGCGATTAGGGTCTTTAGAGAAATTCAGACGGTCGTTATCGCTTGCATCAGTCGTCATCAATATCTCTTTGCAAATTACCTAGAAACATGTAAAATTTGCTGAATGAGGGGAATTCTTACAAGCCAGATATCTTTTATCAATGCTGTATGCAACTCCTAGACACGACCGATACAAGCGATAAGGCCCAATGGAAAATATCCGATGGGCCTTATCGCTTGCATTGATCCTGATCGATTTATGACCCTTTTAATAAAGATCTTGGACAAATCTCATACAAGCTAGAGATTTTGCATCGGTCCCATCTCATATCCTTAGACTAAAATTCTTGAGAATATAGTTAACTATATACCTTGACGTCATCTTCTTCAAGTCCAAACATGACCGATGCAAGCGATAAGGCCCAACGAGAAATATCCGATGGGCCTTATCGCTTGCATTGGTCGTGATCGACTTCTTTGTCTAAATGGAGACCTTGGAGAAAATCGATTGTGGCATCTCATCTCCTTAGCCTTAAAATCATGAGAATATATTTTACTACATACCTTGACCTCATCTTCCTCTTCAAGTCCAAACACGACCGATGCAAGCGATAAGGCCCAACGGAAATTATCCGATGGGCCTTATCGCTTGCATCGGTAGTTGAATTTTTCACTAAAAATGGAGACCTCGGACAAAACCTTTAATTCATAAGAATATATTAAACAACATACCTTGACCTCATCTTCCTCCTCGATAAGCTCTTTTGAGTCAATACAAATTGTTCCTTTGTCCTCAACAACATCCAAGAATGAATAGCTGCGCCCAAACGAGTATATTCCAAGTTGCTTCTGATGCTCATCAAACTCTTCATCAGCAAGTCTTGGCTTCTTTGAGATAGCTTTCTCAAAGCATTTTGAAAGAGCTTGTGATGAATCTTTGAATTCCTCATTAGACAAATCCAAATCAGGACACAAAAATTCTTCTTTTCTTTCTCCTTTCTTATTGATGAATCTCATTGCAACTTCTTCTGACTCAGCTATAGCTACAAGGCAGTAGTCCTCCCTTAGATTGAAAAGTTCTTGAATGTAAAATAGAGGTATAAACTCTTTTTTAGAGATAAAGTAAAAAGGTAGATTTGGGAGAAGTAGGGACTTCTTAGACACTTGAACTTCTTCAGTTGGCTCCCTTATTGTTTCTGCTTTAAAAGTGGCCACATCAAAACCTTTGACCTGCCCTTCTTCTGCTTGGAGATTGATCTCCTCAACAATCTCCATGACACCTTTCATAGCTTTTGAGCTTCCCTCAAGTGTCAGCTCTAAGAAAGGCTCGTCTTCAACATGAACATTTTCCTCCTTTTCAACCGAGATATGCTGAAGCCATATCAAGAAGGCAATGTTTAAAGGGAGCAAGCAGCAGTCCTTTTCATGCTCTGGGCATAAATCAAGAAGGCAATGTTTAAAGGGAGCAAGCAGCAGTCCTTTTCATGCTCTGGGCATAAATCAAGCTTCCATGGCAAAGGGGATATCCCTTTGCAATTTCTTGTGATTTTAGCCCTATCTATTGGATCCTTCCCAAAGATGTGAGGATGGACATAGGTTTTGTGAGAAATAGAAAGGATCTTTCCATTGATCAACCCCAAGAAAATCTCCCACTCATCCTTAAGAAAACTTTTCAATTTCTCTAGGAGTTTCTCAAAATCAATTTTGGGGTTGAATATCGTCATTGCATCAAGAAAATAATCTACAGTTAAACCCTTTTGAACCATGAAATCAAGAAGTTTCTCTGATGGAGAGACACTAAGGATCTCATTCATTCCCTCCATCTTAGCTGCAGCTTCTCCTATATGTCTATGAGAAGAACACAACCGATGGGAGCGACTAATGCGAGTCAATGTAGGTCAAACGGAGAAAATCGCTTGTATGGTCGTGTCGGGGACGAAAGAAAAATATGCATGTAAATGAGACAAGCTCTCTGAAGGTTCAAAATTTGAGTTCGTGAAGGAAGTAGCTATTTATAGGGGAGGGGGGAAGAAGCAATGGTCGAATGACATGGACCAATCACTGAGTGCCACGTGGTAAAGCATACGTTATCTGATTCAATGGATAGATGATGTGGACCAATCAAATCATGCCACGTGGCAAAAGACATTGGAATTTACAACGGCTATATGACATGGAGCAATCGTGGCATGCCACATGCCACCAAGGTCAACTCAGTTCTAGGACCTATTTAAGCTTCCCTATTCATTTCTTTCATTTTTTTTTTGTGAACACTTTCCAAGCGTCGAGGTTCCATGGCCACCAAGTTTTTAAGCTGCTTCTTCACAATTTCTATAGAGAGCGCTCTCTGCGTTAGGTAATATGGACACGACCGATCCAAGCGATCACGGTACATCTGAGATTTTTGGATAACCCTAATCGCTTGGATCGGTCATGTTTCTTAAATGGCATCGAGTCCTTGATCATAGCTTGCAAATTTTGGTTTTCTTAGTGATGCTTGAGTATTATGCATTGTTACCTAAATTTTAACTTGTACTTATTGAGATTTGATGATGAATTCAGGGACGACCGATGCAAGCAATTAGGGACATCCGAGCATTTATGGATGACTCTTCTCGCTTGGATCGGTCGTGTCTGTGATAGTGGAAAGAGTCATTGATCACATCTTTCAAATTATGTTTTTTCTTAGTGATAGTTGAGTAATTTGCATTTTAAGATATATTTGATTCATATTTGATGATGAATTCAAGTACGACCGATGCAAGCGATCAGGGACATCCGGGCATTTCCGGATGACTTCTTTCGCTTGGATCAGTCTTCTCTTATCTCCTCTCCTTTATTTTATGCCTTAAGTCATGCTCTTCTAATTTTGAAATACCAAACCTTGGATTGGAATTTGCACCAGGTTCTCCACCCTCTATTATAGTACTTGTTATGTGTACCATGATATTTTCTCTTGCATTACTTGAGGATAGAAAAGTTGGATAGAATCAATATATTTAATTGAGACTAATGTGCACCTTTGATAGACTATAATAATTAAATTGAAATTAGATATTGAATTCTAGATCTCTTGTTCATCTAGAATTAACTTATGCAAGTCCCTGTATAATTATTTCTTAGTTGGAACCTCATTAGAATGTTAAGATTAAACAAAAAAATGCCAATATGAGTTTAGATGAATGGGAATAATTTAAGTCATCAATTCACTCCTGCAAATAAAAATCAATGGAAATATGAAATAAAGGACCTAAAAAATATCAAAGAATGTCTTGGTTTATATTCTTATCATTGTACAATAAGAACTTCATCAAAATCCTGAAAGTAAATTAAAAAATGCAAATATGAATATAGACATTTAAAATTCATAATTTAACACACATTCTTTGTCACCATCCTGCAAAGAAAATTCAATGGAAGTATCAATACAAGCTTCTATTAGAGGAAGATACATTATGTAAGAATGTCAGGGTTTACTTGTTACAATCTTAAAGGTTGGAAGTTAATCACCCTTGGTGGCACACAACTTATGCAAGATAATGATTTCTCTGATCTAATGTTAACTATTGCATCATCAATTGAGAATCTACACTGAGATGATACCTCATCAAGGTATTCTAGGAGCTCCCTTACATTTTTGAGATTCCAATTTGCAGTGAAAATTATTTTCCTTGATTGAAAATCTGGATGAATCAATACTTCTAACTCAAATTCTGGACAGCTCTCCTCTGAGTCCAAGGCTATCCAAAGTCCAAGCTTTTTTTTCCACCTTCTATAGTCATATCCTAGAACCAGAGATTGTCGACATATCTGATATGAGATTGAAAGAGAATTGGGACTAACTTTACCTAAACCATCATCAATCTCTGAAATAGAGACTCTCCTATTCAACCACATTATTTTTTTTTTCTGTAATAACATGTTTTTAAAGCATGCTACAAAGACATGAATAGGCAAAAACCATCGAATCTTTATCCTTCTCAAAATTCGGCCTCCTGACATTGCCTTTTGGATGTCAAATTTAATTTTGCATAGAAAACTTGAAACTGTTGAATGATCAGGAGCATCCCAATCTAATGAAGAGATGCAAGGACCAAGTACATGTACAAGATTTCCATAAGTACTCCTCCCTGATGGCACTTGATAATCTGCCTAATGGACAAATAACTCTATACTATTGAAAAATTGAACAGATTTGTCTGCATACATGAGTTTTGCATATTCCTTATGAAGAACTATGAATGTTCCTGTTAAACATTCAACGGGTTGCCATTCCACAATATTGGAAGGAAAGATATCTGCAGTACAAAAACATATGTTTTATTATACAAAAACAACTGGAATGATAGAAGAGCATTGTCAAACTCCACTTACAATACGAAGGGAATTGCATATGATTTTCTAGAACAAGATCCTAAGCGGTGTACACATGTTGTACTCGTGCAAACCAACCACATCTCTTCAATTTGAAACTGAGAATACGTCCCTTCCAGTGGTTTCTTGTGTTGTCTCTTTAGCGGCATGCTTGACTTTATGGGCACCTGTACAACTAGGAAGCATAGTTACCCATTCATTTACTTTCACAGAAAGAGGTTTCCACAAAGAATCCTCTCTTCTGTTGTAAACCTCACATGAGGTTACATGATTGGAAGGACAACGAGAAGAAGAAGCCCTTTGAACTTAGAAGAAGAAGAATGTTCAAAGCGAGAAACCGACTTTCACAAATTTTGGCAGTATTTATAGAGAAAAAGTCTTTGTACATGTGGAAACTTTTGATTTGATGTAAACCCTATCGCTGAATGATCATGAAATTTTGTGAACCCAAAAATATTTCAAAAATCAATTCCTTCTTAGAAATTCGAGAATATTCTTTGTGTACTGTGCTAAAGTATCTTTTTTTGCATCAAACCGAAAAATTGTACACTGAATACGAGACTCTTCATCATTTTAGCAGTGCTTTTAGAGAAAATTGTATTTAAAAAAGAAATTCTTCATACGGTTAAAAGAGACAACAATGTTATATTCTTGTACACGTGGAAAGACTCTATTTGTCAATTCCTTAATCTCTCATTAGCAAACAGCCCCTTTTCGGCCATTTTTCATCCTAATGATGACAGACACCACTTCTTGTTGAGGTTAACTTGATAATCAATGGTTTCTTTGATGTTCGGGATTTTTGATAGGCAATTACCATTGTGCCATTTGAGACCAAGCAAGCTCATCGTCTGGTGCCCTAGTGAACTTTATAGTGGTCCCAAGCGAGACATCTGCTTTGCAAAGTGTTCCATTCTTCATACGAAATGTTCACACTAGGGTCAATATCCTCAAAGTTGATCCACTAGTTGGTGCCTTGTTTCCAGAGATCTTTCCATTTTTTGAAGCCTTTGTTCTATAGCTTCTTGGCGGTTTGAATGTTCAAGATTCCACGCTCCGGATGCCATGAATCGGAAACTAGATAGAGTCATTTGTTTGATACCAGCCACCCACTTCCATTCTTCACTTACTCTTGTGAAGCTTTTGACTTTATTCCAACTCTTCCATAGGGAGCACACAAGATTTGAGCCTTTCGGGAAGAGAGGGATCGAGGAAAACAATAGGGTCAAGATGTCAAAATTCTTCCAATTCGGAAATCCCATGAGAGCCAACTCATTCTTGTTTTTGAAGATCAACTTGGCCCATGGGGCCTCCCCATTCCACCAAGCCTTAATCATCCATTTTGCCGCAAGTTTGTTAGCCATGCACCCAATGTCCAGAATGCCAAGGCCCCCACTATCTCTTTGTGTGTTCATTTACTTGTAAGTAGATAGTAGATTCTCTGTAATGCTAATATACAGTTCTATGTTTATGGTATATTATGATATAGCTAATCTTTTAACAATGAATAAAAAATGATATAGCTATTTTATTTAACAATGCATAAAAATTTAATTTGAGTGTTTAGAGAATAAAACGCTTAAATATAAATGGCTACCACTATCGTCAAATTTTCTCTTCTCTCACTTGTGAAGGCCTACCATAAACACATTCAATGAAGATTGCTTGAATTCTCCAAGAAGTCCAAAACCCCTCAAGAATATCAACGGGAGTATTATACATGCAAATTCTGGAGAAAATCAAGCAAATTTAGGGTAGCAAACAAAGCTCATCGAATTTTGAACATTAGGGAAAAAATGCTTTATCATCAAATCACATGAAAATTCATATACTTCTCAAGACTATGAAAATCAGTCTATAGCATGAATTTTACTTCTCAATTTTAACACATTGATATGCCATGTGCATGTAAAAATGTAAATTTTCCACTTAGATCCTATAAAATCTTGTATAGGAACTTTTGTTAGCTATATGGTCCGACATGTATTTTCTCTTTCAATAAATTTATACATCATGCACGTTTGTAGATAATAGCTTACGTACTAAACATGAAGACTTCGAGGTCATCCACTTTTAGCTTTCTCTCCACGTATGGCCACATGGCTTGACTTCATTTTGTACTCCCTATAATTTTAGCATTCCTATTCAAACCTCCTCCTTTGAATTTATATTCTATCGTTGTATTCTTGGACTATTAGTCTGCTGAGACTTGATTTATGATGGAATATGGGTTCTCTAGTGTTGAGGTGTGGCCACGTATGCCTTTTATGGCTGATCAATGGGGAATCTCACGAGTGCGAAAACTTAGAAAGTAGCTAGTAGCAAGAATGAGAGAGAGTGCGAGAATTGTAAGCGGCTGATCAATGGGGAAACTCACAAGTGCAAAAAGCTAGAAAGTAGCTAGTAGCAAGAATTGTTCAACCCAAGGCCCCTTAGAGTCTCTGGCTACATAAGGACTGGTTCCCGCGTGGCTTGATAGTGTGCAAATGGTGATTTTTGCCAGCAAATTTGGACTTCGAGAACGAAGAGATGGCATTTCAAGCACTACAAGTGGGCACTTGGAAAGTTTGGAGGTCCACCTTATGCCTATTTAAGTGGTTCCTAGATTTTGACACAACCAAATCTAAACTACTACGCTACCTGCTCTGGGTCGAGCTTCCCAACCTTCCCTTTTTCCTATACGAGTGGGATATTGTCATGCCGATTGTACGACCGCTAGCCTCGAGGGAGGATGTAGGGGGTCTTATCTATGAAGGAGCCAAGTATTCCTTCAATGTGCAGTGGCACCCGTAGATTTGCGTCGAGACGGATCTCAACAAAGTCCATCCCTCACAAATTTCGATGGACTTGGAGTAAGGGGAAGTTTGGAAACAGGAAATCACTTACAAGAATTCGCCTAACGCATGCTTTCACTGTGGTCTTCAAGGTCAGAGGATTAAAGAGTGTCCTCAAGAACTCAACACCACCAAAACCAAGCACAACCAACAAGCTACCAATCTGGATCAGATAAGCGCTAGGGCACATGCTGGTCGACCTATTATTAAGGAAGAGAAGAACACTAGGGACTCATAGACTGACTCAGAAGGGTTCACGAAAGTTAGACATAGAAGAAAACGAAGCCCTAGGGGTCTGCAAAAAGCACCACCAAGGTTGTGACTCCTCTAAATATTCTGTTTTATAAGAAAAGGAGATTAATGAGTTGGACTTTCCAGGAGGGAATTTATATGATGTGGACATCGAAGGCAAAACCTTAGACTCTACCTCCTATAAAGAAGATAAACAAGAGAAAAACCAAGAAGGCTATACCATTAATAAAGAGGAGGGTTTCACAACAAGCAACAAAGACAACCGAGATAATGAGAGCTCCGTCATTGGATCAACACTTCCACAAAAAGTGCTTAACTCATTCCCGCAGAGTGCATCACATAAAGGGAAGCAACTTTTGGAAATGCCTTGGAAGAGCCCCCTTAAGGGTAAGATTTATGGTCAGGATCTTTGTGTTTGAAAAAGAAAGATGAACCCAAGAAGAAAAAAGACAAGGTCCCTCTCAGCAAAGAGAGGAGCCAATGATAATGATTATTACTTCATTTAATGCTAGGGGGTTGACTGACCCCTCAAGAGCAGCTATTATTTGACAGTGGTTTCGCGATAATAGCCTAAACCTAATTTCATATGTATTCAAGAGATTAAAATCGATGGAGTGGACCTTTAGAAATGGCTCTGACACATCTCTTCGACCCATGTTTGGGTTACCACTTCTCACCCCAGGGCGACCGGTGACACAACTATTGGAATAAGTAACTTTTGGTCTCGTAAACTTGTCAACTCCTGCGAGGATCAAAAGGACCATTGGATTCCTGCCTCCTTCGGAGACCCCTTCCAGTTCACTGTGGTCTCCTTGTATGCCCCAAATAGGGTGATGGAGCAGATTGACACTTGGGCCTCTTTGGACTCGTTTCCCCTCAATGTGCTACTTTGTGGGGACTTTAATATGATGGAAGACCCTTTGGATCGATGGGATAATGGGGGGCATACCATTGACAATCAAGAGAAAAACACGTGGGATAAAATCAAGCTCCACCTAGGCCTAGTGGAAGTTAAAGATACGAATGGTTTCTCTTTGTCAAACCTCCAATCTAGGGATGATCTGAGGAAAGCAAGACTCGACAATAGCTATATTGCACATAACATTATCAGTGAGTGTGGGTCAACTGGATATCTCCCAACACATTGACCTCACCATATCGGATCACTACCCTATTACTCTCACTTTTAAGCCGGTTGCCAAACTCAAAAAGCGCCTTGGTTTCATGCTTTCCAGACGTTATATATCTTCCCTCTATCCATCAAGAAATTATCTTGGTTTGGAACATGGCTTTTGCCAATGGTGCCTCATCGACCAAATGCTAGAGGACTACGGTTGAGAAGACTGGCCAAATTTTGGTCAGGATCCACAAGATGCTTTGCAATGTTTGAAGAAGGGAGAGAGAGAAGCTCTATCTAAGGCTCTCGCACCTTGAGGAGGAAGTGAACAAAGGGAACTATCAATACCAGATGGGACTACAGAAAATTAGAGGCATGTTAAGATATAAGGAAGAAGTTCAAAGGAAAAACTTGCAAGTATACTTTAAAGATTGGTGGGCGGGCAAGGCTTGAATCAACAAAAGAGATATGTGGCATCCTAAAGAGGAAACAAACTAGATACTCGATTCCCTTCTTGATTGGTAGCAATGGGGTTGAATGCAAAACAAAAGAAGAAAATAGTACTATGATTGTCAACAATTTTACTCAGCTGTTGGGGGTTTCGATGCCTCTCTCTCCCCACAGGAGGGATTCCATGGCGACCATCTCGACAGCCTTTCCCTCAAGAATACCGCACAGCATGAAGTCTCTTCTTGATGCACTGATCTCAATGAGATTCTCGAAGTTATCAATATGCTTCCCAATCAGAAAAGCCTGAGTCCTCACGGCCTCACAAAGAAGTTTTTCAAGTCTTTCAGGGAAGTGATGGCCACCTCGCTACGCTTGGTTTGGCAAGAACCTATGGATTTTGGTACCCTCCCCGAATGCCTCAACAATGGTTTCATCAAGCTTATCAATAAAAAAGGTAACAAGAATAGGATTGAAAACTGGCGCCCAATCGCAATGCTCCAAACAAGATACAAGATCCTTGCGAAAGTCATTGCCAATAGAATTTCATATCACTTGGACGGATGGCTTAGCGAGGACCAAAAAGGCTTCATCAAGGACACATCCATACTAGAAGCTATTATTGATATCTGGGAAGGCCTCAACTATGCCGAAGAGCTGAAGAAAGACATAGTATTCTTTAAAATCGACTTCGACAAAGCATATGATAGGTTGGAATGGGACTTTGTTCTCCAATCCCTTAAAGACATCACGTGCAGTCATAAGTTTACTAAGATGATTGCCACTTTGCACGGGAACACAGACACAAATAAACATCAATGGTGAGCTATCGAAAGCTATCAGATTAAAACAATCTATTATGAAAGGTTGCCCATTGGCCCCTCTGCTCTATGCTATCTCCATAGAAGGAGTCAGTCGTCTTGTGCAGCATCACATGGAAATGGGCGATATTAAAGGTCTATCTCTACCTCTCAACCACGACCAGATGATCATGAGACTTTTTGCTGATGACATGAATGCATTTGTGCATAATGATGCACATAGCATTGATGTCCTTTGGGGGTGCCTTAACACTTTTTGTGAGGTCCCAGGTTCTAGAATCAACCACTCCAAAATCACTTTTCGGGCCATGATCAGACTGTGCCCTCAACAACTGGTTGACCATGGTTGCCAAATTATCCATTGGGGAGAGGTCTTCCACCTACTTGGTATTTCGATGGGATTTTGTGTCTCGATGGAGCAGGGATGGGATTCAGTCCTTTCTAAACTTGATTGCAAGTTAGCATATTGAAAGGGCACGCAAATCAACCTCGCGGGTCGTGCCATGGTAATCAATACCTTCCTCTTCTACTCAACCATTTATTTTCTCTCATGTTGGAGACCAAAAGATCAAGAGCTTAGCAAGCTCAAAAGAAAATGTAGAAATTTTCTTTGGATAGGGGACTACAATAGGAGAGGGTTTCCCAAAACTAAATGGTCTACTTGCATCAACCATAAAGAGTGTGGGGGCCTAGGCATTATGGATATTGAAGACATGGCCGACAAGTTGGCAGAAACATAGATCATCAAGGCTTGGTGTAACCGTGAGACCTCTTGGTCCAAGCTCATTTTTAGGAGCAAGAACTTACCTATGTTGGTGGGCCTCCCAGGTTGGAAGAACTTGGACCTCCTTACCCTGTTATTCTCCCCAATTCTGGTCTCACCTAAAGGCTTGAATCTTGTTCGCTCCCTATGAAAGAATTGGAATAAGTTTAAACAATTTGTCAAAGTCTAAGAAGATTGGAAATGGGCACCAGGTATTAGAAAAAAAAACTCAGTATGGTTCCCGATCATGGGCATCAGAGATGTGGCCTCCTAGACCCTGCAAATTGCTAAGAGGCTCTAGAACAGGGGTTTCAGATAGTGGAAACACCTCTACAAACAAGAAATTGGCTAGTGGATCAAATTTGAGGACATAGAACTTGAATTAAGAATTAATTATGAAGAATGGACTCTCCCATAGAGTAGATGCATCGCTTGGGAATGTTCAAAAACCCGTCTCCTAATTGGGCACGACTTGCCTAGCCATCATGGTCTTAGGTGGGACAAGACTCCGTCGGGATTTGAAGTTCATGTCCTTATGGCATCCACTCATCGAGATCAAAAAAGCGGTTCTCATGTGGAAAAATCTTCACCGTGGTATCTGAATCAATCTAAAGGCCAACAAAATATATGGGCCTCTATCGTGGTATAAGGTATTCCACCGTAGCATCGAGGACCTTGTTCACATCTTCTTTGCTTGCCCCAAGTCACTACTTCTCTGGCGAACCCTCGAGAATATCTTGAGACTTCAAGCACAAATCACATGGAACCAAGTAGTGCTAGGTGAAGCGATCGACTTCTCAGTGGGACTTTGGAATGCTATAAGAGGGGAAACCCTCTGGAAGATCTAGAGGGAGTGGTGTGCCATGAATTTCGGACACCCTCCTAAAGAGTGGTTGATCAAGAAGTCTCTATTCCTCCTTGGCAAAAGAATCTCTAATTGTAAGAGGTATCCACCCATTAGGCATCATAAAGTGTTTTTCATCGAGAACAACACGCTCAAATCCAAATGGGTCCTGCATGAGGGGGACAGGAGGATTGTTTGTAACATGCTATAGGCCAACAAGTTTCGCCCCTACTTTGCGGGATTTGGGGGGTCCCAATGGCAATAGTCCCATTCACTTGTAACTTTTTTTTTGCTCTTTAATTAAATTTCAGGAGAGTAGGCTATGGCCAAACTTCCTTTTATTCAAGAAAAAAAAGAATGAGAGAGAGATAGAGAGAGAGATAGATAGATAGATAGATAGAGAGAGAGAGATTTTGAGATATGGATTGCATTTGGGATAAATTACGCTATGCGCATGTGCACATTGATTATTCATATTAATCTTGCTGCATCATCCATTTTCATCTCTACCTTCTTTGACTTCTTTTCCCCCAATGATGAACGTTTTTCAGTTTGAGTGACATTTTCTTTAACGCTTGGGACTCCCTTTGGATTGAATAATTATCTAGAGATTTTGCAACATATCAAAGAGCATTCGTGAGACAAATTTCAAATAACGTGTAGAAATCAAGATGATTTTACATCAGTATTTGGAGAGTAACACTAGTTTTTGACATCATATATCTCTGAATAAACTAGATCTTGGTAAAGGAAATGCCCTTCACCCTTATGGGCTAGCTCTTCATGCGATTTCTCTTGATATGTATACATATGGAAAAGAAGAGATGCCCCCCTTTGCATGCAGTGCATTAATGTGATCGCTTATCTCGTGAAAAAAGACTGCATAGACTGTCTTAGGGAATGAGGATTCATAAGGACCTGATATTCCATGCGAGCATGGAGGTGAAATGTTAATCAAAGGAGTCAACGAGAACAAGACGGATATCAATTAGAATAAGACCACATATACTAAATTTACAGAAAAGGAGTACAAGCGTCAACTGCCATACATAAATGAAAATAAGTAACACTTTTATTCATTCTCAGAAAAACGGTATGTGGATGAAACTTCTGACGATAATTTTATAGTTTTATTCATTCTACTTGAATATGCTAATTGGCAATGTGTAACTACTGATAATCATGCTACACATTGAATTGAATACTTTAAGCGTAAAAATTTATTTAATTTTTATGATAATCATTCTGAGAGTATGGGTTATTATAGCTTGTGTCACTTTGGAGTTGGAATATACCTAAAATAAATTTATTCTGTCTTAAACAAATAAAAGGATTGTGTATATCTGTAGATCTCATATTGCAAAAGATCCTACTTACTTTTCTCTGGATTTTTCCATCTTAAATAGAGAAATCCTACCTGTTTTCTTATATTAGAATAACATCTATTTCTTGAAAGGCTAGTATAGGGAATCTCAATCGGTTCATACTCAAAGTAGATGTTGTCTTATCTTATAAATATATTTATATTTCAAAGATAGGCAGTTTTTTTTAATTTAGTCATTCATTTGTCTATTAATTTTTTAATATAAAGGAAGTTCGGCATTAGCCTACTCTCCCGGACTTGAATTAAATAAAGAAAAGTACAAGAGAAGGGAACTAGTGCCCACGGGACTCCCCAAATCCCACAAAGCAGGGGAAGCTTTTACAGAGCTTAGATGGCATTACAAAGAAGGTTAAGCACCCTCTCATCCCCCTCATGTGGGGCCCACTTGGTTTTATGATTGTTATTGATCAAAAGGAGTACTTGATGATGTCTGAAGGGGGGGGGGGGGATTTCTTACTGTTAACAATCCTTTTGCCAAGGAGGAACAACGATTTCTCAATTGACCACTCTTTGGGGGAGTCACCGAAGTTGAAAACACATCTTTCCCGCCAGATTTTCCATAGGACCTCCCCTTTGATGGCATTCCAGAGAGTCGCGGAGCAGCCGATCGCTTCTCCAAGCACGGCTTGCTACCAAATGAGATGTTTCTGAAGTCTAATTTTCTTTCCAACCATCTGCTAGAGTCTGTTGGAGTTGGGGCAGGTAAAGAAGACGTGTGAAACATCTTCGATAGACCGGTAGCAACGTTTGCACCAGGGAGGAATCCCACAAAATTTGCTAGCCTTAAGGTTGTTCCAGATTCCATTATGAAGAATTTGCCATAAGAGGACAAATTTTTTTATTTCTATGAGGGAGTGCCAGATATGAACTTCATGTCCCACCGAAGCCATGTCCATGAGAGGCACCACTTCTTGTTGAGGTTAGCCTGATAGTCAATCGTTTCTTTCATGTTCGGGATTTTTGCTTGGCTATTCCCATTGTGCCATTTGAGACCAAGCGAGCTCCACGTGTCGTGTCCCATGAGAAGGCGAACTTTGTGTTGGTCCTAGGCGAGACATCTACTTTGCAATGTGTTCCATTCTTCGTACGAAATGTTGACGCAAGGGTCAATATCCTCGAAGTTGATCCAGCGGTTGGTGTCTTGTTTCTAGAGATGTTTCCATTTTTTAGAGACTTTGTTCCATAACTTCTTGGCATTTTGAATGTTCCAAGATTCTACACTCCGAATGCTATGGATCCGAAACTAGATAGAGTCGTTTTGTCTGATACTGGCTGCCCACTTCCAGTCTTCACTTATTCTTGTGTAGCTTTTGACTTTATTCCAACTCTTCCATAGGGAGCACACGACATTTGAGCCTTTTGGGAAGAGGGGGATCGGGGAAAATAGCAAGGTCAAGATGTCAAGATTCTTCTAATCTCGGAAACCCATGAGAGCCAACTCATTCTTGTTTTTGAAGATCAACTTGGCCCACGACGACTCCCCGTTTCACCAAGCCTTAATCATCCATTTGGTCGCCAGTTTGTTAGCCATGCACCCAATGTCCAGGATACCAAGCCCCCCACTATCTCTATGGCTGGTGCAGATGGACAATTTGATTTTAGGCACCCCCTCCTATTGTGGTCGCCCGTCCAAAGGAAGTTTCTACAAATACTATCCAGTTTGGACAGATCTTGCTCTTTCGGTCTCCAACAAGAAAGGAAATAAATGGTAGATGATAAGAGGAACGTGTTGATAACCATATCATGACCACCAAGATTGATTTGCATATCTCTCCAATAGTTAAGCTTGTTTTGGAGTTCGGCCAGCACCCAGTTCCACCACTGTTCCATAGAGACGCCAAACCCCAAGGGAATTCGAAGAAGGCAAAAACTTTGGCCCTACGGAATGATTTGAGAGCCATGATCAATGAGAAGGTCTGGGTGTGACCCAACAATAGCTCTAAAGGCGGTCTTACAATCGTTGATTGTGGATCCAAAGGCTTCACAAAAAGTAGCCAGACACCTCGAGAACATCTCTAGGCTGTTACTATCATTGTGAACAAACGCGTTCATATCATCCGCAAAAAGTCTCATGGTGATCTGATTGTGGTCATGAGGCAAACGGAGGCCTTTGATATTACCAGCTTCCACCTGATGCTCCACCAGCCTGCTAAGCCCTTTCGGGGCAATGGCAAAGAGAAGGGGAGCCAATGGGCACCCTTGTCTGATAGTTCTTCTAAGTTTGATCACCTTCGAAAGTTTTCCATTAATGTTACTTTGGGTCGATGAATTTCCGAGAAGGGTCGCAATCATCTTGGTGAATTTCTGACTACATCCAAGATCTTGGAGTGACTGCAGAATATAGTCCCATTCCAGCCTGTCGTAGGCTTTATCAAAGTGGATCTTGAGGAAGACCACGTCTTGTTTAGACTCTTTTGCAAATTCAACACCTTCCCAGATATCTATAATGGTTTCCAAAATTGACCAGCCTTTGATGAAACCTTTTTGGTCCTCGCTTAACCACACTCTCAAGTGGCAAGAGATTCTATTGGCAATCACTTTGGCAATGATCTTGTATCCTGTTTGGAGCATCGTAATAGGACGCCAGTTCTCTATTCTGTTCTTTTCCCCTTTTTTGTGTATTAACTTGATAATGCCATTATTCAGACAAGATGGAAGCGCGCCAAACTTGAGCGCCTCTTGCCAAAACAGAGGAAGAGGGGTGTCAACCACCAACTTGAAGGATTTAAAGAACTCATTAGTGAGCCCATCGGGTCCCGAGCTTTTACCAGAAGGGAGGGCATCAATGACCTCAATGATTTTTGCTTCAGAGATAGGGGCATGAATCAGGAAGTGAAGGTTGAATGGTATCCTGTGGGGGGGAACCCTAGATATGGCTTCCATACAGTCCCTTCTATGGTGGGAGAGGGGGTTCGAGGTCCCCATGAGTCTCGTGAAGTGCCCTTCAATGATCCCAAAATTATCTTCTTCTGTTTGCATACATTGCCATTTAAGTCTAGCAATAAGGGAATCGATTCTCTATTATATTTCCTTTTAAGGATATGGCACATCTCTTTGGTGGGTTTGTCGGCTTTGCCGGCCCACCACTCGTTGAAGAAAATTTGCAAATTTTTCGTTTGTATTTCTTCCTCGTATCTCAGGAGCACTCTGATTTTTCGAAGACCTTTCTGGGCTTGAGATTTTCCTTTGTTCACTTCCTCCTCGAGCCTCCAAAGTCTATGATATAGAGCTTCTCTACGAGCCCGCAGCACAGTCTCGAGCATCTTCGTGGATCTAATCATGATCTGTCATGACTTATCGACCGCACTTCTCTAGCACTTGGCTGGGGACAAGCCGGAGGCAAATGCCTCCTTCCACACATAAGCAATTTCTTGATGGACGGAGGGGAGAGAGAATGAGGGCGCACTGGCCTGGAACAAAGGAGCCTTACGGATCTTGGTGGAAGGTTGGAAAGTGATAACGATCGGGTAGTGATCAGAGATGGTGAGGTCGGTGCATTGCGAGAGGGAAGGGTGGCCCCACTGATGAGTAAAAATCTGAGAAATGTAGCATCTATCAAGTCTGGCTTTCCTCAGGTCCTCACGCGCTTGGAGATTTGACCAAGAAAAGCCATTCGAATCTTTGAATTCGACCAAATCCAAGTGTAGTTTGGTTTTGTCCCACGTTTCTTTCTCCCGACTATCGATGACCCTGCCCTTGCCCATCCATCTGTCCATAGGGTCCTCCACCATGTTGAAGTCACCACAAATAAGCACGTTGTGGGGGAGCGAGTCCAAGGAGGCCCAAGTGTTCAGTCTCTCTAACTCCCCATTAGGGGGCATACAAAGAAACTAAAGTAAAACAAAAAGGAGCACCAAAAGAAACAGAAATCCATCGATGGCACTCATCTTCAATGGAGTTCTCAAGCTTTTCAAACCAGAATTGATTAATACCGATTACCGTTCTACCAGACCCCTGCTGGTGCACCGTTGAAATCCAAACATGGGTCGAGGAGACATGTCTAAGCCCTTTTTGGAGGTCTTCTCTGTCAATTTTAATCTCTTGAATACATATAAATTCTGGGTTTAGGCTAATGTTGTGAAGCCATTGACCAATGATGGTCACTCTTGAGGGGTCGGTTAGCCCTCTAGCATCTAACGAGATGATGATCATTGTCGTAGCAAGCCCTCATTGCTGGAGGGAGCTTTGTCCTTTTTTTTCTTGGATTCATCTTTCTTTTTCGTTGGGATCGGATCCCGAGTTAGCAATAGGTTCTTGTGGGGGCTTTTCCAGGGTATCTCCATAGGTTGTTTTCCTTTGCGGGATGCCTCTTGCTGGGAAGAACTGGGCACCGTTCTGGACACTATTTCCTGAATAGTTGATCCGATGATGGAACTTTCACTATCCATGCTATCTTTGTTACTAGTAGTAAAGCCGTCGTCTTTGCTTGTAGTGTAACCCTCCTGGGAGGTTTCTTTATTGTCAGGGATCTCTAGGGCTTTTTTGTTGGTATCCACCTCAAGTTGGCTCCACCTGGGTAGTCAAACTCATTGATATCCTTTTTCCAGATTGCAATACAAGTTGTTGGAGGGGCTAACTTACATGTTGTTTCGCTCAGAAGTCGCCCTAGGGCTTCTTTTCCTTCTTCTTTTGACTTTGATGAACCCATCTGCATCAGCTTCTGGGTTAAGGGGGCCCTTGACTTCCTCTTCCTTTGTCGAGTGAGTCAATGCCCCTTTGTTGTCTTGAGCATTTCTGGGGGCATCTTGATTTCGCTTGCTTTTTTGTCTCAAAGGGCAATCTTTAATCTTGTGACCTTGTTGGCCAGAACAAAAGCAGGCCTTGGGAAGGTTTTTGTAATTGATGTCTTGCTCCCATACATCCCCTTTGCCCAAGTCCACTTTGATCTTCGATGGAAGCGGCATGCTGAGGTTAGCCTCGACACAGATTTGAGGGTGCCACCGAGCGTTCAACGAGTGTCTTGCATCTTCATAAATGAGACCACCAATGTCCTCGCGTGAGGCCAACGGCTTTCCGATAGGAGAAACAATGTCCCACACGAAGTTGTACAAGAAATATGGCACGTTAGGGAGCTCAACCTAGAGAGGGTACCGAAGCGATTTCGATTTGTCGGGAGTAAAATCAGGGGACCATCTGAATAGGCACAGGGTCACCCGGCCGAGTTGCCAGGTTCCAACACTTAAGGCTCGAAACACCATATCTTCATTTTCAAAGACTAGCAACATGTGGCTTGCTGGTAAGAACTCACACTTATAAACAATTAGCCCACGGGGGAACCACTCGTTGCGAAGCCACTGTCACACGGTTTCGAGCAGGCTCCGAGGGCCAAACATTTGGCCGACGAGGCAAAATTTTTTGAGCTCGTCCTGAGTTGACAGAATTACTGATCTACTGAGGGAGACCAAGGGGGGTTCAGCACTCTCGGAGGCCCCAAGGGTGGCACAAGATCCCCCCTCCAACAGAGAGGACAGGTTACCGGTCTCCCTCGAAGGAGGGGCCAGGTTACTTCTCACAAATGAGGGGGTCACCAAATCCATGAGAAAGGCTAGAGAGAAAACTTGAATAGCCCACGAGCGTCTCACATTAAGGCATAGCTCTATTTTTGTTTTCTATTTTTTCTTCTTTTTCTTGGTATCTTTTCTGAGAGCTCCTTTCGTCTCATTTAAAGTTCCATAATTTCCTTTTCTCTTTGCACCCAAATTTACATGTACTTCTTGCTTATCAGTAATTTGAGCTATTGTGGTAGCCGCATGCAGCATTATTGCATTTTCAAGGGAACCTTCTCCGTAGATCAGTAGGCAATAAGTGCTTGGGATTTAGCTTCTTTCCAATTAACCATTGGAAAATGACTTTCAAGCGCAAGTGTGGGACAAAGAGGACAAGCAAAGGTGCGGGGATCGAGGCTAGCAAATCGCGATGTAAATGACCCCATCAGTCGTGATGCCCCTCAGTGAGTCGCCACCCCAATTAGTCGCATGCCAGTCTGCCCCTCGTCAATCGTCAGTCGCCCAGCCTCAGTCGCGATGGACAGTTGTGTGCCACAGTCACGTGCCTAAGTCGCAATGGAGCATTGTAGCCTTTCTCTAGTTCACGATGGACATCTTTAGCACTCGCGATGGACACCTTTAAGAATCGCGACAAACACCCTGTTATCGCAATGGACACCTTCAAGAATCGCGACGGACACCCTCTTTGCCTCTGTCGCGATGGACCAATCTCGATGGGCAGATGCACCTTTCTGCTAGTGTTGAATAAGCCACATTTGCCCTAGCGATGCGACTCCCGCCCGGCCAATCGAGGCTCCCATTCAATCACGGCTGTCCATCGTGACTCCTACCCTGTCAATCATGGTTTCACAACCCGAGCCCTCATCTCAGTCAGTCGTGATGGGCCGCAAAGGACACAGTCCCTTGTCTTTTTCTATTAACTTATTACTCATTTTTTATTCAAAATCAATGCACTGTTAATATTTTTATTTATTCTTAATCATATGTAGCAGTATTCCATTAGTTTAGTTCCTCAACTTCACTTTCAAGTCCTGTAAAATCTCGTCTTTGTTTGCTTGTGCTATTTGTATAGCGCCAGATTTCTCATATTATATGGTTTCTTTTTTTACTGTATTTGATTCAGCTAATATTTGATGATTTTCTTTCTGGATCTACAAAACCTTTTTTCTTCAGTATTTAATGTTCTTGATTAAGATTAATAAACTCCAGGTAATTCCTTTACATGGCCTCATATATTTTTATCACATTCTTTTTAACGTCACAAAACTCCTTTTAGTATATTTTAAGCTCTTGTCAAAAAATAATGAAAGCCATCTCAATCCTTCACATGCCCTAGGCACAAGGGGCTTGAAGCCCTTATCTACTCTAGAGAATTTGTACTAATTCATTTACTTCATTTACTATGAATAGAATTCATTTATATAGCGAGTTCACGATCTAACAGGGTAATAAGTACGTCTGCTGCTTTATACCAAATGCTATATATATATATATATATATATATATATATATATATATATATATATATATATATATATATATATATATATATATATAAAACAGCATTTCTCCTTATACCATTATTTTACATACATATAATTAATTGTCTATTTCTGTGTATTTGTCTGCGTGCACGTGTTTGTGTTCATTAGATAGTAAATTCACTTTAATGCTAATGTACACTTCTATGTTCATTAGATAGTAAATTCACTTCTATGTTCATGTTTTACAATGACATAGCTAATCTTTTAACAATGCGTAACAAATGATATAGCTATTTTCTTTGACAATGCATAACAATCCAATTTTAATTTCTAGAGAAACAGAAAGGTTAAATGTAAATGGTTATCATTATTGTTGTGATTTTCTCTCTTCTCTCACTTGTAGAAGACTATGGTAAACATATTCGGTGAAGGTAGCAAAAGTTCTCTGAAAAGTTCAAGACACCTCAAAGATGTCAAAGGGATTCTACATGCAAAGTTTGGAAGAAATCAAGCGAATCTAGGGTAGTGATAAAAGATGGCCAAATTTTAGAAATTAGAGCAAAAATTTCACTTTCACCAAATCACATGAAAATTCATATACTTATAAATACTATCAAAGGTAGTCTATAACTTGAATTTCACCTCTAAATACTTTTTAGCACCTTGGTATGCCATGTGCATTTTTCTAAAATGTAATTTTCCCACTTAGACCCTACAAAATCTTGTATGAGAATTTATGTTATCCATATGGTCTCGCACATATAAATATCATATGAGGCTACACCATTGTACAAATTTTCAAGGCTATCAGAGCTTCTTACATACCTTAATGCCAACTTGCAAACTTCCAAATGTAGTCAAACTTATATAAGGAAGATTGAGATGGGAGTTGCTATTTTAATCTTCCTAAAGGAGAGCTTTGAAAAAATAGCCCTACAAGGTTTCGTCTTCAGCAAAGGATATTTGGAGGTTCAAAGAGCACAAAAGCCAGTTTTCAAGGTCACCATAGTTTTCTTGATTAAGGAAACTAAAGGCTTGAAGGGTTGCCACATGGCAAAAGATGATTGAACCGTGTTATATGGTGATGATGAGCTCACATTCAAGGGTGAAGATGTACCAAAGGTTAAATCAAGGAGGATCTACTAGTTTTTTTATTGGATATGCTTAATTTGATAACAAAAGAGCAATAATGCAAAGTTCTTCCAAAAGTAGTAGCTTATCTTATCCAAATCCAAGTCAACAATGATCTGACAGTCTAGATCTTCCCAAATCTAAGGGTGGAGAATGAAGGTGCCTATTTTCCCTTTGTTTCTCATATTTTTTATAAGAAGAATCAATCCTATTCATCCATTTGATCAACCCAATGGTTGTAATAAAAATTATTTGATCCTAGGGTTGATAGTTAATTTCTCTAGATCCAAGGGCCCAAGCTCATTCAAAAAACTATAACCCCCCTCCAAATTTATGGAGATTCATTCTTATGCATCCATAGGGCCTTGCTAGGACATTGTTTCCTTGTGATGAGTGTTGATGTATGAAACATCAGAAGAAATGAATTAATGTGACACTAGACAACATCTATGGTCACCATTAACTCAATGCTTCTTCAAACTTTGCGAAATAATAGCCAAACTGAGAACTTTACTTCTTTAGAAATTTCTAGTCACCGAAATAACATACCTTCACTCTTTTGCATTATTTTGCGAAGAATTTCTTGTGGATAAAAGTAGAAGAGAAGAGCTTTCCAAGAAGCTATTAATTGCTGAAAACTTTGCACTATACACCAAGTTATGGCCTTCACAAGATTACTACGTTTGACTACTAAAATAGGAAATGTTGCCTATTTTAGTAAAAGAACCTGTCCATTTTTGAAAATTTTCAACTTAGCATCGACTTGTAGCAAGAATTCAATGTGAGGCATCGAATTGGTGTGTTTTTGCCACTTTTTCAGCACCTCAAATACCCCCATGAATACAGATATGAAGAAAAACACTTCTATGATGAAACTTGATGCTAGGCATCGACTTTATACTGAAACTCGATGCTAGGCATCAAGTTGCTCCACAAAGCTCATGTTTTTAATAAGATTCAACAATAGCTAAAAACTTAGAGCATAAAATAAGGACTTATTAGCACAAACTTGATGCCAGGCATCGAGTTGCTTGGAAAACTATAACTTTTGAGATCATTACATAGTAGGCAAAGTATGGAGATGGAGGAGAGAGTCTCATACACAGAACGTTAATTATTTCTTCTCATAGCTATGAAAAACTACGAAACTTACAGGTGCTTTCTTACTCAGAGAAGCCTGGCTATACTCAATCATACAAAATCTCTCTTTCTCTCTCTCTCTCTCTTCCCCCTCTCTCTCTCTCTTTTCTTTTTTCTTTTTCTTTTTCTCCTTCTTTTCCCTTCTATTGATACAAACAAGTTTATATAGATTTTCTCAATCTCATGACTTTTGAAAATTCTAGAACTAAAGCTAACGCTAACTTTACAAACATGGTACATGTGTGAAATTGTCCCTTCACATAGGCATGTGCTTTTTTTCTTAGACTTTGACCTTGAACGTTATGTCCAATTTGTGATTGATTCTTCAACAGCTCCCCCTCAATCACTAATTGACATTCTTTGTTTCTTCATATCATCTTCATTCTTTTTACTCCTGCCATGCTTTTGAATCTACTAGTATTCACACCATTCAAGCTCTTTGTCATCATATCTGCTATCTGATCCTTTGTAGAAATGTACTCCACTTCAATTTCTTTCTCCATTACCTTTTCTCTCAAGAAATGATCCTATATCTCTATATGTTTTTTTCTTGCATGAAATACTAGATTTGCTACAAGATAAAGTGAACTCATTATATCTCCATGTATTCTAGGTATACCTTTGTGTAACCTTGATTATGGTTGAATCTTACTCTTGATTGTGAGTATCCACCTCTTTAGAATCCTCTTCCTCTCTAGTTCTTGAAGTTTCTATAACACTCATTTTTTGTGTTATTAGACAGTCCACATATATTGCGTGGGGAAGAGTTGAACGGTCTTTCCCTACCTTGCTTACCTGCTCTGCTCCTTCCTCTTGAATTCCTACCTCTCCCTACATAGTTAGCTTGAGAGTAGCACCTTCATCTTCAAACTTATTACTCTTTCCTTCATACTTATACTTTCCTTTATGTTGCTCTAGCACAATGGTGAGAGCCACGTTAAGAAGCTTCACCTCCTTAATGTCAATCCGCGGAAGAGGTAGGAGTGATATGAAGATCGTGAACGTGAGATGATGTGAGAGTGAAGGTGAGAAGCACAAAGATGCACACACACATACACACACACAATGAAGAGACAAGCAAGACACAATGGAAGGTGGAAAATTAGCTCTATTACTCAAGAATACTCTTACAAGCTCAAAATAGCTCTAAGCTCACACTAGCCAACATGAACCAACCTCAAAAATGAGCTCTCTAGCTCTTTTTATAGTTTCTAGACTAGTTTTGACCGGTTTCACATCTAGTGACCGGCATAGTTAAAAAATAGGTCCTAGATGCTATTTGCAAGGGTAAACGGTATCTAAAAATAACGAAAATTGGTACGCGCATTCTACCTAAGCTCCTCAAGCTCGAGGACTCCTTGGCTTGCACAAAATGGAGCTATGGATTACAAAATGGGGTTTTCTATGTTACATATGTTACAATTAGTGATAAAAATCACTGCTGAATGTTTTGAAGAGGTAATAAAAACATAGTTGTTTGAAAAAATGATCCGACTGGCTCCTTGCTCCGTCTTTACATGCTTCCACGTCATCTGTGCCTCTGACTGCTTCCAACACCCCCCTCCCTCTCGCTTCTGTCGTCCTCGACAGAACCTTGTTGTGCGGTCTGCCGGATGTAGTTTTGTAGGAGGTCGTGAGCGAGGGTGTGCTCAGATACTCGAATGCCTCGGGCCAGATCAGCCTCGAGTTTCTCCCAGTCGATCGGTTGCGGTTCGTCGGGTGGCGGGAGTTGATAGTGCGCGGAATAAACCATTCGCTCGCAGGCAAAAAGTTGCAATAAATGTGTGGGCCTGCTCATGAATACCTCGGAATGGTATTCCCAAAATCCGGTGGTGAACATCTCTTCAAATGTTTGCTTGTAGCACGCCGGTAGGTATTTTATTCTACAGTGTCAGGCATAACACACCCGGAGCGATGGCGTTGTGCTCATGTCATATACTAGATCAAAGTTACCATGCTCAAATCCCGGGGTGTTTACATGCGGTGCCTTGACGCGTCGGAAGACTTTAAATATCATTTGCATCATGTCAAAAATTTTGACAGTCATATGCGCTGCGATATCATCCATATGCTTCAGGCGAGGGAGCCAGTGACGGATTGTAGCCATCATATAGCCAACAGTGGGCAACTCGGTGGGTGGCTTGAAGTAGGGGTAATTCAGCCAATCCTGACACTGCCTATTGTTTTGTACTTTGATAGCGAATGCAGTCCAGGAGCGGCGTCGTGGTACTGGTCCCCAGCAAGGATTATACTTTAAATGTAAAGGCGCTTTCACCCATGTGCTCATCATTTCTGGGTACTTCTGGAGTAAATCTTTGCGCCAATCAGGTTGATGGATCTCTCCTCTTTGCGCATTTGGTGGCAAGTCCGCCGGCTCGAATTGTGTAGCATGCGTTGTCGAGGGTTTCAGAGAAAGGAGAAAGAGAAAGCTAAGAAATATTTTTTTTACAGTAGACTAACATTGCCCCCTTACATAGTTGTTGATCTAGACGTTAATAGTTGAAACCCAATGGGATTCTGACTAGTAATAGTACTTGAAATTAACGGTGATTTGAACCCTGAAGACTATCTCGAAGAAGATCTTATCAGAGATCCTTCCTTTAATGGACAAAAACAAATACTTCCCAAGTCAGATTAACCACTAATTAGATCAAGAGTTTATAGGATATGTGCAGACGCTAGTGTAACGTACATTCGGTTTAAAGCATATGCTTTAGTGACATGTTTCATACGGATTATTAAGTATGAATTAAGGGGAATCTATGTTCTTTTATTTCAAGTGGATTCATGCAAACTAAATCTTAACGTGGGGATCGATTTGGAGTTAAGTTACTGACACACAAAGAAATCTTCGGCAATTAAACTATCAATACTTTACATTAAACACTCTCATAAGCCACAACCGAGTTTATATTTTCTAACAAACATTGGTTGAGCTAAAACCCTTTATTTACAAGTAACATGCGAACGTCCATGCAAAAGGAAACAATTCTGTAGTACTGACATCAAGTTGTACTTTGTATTTCCCATAGAAAGACAATAAAACCTTGTTGGCTTCATAAAACATTTATCTCCACGTTGTTTCCAATGGCAACGCTTAGAGCCTTTCACCAAACAAACTGTGTTGATGCTATCAAGACTTATAGAATTGTTGTGCAAATAAAACAAAGGTGTTCAACTAAAGAGCAGCCTGACAATGAAAATGACTAGCATCATTTATCCTTAGCAGACTTTGGCGGCACAAAAATTAAAATCTCTCCTCACAACCTGAAGTACGGTCTGAGACAGGAAAGTACGCTCTGAGAGAGGAGATAACCAAAAGACTAGCCTTAACTTTGATCAACCTCCAATATGGAGCAAATAAGTAACCATGTGATTGTAGCCCTCTTTAAACAGCTGAGAAATACTGAACAAAAAGAACATTCCCAACATTTACCCAATGCCTTACAGATATAGGATGTAGTGTATGCTCCAAAGCATTTGCGCGATTAACTAACACTACGAAGAACAGATCCAAAGTTCCTAAAAAATTCAGGATCATACTAGCTGGACAAATCACTGACACACAAAATATTCTTGTGGATCTGATATGGTTACTGATCGTAGATGCAGGTTTCTACAATAGTACAGTCACTGATCTCAATATTAGCATTAGACTTATCAAAACAATCAGCTATAGTTGAGGTGAAAGCACACAAAGCCGCTAAAAGATCATCTATTCATTCAAACATTAACAGTCTTAGCTAATTAGGAAGTGTGCAGAACATGAAATTATATTTAAAGTTTTCTAGCTACATCTGCGCTTATACCAAGTCATTCTCTGTAGCCTTCAATTCTCTCAACAGTGGCTTCATGCAGAATATATTATTATTTCAAATCTTGAATCCAGGTCATTCAGATCACGGAGATTCCTAAACTTTTAGGAAGTGGCACGATGCATCATACAGACAAGACATAGGAAGCAAACTTAGTGGGTGAAATTTCACACTTCAGATCAAAACCAAAAAGAAATTTCATCTTATGTTCCATATTTGCAATTAGTTAATCGTCATGCACTTATTTTGCTTTGCAAACGCGAAACCTTTGGTTTGTGCTAAGACTAGCGATGCATATTCTGAAGTGATGCAGTTAAATAGACAGTACCTTTCTCAGTTGCAGTTGAACATCCTGCATGCTTGTTCTCAGTATGTACTCAAAGCACGATTTCTCTCTTCAGCGTCAAAGCTCTGAGCTTGTTTCTTCCTTTTCGTAACGAAATCTTATTTCAACCATGTAGTCGAAGTGCAAGAGAGTTAGATTTCCCTCAGCAATCAACACCCTGACGCTTCGTTGGTAGTGTTTGGTGCCTATCTTGATCCATTAAGCGAACAACTTCTCATATTGAATACTTTTCATTCAACTGAACAGGCCCTCGATTTTTCTCGAAAGAATTCTCCTACAGAGAACCCAAGCTCCCTCAGATGAACACGAGAGAACCCTCCTCTTTTCTTGCACACCCTTTTGAAGCAATTGAGAAAGCATCGACTGCGTGATCTGCTTCACATCTGCCACTAATGATCGAATGACAGAGAGCTTGGAATGCCCTGGTTGCCAGCTTGGAGACGAAGGATTCTAAATCAAGAGCTTCATCATAATTGCCGTTCCGCACACACGTGTCCATTAGCTGAGGTATCTCCAGTAAATCTAAAATAATGCTATGGTTGGTAAGAAGCATCTAGTTCAGGTTGCGCTTGTCCAAAATCTGGTATCCTGATTCCACGAACTCATTACACCCACTTGTAAGCTGAGGAATCTCACTGATCAAGTTTTCCAAATGCTTATCAACAGATGTCATCTCTTCACCAATAGAATGCAATGCCTCAGCTGCAACTATGAACGCTCGGTAATGCCCAACTGCCAAATCTTGCATCTGTCTTTTAATCTTTTCCGAATCAACTCGCAAAAGCTCTGGTTCCTTATGCAACCTGTCCAAAACATTACGAAGACGTCTCAGCAAATCAATGAGAAATTCTGGACAATCTTCATTGCATGCATATATTTATTTCCGAGTCTTGATTCTTGATCACGACGATGTCCACCCCAACGTATGCATCATCTAGATGCATCAACTTCCAGATGACTTTAAACAGATGCGTCATATTTGATTCTCGTGCTTCAATTTCAGATTGCGACCACAGCGTGGGTTTCATGCCGGTTTCTTTCTCTATAGCTAGCTGATATTCAGCCATTAACATGAAGTACGGTTTATACTGCAGCTCATGCCCAGATATATAGCGTCGGGGGGCCAAATGAGCAAAGAAGGGGGATTGTAAGATTCTCTCTTCAATCATGGCCATGGCATGTAACTGTGCCTCTACTCTGGCTGAATGTGTCGTTCCAAGTTCCTCAATCGTTTTCATCCACGCGGGGGTAGGAAGTTCATAGGTCATCTGGCCTTCAGCCGTGACTCATCCGCCTGATATGGGTATTGGCTCGTATGCTTCTTCAAACGTTTCCTCCACCGGAATGGTTATGTTCTCGTCGTCCGCTGGGATCTCCGGTGGGGAGTCTGGCCGTGGTGGTGCTTCGTATACATCTATGCGTGATTGGAGAGTGGCTACCTGGGCCCGTAATTGCGTTGAGTTCCTCTATGAGGTCAGGAGAGGGGTCCACAGGTTCTAGTACTTCTGCTGCTACTTGTACTTGTTGTGGTGCCGGTTCTCTGAGCTCTAGTAACTTGTGATCTTCTTTTAACTTCTGATGCTCTTCGTTCATTCGATCATAGTCCTCTAGCAATCTCACGTGATCCTCTAGCAACATCTGCATCGATTCGGATGGGATTGCCTTGAATCTGCTAGGACTTAAGGGTTGTTCTGGATGGTCCAATGCCGCTTCCAAATTCTCTCTATTCTGCTCTTGGAGTCTCTGGTTCTCCTCTTTTGCTGCGGCTAGGTGCCTCCTGAGTAAGCCCATATTCCTGGTCAGCGTCGCGTTCCTAATTGTTTGGGCTCGAAGCAGGTTGTCCAGATCAGCAGTGGCTTCTTTTGTTTTCTCTTCACTTTCTAGCTCTAGCTTATGATATGCCTCTCTTAGTTCTTGGTATCGCGTATTTAAAGAGGCATTCTCGATTGATAATGAATTAAGCTGCGACTGTAATTCACTTGTCGTCCTCTGCAGCTGTTGATAATTGTTGCCAAGAGATGCAAACTCATCTCGTACTTGTGTCATGCATGTGAACATTTGTTGAAGTGCAGTGTCTATGGTGGGCGATAATAGTAATGGAGTGCTAAGTGAGGATGCAGTGGAAGTAGATGCAGCGGGAATGGGGTTGGGAAGGTGGATGCAGTGGTGATCGTGGAAAATTGTGAAGTACCTAAATATGATGGTGCTGTGAGTGAAGTGGGTGCTGGTGCGGTGGGTGGTGAGATGTCCATGTCATTGGACGTGTCAAGTGCGGTGACTGTGAAAAGCGGTGTGTATGTGGGTGGTTGTGTATGTGTGAAGACGGGATTTACAAATGTAGAGTAATTTATAGGGGGGATGGTTGGAGCCGCTTGGTGAAAAGGGGAAATAGGGGTTATAGTGGGTTGGGGAGGTGAAATTGGTGAGAAGGTGAGTGGGGTTAGAAAGGTGAAAGGGTGTCTTAAAGGTGGGGGAAAAGATGGGAAGGATGAAGGGACGAAGGGGTTAACACGTAGACGAGGTGGGGTGGGTGCGGGCATGGTGGCATGAATGGGCAGGGCAAAAGCTGTGGCTATGTTGCCGTGGACTGGTGTGGATGTGGGAGGAGCAGGCGGGTGTGCGGGGGATACAGGATGGGTTGGTGAAACATGAGATGAGAGAGGAGTAGAAGGTGTGGATGTTACTTCAAGGATAGTGGTAGTATGTACAACGGTAGTACGTGGTGGGGAGTCAACTAGGATAGCTTCTTCGGTGATGGATCTTTCCGGACGTAGGCGTGCATCTTGCGCCTGGTGGGATGATTGAGCACCTACCGGAACTCGAATATATTCACCGGGCTTTGATAACAGGCGAACTCTGCGAGGGTCATATTGTGGAAGTGGCTTCCTTTGTAAATATCTCAGTGCTTCGACCGGGCCAATGGATTTGACTAGTTCTCTGAACCCTCTAATGTAAACTTCTTCAAACCCTCTGGAGATGAGTTCTTGCTCGATTATGGTTTGGCTCTCTTCTTCAGTCAATTTCTTCCGTGCCCAGACTTTCTCCATCGTACGATATAATTTCTTGATTACCAGCGTGTAAGCTGCTGCTTCGAAAGTCTCCTCTTCATGCGTGCTAGTGTCACCGTGTGCATCGGTTTGTTGGCCTTGGCCATGTCCTTGTTCTTGGGAATCATGCGTGCCCTGGCTGGCTTCATCGTCACCTTCATCGTCATCGGTGGCTGTTCTTTCGTCATCAGAGCTCGACACCACTTGTCCCTGGGGCTGATCCCGCGGTGTGGTAGGGTAACTCAGCCTTTCAAATTCTTGAGAGAACATTTGTGCCTCTGAAAACTGGAACTCATTTGAGAATGCATCAGGCATTTCAAAATCGAATGTTGTGTTTATTGGTTCTGGCTCCATGTGTGGTAGTGGGAAAGAAAAGGCTTCCGCACCAATAGTGGTGGGAGCTTCTGCTGTCGTGGCGGTGGGTTCTGTGGTTGTAGCTGCTTGAGGTGCAACGGTACTGGTAGTGCCCTCCGTTACCACTGGTCTAGATAACCTTATTCGAATGGGTTGTACTGTGGGAGCGGCTTCTGTCGGTGATTGCTCTGGGGAGGGTTGTGGTGATGGTGACTCTGGCACTTGAAGGCAAGGAATAGTGCCTCTCATGCGCTTACCTGCCCGTGCTCTGCTGGGCTTCCTGGCTTTCTTCGTCGTTCCTTTGAATGCCTTTAGCTCTTCTCCTGTTAATGCACGTTCAATTGGCAAGTCATAAGCCAAGCACATGTAAACAATTCTTGTCAGCGCACAACATCCATTAAGCACTTTCTTTCGTTCCCATCTGTGTTGTGCCAAATACATTTGATCAATGATCCAGCTCGCCAGATCGACAGTCTGAGGTCTAGTACAGGCTAAGTACAATCCAAACCATATTCTTTTATGTGGCATGGTGAATTTGTCCTGAGCGGGGAATGTGAAGTGTTGCATGCATATCCGTAGCGGCTTTGACAGCTCAGGTGTAATTGTTGAGATCTCCTCCCACTTAGTGGCATCCCCACGTTTCATAGGGTCTGGAATAATCTTTCTCGATCTGTGGGCGTGTGGGTTCCATGAATCTTGATGGCAGCTCTGATTAAATCCTTCGAAAGATAAAATCTTTTGTAAGGTGGATCATCCACTAAAGAAGGCAAAATAAACGTTCCTCGGATATCCTTATTCTCTGAGGCCAGCAAAGTAGTGATTAAATAATAACACCTATAAAAGTCAGGTTTGGGCAGAGGATCACTGAAATACTCCGTGAAGCCGGCTCTGGCCCAAACATGAGTTAAGTCCTGGGTGTTCTGTAGGCCTTCGAACTCTCTGGAGAAGAATTGGTATTTTCCCCAAGTGCGGTCATCAAACGTCAAATTAGATTCAAATATAAAATCCGCGTCCGCTAAGGGTCCTGCAAGTCCCTGAAACCAGTGAGAGTTACGGTGTATCTTTTCTGTGTAGCCCATAGGTGGGTTATCGATCGGCATGGGCCCTGGAAATCCTTGGAATTCTGGCGGTGGAGCAGTTGGGTGGGATTTTGCTCGTAAAACATTGAGGGGCACTGCAGCTATACTGGGGCCTGCTTCTGATGGTCCTTCGTCGGTTTGCATGATGACTGATGCGCTATTGAGAAAGATCTGCTACAAAAGATTAACACATTAGCATGGAAATTAATTATGATCCCATTAAAGTGAGACCGCAATCCCTTTCCATAACTGATGCGTAATCCGTGTAGCCAAGTGCTGTGATGTAATGGATGCAATGCTTCTTGCAGCACTAGTGCAGGTCTCTAGACACCTACACGTTTCAGATCATGCATACATTTCTTGATGAGATGAGATTATGAGTGATGTGTTATGATGGTGGGTGAATTTATACAAGGTTTAAAGGTTAGTGATTTATTACAAGGTTGTATGTTAGTCGGGGAGTAGTTAGACAATGGGTTAGGGGAAGACAGTTGGACACGCCTTGGTATCCATTTCCTAAGAGTCTTTGAGTGGGTGGTGGGTTTCTGCTGAGGGGCAAAAGGTAGTATCGGGTGTGGTGGTATTGAGGGATGGAAAGATTTGTGAGGGGTATATATTACATGGCTTAAGGGTTGAGCTATGATACATGGTTTGGGTACCCAAATCTGCATGGGTGTGGGTCTATGGGTAAGGTATTTCTTGGCGATCCAAATTTGTCGAATGCTCGGACCTGTAGAAGAAGGTCGAGGGGATGGTGGGTACTGATTCCGTTTCTGCCCTGCCTTTTTCTTGTCGATCTCTGCTTGGTTGGAGTTCTTCGGTGCTTTTTGTCCTTTTGGCACTCATATTTGTCTGGTGCCGCTTCCTTTGGGTGGCCTAGACTGCTTTCCTTGTTGTGTCTTCTGATACTTCCGTCGGTCTGGGTTCCTTCCTCGTGGTTGACTCTGTTGTTGTTGAGGTTGAGAGGTCGGATGGACGCTCTGCTTTGGAAAAGAAGGGAGATCCAACACTTGTGTGACCTGCCCATTAGGAAGTGATTCATTCTTTAACTTTAATCTAGGCCAGTCCGCAACAAGTTTGGAAGGATGAGCACCGCAGGGTGTCGTGCTCATTTGGCCGCTGATGCAACCTACCTGACCGCTGATTGTGTCCATCTGCCCTAGCGGTTGGGTAGCTGCCCCTTCTAGTTTGCAGGAAGCCCCGGGGAAGATCTCCTGTCGTCCTTCTGATTGACAACAGTCCATAGCCAAGCCCGAGTGGGTTGGTGTAGACGTAACATGGCTGAGCTGATCAAAGATCTTCCGGTCTTCCGTCGCATGTATTTCATGGGGTCTAGGGTTACAAACCTCAATCGGAATGCCATTAGGGAGGTCAAGCGGTATCACTCGCTTCTGCTCTAAGGTTCCAATCTGTAAGGAGCCTTGTCTAAGATTTAAGTCCACTGAGTGATCGTATAGCCAATCTTGGCCAAGGATTAGGGGTTCTATCAGGTCGTCATCATGGCACACTAGTAGCTTCGCTGTCATGGTCATATCCTTAATGAGGATAGGAAGGTCCACCTCACCCATGCAAGGGGTTTCCATGCCTCCTAGGCCTATGAGGTATGCCTCAATTGGCCGCATTTCTATTCCTGAATCCTTATAGTGGGACCATCTAATCGCACTAGTCGCAGCACCTGAGTCAATTAAAGCCCTGAGTTCTTGGCAAGGGTTGCCGTGCTCTAGCCTAACTGTAATGAATGGTCTCCTGTCCACTATGCTAGGATGAGTGGTCGACTTTACTTGACACATGGCCATGGGATATCTGGGTTTAGTTTCTAGATGGTTATAATGTTCTCTCCCTAGTCCTTGTCTTCTTAACTTCATGCGTTTAATGCGTTCTATTGCTTCTGCCTGAGCTTTCGCTCGTATTCTATTTTCTTCCTCCTTACGCTTCTTTGCCAACGTGAGTCGTCTAAGCATATCCTCAGTAAGAGGTTCTTGATATAACTTGACTCTACAGCCACTAATGTAATTAGGCATTATATCTCCTTCTAAGGTGGCTAATTGTACTGCTCCACTTGTCGAAAGTCTGTTAATGATCATAGGTCCATAACCTCGCTTTTCTAACTTACGTGCGTGTTGCTTTAGCGTATATACCAGAACTAAATCTCCTTCTTTTAAGCCTTTATCTTTCACATGTGCATCAAAATATGCTTTCTGTCGCTTCTTCGCTGCGTATATTCCTGCTGCTGCTTTCAGCCTGGTTTCTCCTAATCGTTCCAAGTCCATTATTCTCGCTGATAATTCATGGCCGGTCCACTGATGTTCTTGTGCAACCTTAAGGGTCGGTATCAAGAAGTCCAAAGGAAGCACAGCATTCTGACCAAAAACCATCTGAAAGGGAGTTGCATTGAGTACGGTCTTGTAGGCCACTCGATATGCCCAAACAGCGTGGTGTAACTGTTTGTCCCAATCTGAACGTTTGTTGTTCACAAGTTTCGTCAGTACGGTACAAAGTATCTTGTTAGTGCTTTCAGCCTGACCATTGGCCTGAGGATGATATGGTGCAGATTTCTTGTGAATCACCATAAAATCCTGTAACAAATATTCAATGACTTGGTTTAGAAAGTGAGTGCCTCGATCGCTCACTAACTCTATAGGCAATCCATATCTTGTAAAGACATTTTCAAATAAGAATTTTGCAGTCGTGTGAGCATCATTCTTTTTTGTGGCTTTTGCCTCTACCCATTTGGTTAGATAAATTGTGGCAACAATAATGTATTCCGCATGTGTACCTTTTGCAGGGGGGTTGATGGGTCCTACAAAGTCTATACCCCACTTTGAAAAGGCACGTCCGCCCATCATGGGTTTCAATGGCATTTCATCTCTGCGAGTAGGAAACTGAGTTCTTTGGCACACATCACATCTCTTTACATAGGTATGTGCATCCATGTGAAGAGTGGGCCACCATAATCCTGCAAAGAGAATGGCTTTGACTATCCTATCGGGTCCAAAATGACCTCCTGCAACACCTTGGTGTGCAGTCTCTAGTATGCTCAGATAATCGCTCTCATGAACACATTGTCTTAGATATCCATCTCGTCCTCTTTTGTATAGATTATCGCCAATAAGTGAATAGTCGTGAGCTTCCTGCTCTAGACTACGTTGTCGAGCTAAGGTCATTCCTTGAGGGAATGTGTTCGTCCTCAAGTATGTCACTAAAGGTTCACTCCAGTCTGGTGTGAGAGACACGTGATATAATGTAGCATGCTCTACTGGTGGTCTTTCACAACACACCTGGCATTGTTTGCACAACTTGTAGACATCTGCTTCCATAGAAGGCCAATATACTCCTAGTCTTTGCAGAGTCTGTAATGTTCGATGTTTTGAATGATGTTGCTTTAATGCACCTATGTGTGCTAATTGCAACCAATTCACATGTTCTGATTCATCTACACAACAAGCAAGAATCTTTTGATTATCCTGTTTATATATGCTTACTGCCATTATTTGGTACCTTTGAGACTTGGTAATCTCTCCTTCTTTGATCTTTATCCTAGGATTCCAGGGTCCGTATGTCAGAATAGGGACTATAGGCTTAGCCCATTCTGGTGCTATCTCAAGGTTAAACAAGTATGCATCTGGTAATTCATCCGCTACTCCTGTGGGAGCTTCTCCTGAGGTTAATCTTGAGAGGTGGTCAGCTCTAAGATGCGTCTTTCCTTTCCTGACTACGACTTCAAAATCATACTCCATGAGTAATAGAAACCAACGTATCAGTCGTCCTGTGTTACATGGTTTGTTGACTAAGTACAATAGGGCTTGATGATCTGTAAAGAACTTGAATTTGTTGGCCAACAAGTAGTGCCTAAACTTCTTTACCGCGTAGATCATCCCTAATCCTTCTCGTTCCGTCGTGGTGTAATTTCTTTCTGCTGCGTTCAATTGTCTGCTCGCGTAAGCTATGGGGAGATCTATGTTACCTTCATTCGTGGGTTGTGCTAACACACATCCTATGGAGTAATTGGATGCATCCACATGTACATGGAATGGCTTACTCCAATCTGGGGTAGTCAATATAGGTGCTGAGCACAAGCGTCGTTTAAGTTCATTGAATGAATTTTCACATTCTTCTGTCCATTCAAAGTTGGTTAAAAGAGAGTACAAAGGCTTGGCTATGATTGCATACATGTGTATGAATCTTCTATAATATCCGCAATGGCCCATAAATGCCTGTACCTCTTTCACATTAGTTGGTCTAGGTAATTCTGCAATTACCTTCACCTTTTCTTCATCCGTGGAGATTCCATTTTTGACACAATGTGTCCTAGAATTTTGCCTTGTCTGACCATGAAAACGCATTTTTCTGGGTTCAAACAAACCTGATATTCTCGACATTTGTCAAATATTTGTCTTAACTCTGGGATATGCGTCTGCCTTACATTTGAATGAGCACATATGTCATCGACATAAACTTCCAAGCTCTTGCGTAAGAATTCCTTAAGAACATGACACATGAGTCGCTGGAAAGTGGCGGGTGCATTTGTTAAGCCAAATGGCATTACACGAAATGCAAATATGCCCCATTCAGTGGCAAAAGCCGTCTTGTGTTGATCTTTTGGAGTGATGGCTACTTGATTATAGCCTGAAAAACCATCAAGAAAGTTGTAAACTTCCTTGCCCGCAACTCTTTCCAATAGATGTTCTGTGATAGGAAGAGGATAACTATCTCTAATCGTTGCGGCATTAACTTTTTTAAGGTTAATACACACACGCAATTTTCCATTCTTCTTGGGCACAACCACAATGGGGGATACCCATTCGGTATGCTCAATTTCATAAATGAATCCTGCTTCTATCAAGCGATCTATCTCCTCTTTAATCTTCGCAGCGTAGTTATCATTATACGTGTATGGTTTCTGTTTTGTCGGTTTTGCCTCTGGAGTCATAGGGATTCTATGAGAACATATATCTGGATCTACTCCTTTCAAATCTTTGTAACTCCACGCAAAAACATCTCTATATTCGCGCAATAGAGCAACTAACTCTTCTTCTTCTTCAGTCGTCAAATCATGCCCTATGTATGTACATTTTTCTTCTTCTCCTTCTATGGCTACTATTATTTTCTTGGTTTTCTCTCGGTTATCATATACTTTTCCATCATTCACCTTTCTATTGGGCATTCGTACCATGATTCTTCTATCTTCAATTTCATATTTCTTGAAATTCTCGGGTACTTCAAACAAAGATTCTTCTTTTTCTGACATGGTTTCTTTCTTCTTTCTTTTCTTGCCTTCACTCTTGGTAGTCACTTCCGTGGCTAACCTCACGTCATTCATTATTTCTTCGCGTCTTTGAGTGTGAGTCTCTACCTCGAAAAAATATTCTTCCTCTGATGCAAAGGGTGAATCCATGATAATTGATTCTAAATCAAAATCGCTTGCATCCTCAAATGCATCAGTGTTAGGTTCACACTCTTCTAAAACTGCATCGCACATGATTGGCTCTATCGTGAAAACTGAAATGTCATAGCCATCCTCGTCATAGTGGGGTGTCCATTGTTCTTCATTGATGGCTACATCCATGGTTGCAAGGATTTCTGCGCAACCATGGGGTTCAAACTCTTCGTCTGGGAATACTACAGGTGCATATGCTGGATCTTGAAGGGTTTGTGAATGTTGTTCCGCACCTAAGGTTCTTGCTTCTAATCGTTCTTCCTCTTGTTTGGCTACTTTACACATCCATAAATGGGTATCCTCATGCAACCAAGAAGGATCTGATTCTAATGAGTGCACGGATTCCGTCTCTACTGGTGTCTTGTGGATGGTATTCCATTGTATTGGGCGTACATCTCTATGTGAATAGTCTTTAAGATTGACTTTAGTAGTCACTCCTAGATGTTGCAAGTACAAAGAATTAGTTCCCCAATCTTGTACAATTTGCAACTGACGCATGAATGGTCGTCCCAATATCATCTCATAAGCACGATTTTTTGCAAAGTCACAAATGGCAAAGGTATGCTCAAATTCCATACCACAAGTGGTGAGAGATATGCCTTCTAGTAGGCCTAACGGTTTTTCTATGTGTCCGTCAGCCATTTGTAGTTTCATCCTGGTGGGTCTGAGTGCTGGCTTACCCCAACGTTTCCACAAAGCGGTGGTAGCGATGGCTACTCCGGCTCCTGAATCTAAGATGGCTTTCGTGGTGTAGGCCTGATGGGTTATTGGAAGATATGTGTTACCTTCCTCTCCTTCGCTTACGTCTCCAATCTTTTCCACGGGTATCTCTGGCACCTTCTTATGTGATCCTATCTGAGAGGGTGTGGTAGCAAGCTCAGGGAATTGATTTGCTACGTGCTTCCACAATTCTGGTTTTACCTTAAAAATTCCTCCAGAGTGAGGTTACACTGTACTTTGGTATTCTTGATCACTTCCGTGTTCCTAGGGATCACTGATTCTTCATTCCTCACTATTATCGTGGGTGCTCTCATGCTAACAGACTTTGCTTCCCAAGGTCCTGTGAATTGAGGTAATTCTTGTAACGAATTAGATTCAAATCCTGTGGGTTCACTCAGTTGTTCCACCTCTACATCATCGTATATAGAGGGGATGTCTTGGGGAAATTGTTCCTGCAAGTCGTCTATTTCTTGAATAGGAGGATGAGTTCCTTGTTCTTTTCTCCATTTCTCTTCTTGTATTTCTCTCAAAAATTCATGTGAGTACCTATGTATGGAAGATAGGTTATCTTGACTTTCTGTATTGGGTACTTGAGACAGGGATGGTGCATTCCTTTCCTGTGTCTCTGAGACAATAGGGTTCCTATGCTGATCCTTTTTCTCTTAGCTTTCTATCAAGTGTTCTAGTCTCTCCATTAGTCCTTGAAAGTGTAGTTCCGGTTTTGCCATGTTATTCCAATTGAGATATCTAGAGGCTTCGAACAAAGCTTGTGCTAACTCTACCATCTTCATGCAAAGTTTAGTTCTCTCAATTTCTAGATCAGCTCGAGGGTAGTTTTTTCTCATTTCCGTTACTTGAGGTCCCTCTTTTATTCTAGCCTGATATGCACGAAACATCATGTCTAGATCTTATGGTATGGGTTCCGCCAAAACTGATCCTGATTTTTGAGCTGGGTTTTCTTGATTCAATTCCTGTGAAGTCAATTCTTGGATTTTGGCTCTAGATTCCTCCAAACTTCCTTCCAACTCGCTTATCTTTTTACTCCATTTTCTCTTTATCCTTTCTCTAGAATCTCTCCAAGATTTTGTCTTTTTACTGCTAGATTCTATAACTTCACTAGTTCCGGCTACTTTCTCTTGATTAAGCTGTTGGTTCTGTAAGAGTGTCTGGGCTCTTGTTATAGCTTGGATAGGCACGTATGTAGGGTTGGATCCATCTGCGTTATTTACAATACCTATCACGTTGATCGGTGTCACATTTGAAGTGTTAACTGGGTTCTTAGGACAATCTTTGATTATGTGCTCTTTGCCACAATCGACACAAAAGCCTTGTATGTTATAGTACTGTGATTGCGTTGCTATTGGGGGATGTGGACAATCCTTTATGAAGTGATCTCCTTGGCACCTAAAGCATGGTCCTCTAGGGCCCTGTGGTCTTTGTTGTTTCAATTGGGGCCGCGGGTTTGGGTTTGCGTACATCACATTAACATAGTCTGGCTCCCAACTAGGTTCCATTGGTGGACTATCATAATGATACGTCTCCACATGTTCTGGTGACTCCGTGTAATAAGCGAGTGGACTAGTTACATGAGTAGAGTCAAAATTGTTTGAGTTCAGGTCACTTTCTGTGATCAAGGGTGAAGAAGGCACTAAGGCCCTACTTAGGTTCTCTTCTGCAGCAGCGTATTTGACTGAGATGACATTCGCTGGTGGGGGTGGCTGCTGAGCTAAGATGGGTTGAAGTCTCTGTTGAGCCTCGTATGGGTAGTTCTGAGGAGGCCTATAGTAATAAGGCTGAGCATTGTATTGGCCTTGATACCTACCAGGCTGCTGGTATGTTTGCGGGTAGTTTTGTCTCACGGTTTGTTTGTGGTATGGGCAATCCTGAGCCGTATGATTCGTGTATCTTCTCTCAATTGTACAATATTGGCCACTAGGGTTGGCTTGAGGTTGTGGTGCATTGGGGCACACATTTGCCAAATGATTTCCACCACAAGTGTAACAACGTACATTAGTTGGTAGCTTGGGCACCTGTTTACTAGAAACTCCTAGTTTTTGGGCCACTTTTTCTGCTAGGTCCTCTATCGAATTAGACAATTTTGTGGATGCTAGAGAAGAACAATCTGAGTCCTTATAGACCTTTGAGAGTTCTAATTCCTCTCCTAGGTTGTCCTCGATGTCTATACATATTCTTACACACTCCTCTAGCGTTCTGGGTTCCTTTAGGTACACATAGGAGCGTAGTTTAGCGCTCAACAAGCCATCTAGGAATAGTGATACTTGTTTGGCTTGTGAGGGTAGCTCTTGTATTGGACATCGTTCGACATATTGTCTGAATCTACGTCCTACCAGTCTAACTGTTTCCTGAGGGGTTTGTTTAAAGCTATGAATCAACGAAGATGTGTCATGTCTAATCCCACTTTTAGAGAATTCAGTGATGAATGACTCTAAAAAGTGATGGATGTCTCTAAATTGCCTTTGTTGCAATGGTTGGAACCAAGTTAAAGCGGTATTCTTTAACGTTAGTCCAAATGCATTGTATTGCGTGAACATGTCCTCGACTTGTTCTGCTCTTAGTACTTGCTTGAATTCTGCGACATGGTCATAGGGATCTCCTGTCCCATCAAAGTAATTCTTCATGGATTTTACTAATTGAGTGGGTCTCAATACTCTTGCGTGTTCACGTGGTCTAGGTAGAGGAAAATCATCTCTACCACCTGGTATTCCATGATCTCTTTGTCTATCCGCTCTATTAGTATCTGTGGTTGTTCTATCTCTCCCTATGGGGTGATTAAAGCTTACTTCCGGTCTCTCTTTATTTCCTTCTCTTTGATTTCCATGGGCTGCTGATGTTCCTGCCCCTTGTTGACTTGTATTCATGTTTGTTCTAGATGGAGGGAATACCAATTCACCTCTCCATGTGTATGTGTTTTTAGCACGATCAGGCACCACAAAGACTCTTTCTGAAGTCTCATCCAGGTATACAACCTTTCCAGGTGTATCTGGGTCCTTGAATTCATAAATCGTAATGATGCCTAACTCACCAGGGTGTTCCTTTCTGTACCTCCAAAAGGCTTCATCTGTCTCTTTATTTACGAACAACTCGGTGCTCCTGTTATCTTGAGGGATCCACTCTAGGATGAGTACTCTTGTTAATACAGATTTCCCTCTAGGTGTTCTAGGTTCTTCTAACGGTTCTTTTCCTTGAAATTTTGCTTCCGTCTCTAATTGAAATGTGCCAAACTCATTAGTATCGTTTGGCTGCATACTTAAGATGTACATCGTTCCTTCCTTGTCTATGTACGCGTCTCTCTCAAATTTCACCACTCGTCTTTCCAATCCAATGGGTTGATCAGGGTTGTGCATTTGCACCACTTGCCTTCGCAAACCATCCTCATAGATGCGAGCACCTAAGCGGTTGGTTCGGAGAAACTCTAATTGCGTTCTATAGGGTCCTTCAGGTTTTTCTAAGTATGCTACATTCGACCCTCCTCCTGGTCTGTCTGTGCTAAATGCCATTTCAGATTCGCTAGTATCTGAGCTCTCGTAGGGGTAATTACTACTCAATTGTTGAGCCCACGATCGTGCAGTAGTTCTTACACTTGCCTCTGATGATCTAAGGCTTCGTCGGTCTGACTTACCTATATGTTTGCCCGATCTAAGGTTCATTAATTTTCTTCCTTGCACACTCAATTACACACTTAGATCGTCAATGGTTCTTTGTTATTACTTTCTTGATTATTTTTTATTTTCTTTGGATTCTTGTCTTAATATATGCGTCAGGAATTCGACTTTCTGTTATGATTTTGAGTTCTCGTTCCGTCAGACTTAGGTTCTTTTCTTTAGGTTTTCGTCACACACAACTTTACTTGTAGTCTTAAACTTGAAAGAATTAAGTATCTTGAACTTGAGGCGTTCCTATCGTCTTAAATCCACAAATACCGTTTAGCCTAAGCTAAGAATTTGACTGAGGGGGTTGAGTAATCTTCCAACCTCGAGTCAGCTTTTCTGGTTGCTCTGATGCCCTGTTGCCCAAGAAGCCGCGCTTCCCAAGCTCTGCTGTCTTCACTACCTTGTTGGCTTGCCTTTGATTGCCCTTGCTAGACCTGGAAAAATCCAATTTTAGACTAATTCACAGTTGGATGATCAAGTACTTGAGTATATACACCTTTTAAGTCCTTTCCCTTTTGCCCAAAATTTCAATACTTGCCCCCTGGCTTCCTAGTCCCCAACTAGGTCACGAGCTTTCTAACGAGCTATTAAGCTCAAAAAACGGACTTCGGATGAAAAAGTTATGAGCGTTCAGGCCCTGGGGGGTAAAAACTGACAATCAGGTTTTCCTTCAAATATGAGCTAAGGGGTCTCCTATGAGTCTAATGGTCCAAAAATTTCTCAAAAATACCCCCAAAATTGGTCGGAAAATGGAACCCTAAATTTGCGATGGGGGTGCACAATCACGATGGTCTGGGACCGTCGCGATGGTCCCAGCGAACCGTCGCGATGGCGTGGAATTTGGACAGTCGCGATGGTGCGAAAAGGTGAACCGTCGCGATGGCCCGAAGTGAATGATCGCGATGGCGTGAAAATGGATTGTCGCGATGGTCCAGTAGTGAGCGATCGCGATGGCGTGAGGTCGAACCGTCGTGATGGCCTGATCAGGCGGACAATCGCGATGGCGCGGGTCAACGGTCAAAGGTGGACAATCGTGATGGTCCGAAGTGAACCGTCGCGATGGTCACAAGTGCGATGGCGTGAGCCAATCGCGATGGTCCGATTTTGGGCTGTCGCGATGGTCCGAAAATTGAACCGTCGCGATGGTCTATCTTGACACGTGGCACCGTCGTGGCGATGGCATGGGCCGATCGCGATGGTCCGGGGTGAGCTGAACAATCGCGATGGTCCAAGTGGACCGTCGCGATGGTCCGGCCGAGCCGTCGCGATGGCGTGAGCCTATCGCGATGGTGCGACACAATCGCGATGGTCCGAGCCAATCGCGATGGTCCACCAAAGTGTGAATTTTTGAGATGCGCCTGTGGATTCGTAGATGCGCAAGGGTCGCCTACCTCGTGGTGTGGTCGCCTACCAAGAATTCCGAAAGTTGCAGACCATCGCGATGGTCCGCCACACTCGGCAGATCTTTGACAGAGAGTAAAATTTTACCTTTCCCAAGATTTCCTGATGCACTGGAGCTCTGTACCTGCAAGAAAACTCAAGAAAACACAAGCACACACAAGCACAAAAGTTCTCTCTCGCTCTCTCGCACGCACAAATGAGGGGAAATGAGGTGAATGGGTGGATATGGTGAATTTTCTGATTTTTTTGGAGATGAAGATGATGATGCGATGATGAAGATGGAGTATGGGGAAGGTGAAAAACACTAAAAACTAAGTAAAAACAACAACAAAAACTGAAATTTTTTACCTTCCAACGCCACTTCTTGCTATACTCTTACCATCACACATTCGTCCTAGACTCGATCCCCGGCAACGGAGCCAAATTTGGTGTTGCTCTAGCACAATGGTGAGAACCACGTTAAGAAGCTTCACCTCCTTAATGTCAATCCGCGGAAGAGGTAGGAGTGATATGAAGATCGTGAACGTGAGATGATGTGAGAGTGAAGGTGAGAAGCACAAAGATGCACACACACATACACACACACAATGAAGAGACAAGCAAGACACAATGGAAGGTGGAAAATTAGCTCTATTACTCAAGAATACTCTTACAAGCTCAAAATAGCTCTAAGCTCACACTAGCCAACATGAACCAACCTCAAAAATGAGCTCTCTAGCTCTTTTTATAGTTTCTAGACTAGTTTTGACCGGTTTCACATCTAGTGAGCGGCATAGTTAAAAAATAGGTCCTAGATGCTATTTGGAAGGGTAAACGGTATCTAAAAATAACAAAAATTGGTACGCGCATTCTACCTAAGCTCCTCAAGTTCGAGGACTCCTCGACTTGCACAAAATGGAGCTATGGATTACAAAATGGGGTTTTCTATGTTACATATGTTACAATTAGTGATAAAAATCACTGTTGAATGTTTTGAAGAGGTAATAAAAACATAGTTGTTTGAAAAAATGATCCGACTGGCTCCCTGCTCCGTCTTTACATGCTTCCACGTCGTCTGTGCCTCTGACTGCTTCCAACACTTTATCTATATAGAGGGCAAAAGAATTATTACCTCTTGATGGTTCACCATTTTTGTTGAGCTTGGCCTCATGGGTGAAGAGTTGTCCCATGAGAATGGCTAGATGAGGGATTTTCATATCGATATAAAGATCCATTGTAGTTGTGAAGGATTCACACTTATCATCTGCTTTGATGCCATTGATTATGTCTCACTACTTGCTCCTCTTCAATCTCCTATCGTATGCTTTCCAACTGATCACCTACATCCTCCACCTTGGTCACATACTCTAAAACATTCTGCTTAGGTTGCTTCTTTTGAGTAGTAAACTCCATCCATAATTGATTCTTCCTAGCTCTTATATTGGAAGAAAAGTATGAAGATAGAGTATCCCAAGTATCTTGGGAAGTTTTGCAATTCCTAATATGAGGAAGAAGGAAGTCAGAGATAGATTTAAGTAGATATGACCTGGCTAAAGCATCTTTGGCACACCATGAGTTGAGTCTTTCTTGCTCCTCTCTTGTAGGTTGATCTTTGCTTCTAAATATGGACATCTTCTCATCTCCTGATATGTATCCATAGACTTATTCCTTGTGGATAGGTCTTCATCCTCAAGGACCATGCTAGATAATTACTCCTGTTCAATTTGTCAATGAAAGAAGGAAAACCATCTCCCATTTTACCTCAACTTGTTCTGATACCACAGTTGGAAGAGATGGATGGATACCTCAAGGACGTGAGGTGGTACTACTAAAACCTGCTTTGTACCAGCCCTGATGCACTTCAGAGTTATATATAAGTTTCTTTTAGCTTGAAAATGACACCAAGAAAGTACCTATGTTCTTTGGAGTTGATACTTGAAACAATTAATCCAAAACAGACTAGTTCAAGAATAGCTAGTGTTGAAAAACTTGCTATTTTATTTCATACACCTTGTGGCTTTTTTACTCAGAGCTCACAGTACAGTAACAATTGACAGAATTCCTTTTGGGGGAACTAAACTAGCTTAGATAGCTAATGATTGCAAGTGGAAGCATTTAAAATGATCAACTATGCTCTGAGAAATCATTTTAGCAAATCAAATCTTATCCTCGACATTTAAGGGACTAACTAGTAGATGACCACTGAGAACTTCGAAGATGCTTTCTCTTAGATGACTAAACCAAATGCCTTGAAATTTCGAGAGCACAAATTAGTCTTTAAGCTAGTTCCAACAAGCCAAATATTATGCAAAAGGTTTAAGTATTCAGTGAGATATGACCAGAAGAAGTTGACTATTCTGAGTAGTCATAAGAGAGAAGTAGACAGAGATGTTCAATGAGCTATATGTATTATAACACATCATTGTAGAGAGTCATTGTCATTATAATGATGCTCAGAGATGATGAACAGAGCGAGCTATGGTGTGAGCTACTCAAGTTCTATAAAGGATCAAGGAGAGAGCTTTAAAAGAGGCACACTACCCCACGAGTTTTACAAGACCTTTTTATGAGTATTTCTTTTAAGATTGAATTTTGAATTCAATATTCTTGGCTCCAATCAAAAACTAACTCCTCTAATTTAGGAGGCATTCCCTCAACTTGAATTCGTAGCTAATATTCCTCCTAACTCCACTAGATATAAGCTTTTACAAGATTCTCCAAGGATTTAATGATTTACAATGATAAATGATCAAGGAGTTACAAGCTATAGTTGACACGAATCATCAAGTGCTTCCCCAAAATGTCTTCCATGCTAAGACAAATGTGTAGGCTTGTACATTTGCACCAACACATCCAACAAGCAGCTGATAGAAAACAAATCAAATGCCTTCCCAGCATCAACAACATCAAATGCCTTCCCAGCATCATGAAGACTCAACTGTAAACTTGTCTCCATAGCAATGGAAATAGTCTTGGCAATGCAATCTTCAAGGCCAAAATGTTGCAACAATGTATCAATATGTTTTCTTTGATGCAAAGCTAGTCCTCCATTGACTTGCATAAATTGAATGCCAAAAGAATGATAAAAATTTCCCAAATCTAACATCTCAAAAGCGGCATACAAATCAATCTTAAATCGTTGATATGATTCTCATTAGGAGTACTAAGGAGCATGTTATTGCCATACATAATAATGATTAGAAGTATATCATTTGCATGCTTAACATATAAGGTGCTCTCAATTGGACTATTTTCAAAACCATGTACAATCAAGTAGGCATTTTAATCCATATAATGCCTCTTTCAACCTGCACACTTTATTTTTATGCCTTTTCTACACAAAAGGAAAAGGCTTAAATACATACACTTCTTCATGTACATCACCATTCAGAGATGAATTTTAATGTTCAAATGATGTAGATTCCAACCATGATGAGATGCAAGTGCATAGATGCTATGAATAGTGGTCATTCAGCTTGTATTTGTTCCATCAAGTTTGTGTTTCATCTTGTATACCCATTTAGTGCGAATGGCCTTTTTTCCTTGAGGAAAATCACGTAATGACCAAGTAGCATTCTTCATAATAGCATCATATTCTAGTTGCATAAAAGCCATCTAATTTACAACAACACTTATCAAGGAGGATACAAATCAAGAAAAGACTTCGACAACTATACAGAGGATCAAGAGGATTCTCTTCTCATTATGAACATGACCTCAAAACAAGGGATGAATTATGAGCAGCTCTTCTATATTGACTCAGGTTGTTCAAAGCATGTAGCAGGCAATATAGCTCTCTTGTTTTATCTTGAAGAGCCCAAGGGAAAGCACCAAGTGCAGACAAGTGATGATACCAAGCATTCACTTGTGAAGGTATGAAATGTCAAAACTTTTGATGGGAAATCAGAATATGTTGAGCAAAGTTCTTGATGTACCTACTATCACAAAAAATTTGATGAGTGTTGGACAGATAGTGTAAAAGGTTTTGCAAGTTAGGTTCAATAAATTTGGAGCCTTTGTGGAGGACCCCCAACATGGATTCAGGAGAATTGCAAAGGGAGAGAAAACAAGTAGATTGTTTACATTTGAGCTTGAGGACACTAGAAACATTGCACTTTCTAATTATAAGGATCAAACCTTGTCTAAGTTAGAGATATGGCACCAAAGATTAGAACACATTGGTGAGAGAACATTGAAGCAGATATGTAGAGATCAATGTGTACTTGGAATACCTAATGTATCCAAGCAACATATGATCTATAAATGTGGTGCATGTCAGTTTGGTAAATCACACAGGTTACCCTTTACAAAGAAAGGCTATATGCATGAGGATTATTTGGAACTTCTCCACACAGATGTGTGGGGACCAAGCAAGGACCCTTCAATTTCGGGCTCAAGATACTATGTGTCATTTATTGATGATTTTAGTAGGTGGACTATCTTGTATTTGATGAAACATAAGGATGAAGTGTTCAGTTAATTCAAAAAGTATCTTGCACTTGTGGAAAATCAAACAGGAAAGAGTTTAAAGAATAATTCATTTAGTATTCTGTTGTGCTCCAAGCTTCTTCTTCTTCTTCCTTGTGTTGTTTGTGTGCTTCCATAGACCTCAAACTCCAACAAATAGAAACAATAGAGTACTGCAAAACTTGTGCCACTTTTTGAATCTCCTTCCACCAACTTGGTAATTTTAAAATCTGTTGATTCTTTTCCAGATGGTTAAAGCTCGAGTCTAGAGAGTCTCACCAATAAATCCTTCGAGTCTATCAAGCATGTCTTTCTGACCCCTTTATGCTTGGTTTGGTTAAAGGCCATGTGCTTTGGCATGTGCTTGAGTATATTAACAAAGGTTTAATCAACTAAGGTTCTCACTTTTTGGATTGCTTATCACTTGCTCTCTTGTATCAAGGAGGAACCAAAAGGATTCATTAAGGGTAGGTACATCCTCAAGGCTATCATCAATGTTTGAAAAGGATATTTCTTTGCAAAGGAGTCCTCATAGGATGTTCTCTTTCTCATAATTAACTTTGCTCACAAATCTTATGATAGACTCGATGGCTGGAAAGGGGAATTGGCCTAGCAGAGAGTATATGCTAACAGCCTATAAAGCTGTGATTAAAAACTTTAGTAGATAATAATGATGTTTCTTGTATATTTTTAGTTAAATTCTTGAGATCAATAGTATCTTGCATGGAAACCTTTATAGATATAGATGTTAGAATAATCAAACGCTTTTAATTCTTGAATAGATGCCATTTTGCTTGACCATAGTGAAGACACTACATTGAATATGTTTAATGGCATACTATAGGACACTCATATTTATGCGTAGTCATTATGTACACATTTATAAAGATGTATTTGATTATGGGTTTTGGTTAGGAATTTAGAGATTTTTGGTACAATTCCCTATTGATGTAAGTTAGATTAATAGTTTATGAGGCATCCTATTCAAAATACTTAAAGAAAGATATTAGAGATAAATCAAAGGTGACCATCATATACTATTTCTTCATACATGTATGCATACATACATGTATGCATCCTATTCATGCATGCATGTATGCATACATGCATGCATGTATGCACACATGGATGCATGTATGTATGCATACATGCATGTATGTATGCATACATGCATATGCATGTATGTATGCACCTATGTATGTATGTATGTTTGAATGTATGTATGTATGTACGTACGCATATATGTATATTTATATATATATATATATATATATATATATATATATATATATATATATATATATATATATATATATATATATATATATATATATATATATATTTGTAAGTAGGTATGTATGTATGTTTGCATTTATGTAAGCATGTATGTGTGTGTATGCATGTACGCATTTATGTGTGTGTATGTATCTAGATAGGTATGTATGTATGTATGCATACATGTATCTATATATGTAGGTATGTACGTACGTACATATGTATATTTGTACGTATGAACGTATGTATGTTTGTATGTATGCACACGTGTATGTATGTATGTGTGTATGCATGCATGTACCTATGCATGTATGATTGTATATATGTTTGAATGCATGCAATATGCATATCTGTGTATGCATCTTTATATGTATTTATATGTTTAAAATATCTATACATGTGTGTATGTATGTATGTTTCTATACTTGTATGTATATATGCATATACATGTGTGTATGTGTATTTATGTATATGTGTGTTTACATACATTTGTGTATGTGCGCGGGCGGGTGTGCACACTCATATCGTAAAATATTATTGCAACATAACATAACCTTTTGTCTCGCTAACCTTGCAAGGCTGTTTAGAGTGTCTTAAGGTGGTAGAATTGTATTCAAAAACGAATTATTTTACGAGAACACGAATCGTATTCAAGAGACTCTGATGTTCTGTTCTATCTTTTCTTGTTGTCAATCGATGGGACGTTGTGCCATGGGATAAAACTTCCCTATCGTCTTTGGCTTGTGTCACAAAAGAATATATCCGAGAAGTCAAGAATGTGTGCGCAAAATCTTACTGTTGAATCAATGTGACTACATGATTTTTCTTTTCTCTCTCTGTTTAAGAATGTTTTGAATCATAAAAACGTTTTTCCAATGTTTTATGTTGAGCCTTCCATGTGGAAAATGGAAATAGTGAACAAATAGACAAGAAAAACACAAAGCAGCTGTAGATTTGAGGTAGATAGAGAGGGAAGACTTTTGGGATGAAAGAGAATGGTAGTATGAGATAGAAGCCGAGAGTTTAGAACATCAATGACGAACACACACACACACACACCCGCACACACACACATAACGTGAGAAATGTGTCTCTATTTCATCTTTCAGGTTTGAGACTTTACGCAAACTTTCTCTATCACTTTCATTTCCTTCTTTCAACCCTTCTCTGAATTGATCTGTCATTTCATGTTTAACCCTATTTTTCCTCTTCAAATGACACGTATCCAAGAATTTCTTAAGAAATAATATGGGGATTAGCTCAAGTATTGTGTCAATTAAGTGAAACATTGTCAATGGTTGTTCAAACAATTACACGTGCTACAGCCAGCTTAACACGTGTAATTTTTCAATGCACATCATTGAGTTAGGCCTTCTCGCGCTGGTTTTTGATGAGGAAAAGTCAGAAACATTTGCTACCACCAGTAACTACACACTAGAAGTTCAAGGTAGCAAGCCATCAAAAATCTAAAAGAGTATGACCAAGTCTCAATGCTCATATTTATACATGCTCGACTTCTTCTTTAGGCCTACCATCAATATCACAGCTAGAATAAAAAGAAGAAAAATAATAATAATAATAAAATAAAAAAAGTGTCTCAATAAATATATAATTCATTAGGAAAACAATAAGCCCTTATTGGGCATTTTAGCTTAAAGGTTGACTAGTGATGGACCATTGAGAAGATGGTTGTGATCACAATCTAGTCCCTTAATCACATAGACTAGACACACGTTTCCCTTGTTTTTGCATGGTCAAAAAGGCAAAACCCACCTAGAACTAGTGGTTTTAGTTGTGCAAATGGTTTTGAGAAACTTAAAAATTAAAGAATATGGAAATTAAACGTTCAAAGATCATCCAAAAACTCACTATGAGTGCAACAAACAAATAGAATGACTTGTTGTTTTTCTATTTTGAGTGAAGAATGGCCTTAATTTAAAACGCCATTTTAGCATGAGTTATGAAAATCAAATATCACTGTAATTTTATTGTATAAAAATATAGGTTGGAACCCAAAAACATCGACAAAGAATTTTTTTGATGATTTACCAGTTTTCATCACATATACATGTAGTTTTATGAGTCAATTGCTTTCATAATACCAAATTTAACATTTCATGCATTCAAAAACTAAATAGCTACCAAATGTGATGATTTTTTATATCCTTATTGATATATGAACTTCCTAAATCTAAAAATTGTAAATTCCCAACATCATGCAATAGAAGTATTACGATATATAGATGTATAATGGCATGGTATTGTGAGTATAATAGAAGTATAATGGCATGATATTGTGAGTATGTTCACTGTTTTTGCAAGGCTTTCACACTGGTTTCATGTCGGATTGCATTTGGTAATTTTAGAAGTTCCTCAAAACGAATCTTTGTTTTAAAAAAATAATGGATATTAAAATTTCTATATGGATGTAGCTTTTCTATGAGTTTGTAATAAGGTACATCTTGTTCTATACTTTTTGCCTTTATCATTGAAACGTCATTTGCAATAGGCCATATGCTTTAATGCATATAGGTCTCTGTTATCTCTTTTAAGGCCAGTTCTACATTCTTGTATTTTTTGGATCTAATGCTTGTATATCTGCCTCATCACAAGTTCGAAGGATTTTTTTCCATGAAGTTCCATTTTTTTTATAATATTGAATTATATATCGTCATTACTAATTTAATATTTACTTACACGTGGATGGGATTCCTCCTTTTTGTCGAACCATATACTTGTACATTTTTGTATGTACTATAATCTATGCATGCAGTATCGCGATGTCTAAAAGTTTGAGAGAGAAAAGTTCATAGGGACTAAGAGATATTAAGTGGTCATATCCATAGATATCCTTTTCTTGAGGTCCATTGTAGATGCATTGTAGATGCTTAAGCAATGTAAGACACAAGAAGTAGTTTCCAGAGAAGAACCTAAGTCGCTAAAGAAATGAACACTAAAGACGTTTTATTACTATAAGAATAATACAATCAAGCCCTTGGGAAGGTAATCTAAAACTGGGAAATCGTCTCTGAATGGTGCTAGCCCGCTCCCATGTGGCACTATCTTCTAAACTATCTTTCCACTTTACTAGACACTCTTTATATAAGTGACTTCTCATCCATTTCTCTCGAGTGTGTAGTATGCTCTCACGCTCATGTGGAATAGATTGAACAGAAATAGGCTCTGCTATCTCACTGTCTGGGATGAGGTTGTCCTATTCAGCGAGTCTTTTCTTAAGCCGACTAACATGAAAAACTGGATGGACTTGACTATGCTCTGGAAGTTGGAGCTGGTAAGCCATCTTTCCTATTCTCTCAAGTATTTGGAAAGGTCCACAATACCTAGTAGATAGTTTTGGACAAGGTCACGTCTTCATGGTTTCAGATCTAGATGGAACTCTAAGATAGACCTACTCTCCTACCTCAAAGTTGATGTCTCACGTTTGAGGGTCAACATAGGCTCTAGCTCTATCTTGAGCTCTCCTAATGCTGTCCTTAGCAAGCCTAAGCATATCCTTCATCTCTTCCAAGAAGTGCTTTGCAGCTTGAACTTTCTCATTCTGCAATCCTACTACGTAAGGGGCTCTTGGCTAAAACCCATACATAAGCATAAATGGACTATGCCCAGTGGAAGAGTGCTTCGCACTATTATATGCAAACTCTACGATAGGTAAGTACTCTTCCCAATTAGTTTGCCTTTCATTCAATGATATGCTCAAAGCATATCCTCTAGGATTCGGTTAACCCTCTCGCTTTGCCCATCCGACTATGGATGCTCGACTGTACTCATGCTAAGTTTCGTATCCAACCTTTTGAAGACCACTCTCTAGAAGTGGCTAGTAAATTTCCTATCCCAATTAGAAACTAGGTCTAAAGGAAGACCATATAACTAGTATAGGCTCTCTACAAAGAGTGTAACAAACTTAGGTGTCTTCACTGTAGTACGGGTCAGAATAAACCTAGCCATTTTGGTTAACCTATCCACACTTACCGAGACCGAGTCGTGCCCTCTCTATGTCTTAGGTAATCCGACTATAAAGTCCATGGAGATACTCTCCCACTTCCCATTAGGAATATCCAGTGCGTGGTATAGTCTTCAAATCCTCGACCTCTCAGCTTTATTGACCTAGCATTTAGTGCATTTAAGCACATACTCTAGGACGTCCTTATGTAGTCCAGGCTAGTAAAATTGCCTCTTAACAAGATCATAAGTCTTGTTAACTCTTGGGTGTACTGCTCTAGGTGTGTCATGACACTCATAGAAAATATTATGTCTCATCTCTGAATCTCCAGGGATGCACACCTTACCTTTATATAATAGATATCCATCATAGACATTGTAATTCTTCCACTTGAATCCTTCTTGAGTATCCATCAATACTCCATCCTCAGTGGAAACCCGTATATCATGATCCCCATTCTCTATGTCCTCCCAAATCTCAGAATATGGAGGATCGAGCCTACATTTCCCTCTAATGGACTCAAGTAGCTCACTAGTGATCTGAGTAAAACTCAATCCATTGAGCATAGGCATGTGGGTAAGTGAATCAGCCACTACATTAAACTTTCTCTTCCTATACCTAAGCTCATAATCAAACTCCTAAAGGGTCTTTGCCCATCAGGCCTTATGACCTTTAAGGTCTGTTTGATTAGAGAGCCACTTAATCCTCTCTGGATCAAACACTATCGTGACTTTGGCACCATATAAATAATGACGCCACTTCTTCAAAGCATGGACAATTGCATACAACTCCTCCTCATAGATGGAGTAATTCTTCTGAGCCACTCCTAATTTCTTACTCTCAAAAGCTACTGTTTGACCATCTTGAACTAAAACCACTCTTATGGCAAAATCACTCACATCAGTCTCAACCACAAAGGGTTTATTGTGATCTGCTATATGTAAAAGTGGTGTTGTAGCAATTCCTACTTTCAATTTCTCCATACTTTGCTTCTATTTTTCTTCCCAATGAAAGAATTTCCATTACCCTTTAAGTTGTTCTGTCATTGGGATAGCAATTCTGGCATAATTCTTAATGAATCTTCCATAGAAACCTAATAAACCTAGGAAGATATGTAGCTCTTCTAGGTTCCTTGGATGTGGCCATTCCATAATAGCCCTTAATTTTTCAGGATCCATATGTATTCCATTCTAGGAGACTATATGCCCAAGGTATTTAACCTCTGTTTTGAAAAATTCACACTTTGACTCCTTAGCAAAGAGTGAATTTTCCCGTTGCACTTGAGATACCTTTCTTAAGTGTTCCAAGTGCTCCTCTTCTGATGCATTATAGATCACGATGTCATCCAAGAAGTCTACTACAAAGTGTCCTAGATAAGGCCCTAATACACTATTCATGAGCTTCATGAAAGTGCCAGGAGCATTGGTGAGACCAAAAGGCATGAGCAAGAACTCATAGTGCCTATATCTAGTCCTAAATGTACTCTTAAGGACATCCTCTGCCCTAATCCTAATCTAATGATATCTTGATCTAAGGTCAATCTTGGTAAAGTACCTAGCTTGATGTAACTGATCAAATAGATCTTCCAATCTAAGCATTGGAAGCCTATTTTTGATGGTTACCTTATTAAGTGATCTACATTCTATGCATAATCTCAGAGAGCCATCTTTCTTTTTAACTAGGAGCATTGGTGATGCCCAAGGTGAGTTACTAGTTCTAATGAAGCCCTTATCTAAATAATCCTATAATTGCCTCCCAACGTCCTCATGCTGAGAAACACTAAGCCTATAAGGTGGCTTACAAATAGGATTAGTGTTAGTAACTACCTCAATAGCATGGTCAATGTCCCCTCTCTCAGGTGGTAGCCCTCTAGGTAAGTCAATGGGAAAAACATCTCTGTACTCAAACATAAGTTCTTTAAAACTTTTAACCACACACTCTTGCAAGAAAGAATAATAGAAAGTCGTGTCCACATTTACATTCCTAGCATGAAAATATACATCAAATGAACTGTTTGTACAATGCTCAATATCCTAACTATACAGAAAGATCTTCCATACATGTTGAAAATGACAAAGACTATACAACTCTAAAGATGAAATGAGAGGTGCACTAGGTACATCTCTCTCTACCTGTATACAAAATTTACTTCCATTTCTTTCAAACTCAAGTGTGTTGTTTTGATAGCTGCATTTAAGTGTGTCTCCCAAACCCCATAGCCACTCTCTTCCTAACACAAGGTCTGTCCTCTCCATATTCATAATTTGGAAGTCCATGTGAATATATAATCCTTCAACTTGACTTCCAAATTGAATACCATAGTATCCCATATCCTCTTTTCTTCCCCTTGCATCAAAGATACTATATATTTATGTGCACTAGGCTGTTGGCTACCATGAAGTTTAACTAAGTCATGTGGTCCAAACTACGGTAACCACAATGACTCAGTCAAACAATAGGTATGCTCTATATTCTCGTGCATCACCTCCACTCCCTTGTAGCTAGAGCTGCCATGAATAGGAAGTTTCTACACGAGGTGGACCATCTTTTTGCCCTTTTCAGGGGCCGTACTACTCTCTGGTCCTCTCTTCTTTTCTTCCCCCTTCTTGAGTGGACGTTCCTATGTGAATGGCTAGGACACAAACCCCTAAAGCACATATTCTCTCTTTTGGCCCTCTCAAACTATTATGTAGGTAACCTAGGCCTTGTGATCTTTGTTTTTTAATGAAAATTTTTTTCCCCAATGGCAATTTTTTCTTGAACATATTCGTGCTAAGAGGCTTGAGGGGCTGATTCGTCTCCATAGGAGTATATTGAGGACGGTTATGGTCCTCATAGATCTGTGCGTACTTGATCGCCTCCTCAAACATCTTAGTGCATTCCTTCTTACCTCTCTCTTGATGGCTTTATGTAAGCCTCTAACAAACCCTCTAGTTTTATGGAAGTCATATAAGCCCTTAAGTTTCAAAATGATCTACCTATAGTGGGATATGTGGACCACCAAAGGCCTATCTCTCTAGGTGATCCTATCCCACTCATCCCAATTCCTCTCCTCCTCATTCTCAGGAAGAAAATATTTTAGAAAAAGAGTTTCAAGTTGAGTCCAATCTGTAGGGATAGAGTTTGCCTCCTTGAGACTCATCCACCACTTATAAGCACATGTGACAAATGAGAGACTTGCCTCTAGCACATGGTACTCTGGTGGGGTGCTCTTCAGCTCATGCAAATCATGCCACTTTTGTAAAAAAGTGTAGATTGCATCCTTATTTCTATCTCAGTCATCCCCCGTAAAGGTAGGTGGCTTTAAGTCTTTCAGGAGGTGAGCTTCCCTAGAGATCTCTCTTTTGTTGTTACTAGGAAAAGAAGGATCTTTCCTAGTCGTCTCTAGAGGAAGAGTAGGGGTTTCTCTTTCCTTCCTAGCTAGGTAAGAGGTGACGTGACTCTCAAGTGAGATCATTTGAGACTAAAGCTACTCAATGAGAGATGTAATGCCACCTATATCTCTCTCTAGCCTAAGGTTCTATTCCTTTAAGTCTGCAAATTGGTCACCAGTAACAAACTCATCCAAAAGTTCCTCATAGGTTTATTCTTCTTGTTGAGGCTCTTTTTCTTCTAGCTTTTCCTCTACTTCCTGCCCCATTTCTACCTCTTCCATTCAAAAATCAAGATCCTCTAGTTGCTCTTTAGATGGAGAAGTGTATTCCATTATTTGTTTCCCTTTAGACTCCATGTTTCACCTCCCCCCCCCCCCATTTTCTTACTAGAATATGTGAGAAGAATGGAAGTAAACCTTGAATATGCAAGAAGAAGAGAAATATATCACAAGAGCACTTCCTTGATACAAAATAAAGTTATAGAAGCGAAATCCAAGTGATCTTTGAAGCTTGAGGTCACAGATCTTCAATCCTATCTAGGGCCAAACAAAAATTTGAAATGTCCGCTTGGTCCGAAGAGATTCTAGTCACCAAAAACCAACAAGAATTTTGGCAAAATCATGTAGCAATAGCCCCAATTGGGCAAACTCAGTGAAACTGAAGCACTTTTGAAATTTAACTTTCCTCACTAGTCCAAGAAATGTAATCCGGCACTTGTACTTCAAAGATATAAAGCTATCCCAAGTGAAAAAAGTAGATTTGGATGCCAAATGATGAAAAACTAGGCCCAGAAGTGGCCGCCTAGCTCTTGCTGAAGTGTTGCAAAGAGATTTTGGTTGACCAAACCTTGTCCAAATCAAACATTAATGGTTTCTCCGTGAGGCTTAGAAGTGTAGATTCATAATGTGATACTATTTCTGAAAATCAAGCATCGTATGACCAAGCTATGGTGTGAGAAAGTTGAGTATGTCAAGCATAGGAAGTCCAAATGGTAATCTTCATGAAGTAGGTACTTTGGGAGATCACAACTGAGAAACTGAAGCTTGTCAAGCAAATTCAATGACCCTTACCCAATCTCCACAACCCATAATACATAAGTGCATCATTGTTTTTCCAAAATCTTGATCCAAATCATGGATTCTGTCCCCCCAAGTTTGAGAAAAAAACTCGAAAAGAAACTTTAGCTTTACCTCCTCCTCCACCAATTCTTTTTTAAGGATGTGCGAGCAGCTGCGTTCATCAAGGTCGATTATCCTACATGCGGGGAGAGGGTACCGATTTTGGACTATATAAGGAGGGATAGAAGCTATGCTCCTTCACCCGAGATGGAGGGAAGAGGGATAGAAGAGGGAGTTATCCCTCTCTCATGGTTGGCCTTCTATGTGGGCATGACTGTTGTTCTATCTTGTCGGTTGGCTCTATAGCTCTATCGGCTAGTCCGTCCATCTACAGGTGCATGCATGTACTCTGGCTCGGATACCAATGTTACTTCAACTCTCGATGATGCCATCCATTTTCGAAGCTCTCAGACACAAATCTCGAGACCTAACATGAAGATGATCATGATACTCCCCACCAGTCGTGTAGCCATTCCACCAAACTACTTTCTTGATGGAGTCACTAAGTGGCATCTCACATGAGTGCCACATGGCACTCATGTGTGTGCCCTTCTAATAGGATCTAAGGCATGGTTCACACCATCGCTTCTCTAGTGATTTCCTACATGACAACTCACGAGCAACCAAATAAGCCAAAAGATGTTTGAGCCATACACAGTCAACAATCATTGTGAAAATTTTCCTATACTCAGCCTCACAACTAGAAGTGGCCATAATAGGCTACATCTTGCTCAAGCATGATATGCATTAGCTACCAAGCATTAAGCAAAAACAATTAGTGGGCAGATGAGTGTCATAGCAATGAGCCGAGTCACAATCAAAAAGTGCATGTAAATCTAACGGTAGTGATCCCCCCTTGGGATAAACAATCCAAGTAGCCAGGTACAACTCAAGTAGAGAAAGATGCACTTAATCGCTTACCAATGCTTTACAATTGGGTAATGCATAAACCTAATCATCTAAGAGATAGAAAACCAAATATCAAGTCACATTATGCATTAGTAAATCAAGCACCCAAAAACCTACTAATAGAGACCAACATCAAATGCATCTCTTGCATCATGAATACTTAACCGTAAACATGATTCCATAGAACTGGCAATAGGTTTGCAATCTTCAATGCAGAAACACTACAATAATGTATTAATATTTTTTTTTGACAGAAAGCTATTCCACCATCAACTTGCATAAAGTAAATGCCCAAATAAGGATGCAAATGCCCCAAATCTGAGATCTCAAAAGAGGCATGAAAATCACCCTTAAAATCAGCAATATGTTTCTCATTAGGATGAGTAAGCAGCATGTCATCAACATAGACAAAAATCATTAGAAGAACATCATTTGCACGATTAACATATAAGTTGCTCTCAATTGCATTGTTTCCAAAACCATATGCAATCAAGTAGACATGCATCTTTTCATACCAAGCAGGTGGTGCTTGCTTCGAATCATATAATGCATTTTTCAACCTACACAATTTGTTTTCATGCCCTTTTTGCACAAAACCACGGGGTTGAAATACTTACACTTCTTCATGTAAGTCACCATTCAGCAATGCACTTTTAATGTCCAATTGATGTACATTCCAACCATGATGAGAGGAAAATGCACAAATTCTATGAATAGTGGTCAATTCACATGTGAGAGCAAAGGTCTCATCAAAGTTGATGCCTCTCTCTTGAGCATAACCTTTTGCAACAAGCCTAGCCTTATACCTTTCAACTATTCCATAATGCTTATGCTTCCACTTGTATACCCACTTAGTGCCAATGGCTTTTTTTCTTGGAGGGAAATCACATAAAGACCAACTACCATTCTTCATAATAGCATCATATTCTGATTGCATAGTAGCTATCCAATTTTTTTAATTTTGTGCTTCATCAAAAGAAATAGGCCCACTCCAATCACAAAGAGTAGAGACAGCCATTGCATAGAAATGTGATGCAAAAAAAGCACAATATGAGAGCTTGAATGAGTACAATATGACATAGTTGCATCTAATTTGTTGTCTCGCAAAGTTTACACCAATCATTTAGGCATATTTTGCCTCCATTTATATCAGCCCTCTCTTCATCAAGTGCATCATGTAAATCTCTATTAGAAATGGAATGATCTATATCGTCATGCGAAACCAATAGAGGCTAAGAAATCACCTCATTTGGACTAGAATTTTATTGTCCACTTGAAAAAGAGTCAACAAAGAGTCATACACATCCTTGGAGCTAATTGATGTCTCCTTAGTACATGAAAGTAATGGTTGAATTGCATCCTCCACAAAAACAACATCACGACTAACCTAGATTCACTTAGTCTATGGATGATACAAATGGTAGCCTTTGCTTTGAGAACTATATCCAACAAAAAATATATTTCATTCCTTTGTCATACAATTTCTTGCATTGTTGTTCAAGAAATAATTCATATTCCAAACAACCAAAGCGACACATATGACCACCAAATGACTTGCAACCATGGAAAGCCTCATATGGAGTGATAGACTATAGAGCTATGATGGGACACGTATTTAGTACATAGGATGCACATATAACAACCTCAAGCTAGAACCTATGTGGTAAAGCATGAGTTTTGACCATACACCTTGCCATCTCCATGAGAAACATGTTCTTTCAACAACTCCACCTTCTTGAGGTGTATATGGCATTGTATACTTATGTTTTATCCCACATTCAGTAAAAAATGCATTAAAGTCAAAAGATATATATTCCACCCCTCAATCAAAATGAAGGGTGCCTAATTTACATGTTGATATGTTTTCAACACAAACGAGAAACTTTTTTAAGCACATAAATACTTCAAAATTTTCTATCAATGGATACACCCATGCATGCCTAGAAAAGTCATGAAAGTCATGGATAAAAGTTATGAAGCAAAGGTAGTTCCCAAAAGAAGGTGTCTGCATATGACCACAGATGTCCTTATGAACAAGCTACAATTTTTTAGTAGCTCAAATTGAACCATCTTTCGGGAAGGAGGAACGCTACATTTTGCACAAAATACAGCCTTCACAAACATGTTCACAAGGTGCCTCAAGTTTGGGCAAAGAGGACATCATCTCATATTTTTGTAGGCATAGTAAACTAGGAAAATTCAGATGACCAAAGGATGCATGTGAAAGGTTTGCAACTTAGATAGCCTAAGAATCTTATACTACACATGCTGAATCATTCAAGGATTTTGTGTATCTATGAGCTTATACATCCCATGACATAAAATGCTAGAAGAAATAATAGCATCCTTATTCGACAAATCATGAATTGTACATTTTTCATCAAGAAATTTGATAACAAAGCTGATCAATAGTGTGAAGAATGATCTTACCGACTCCCATGAATGGATAAGTGGAGTTTTGGTGCACGTGAGAATATTCCCTATAGAGACAGGCTCAACTAATCTGAAGAAATTTCACTGTGAGGTAATATGTTTTTGTTGCCCCACTATCAAAGTACTAATTAGCTAAGTCTAGTGCAGAGAATTAACATACTTTGCTTTAGGTGTAGAAACCTCTATAACAACCATTCCGCTCCTTTTTCTTTGCCTCTTTTGCAGCTAGTTTTAGACAACTCTTTATGACATGATCATTTCCTTTACATTATTTGTAGAACTGCTTGTGCTTTTTAGTATTCTTTTTGTCTTTTTCTTTCTTTTTTGATGCTAGATAATTAGCATATTTCTACTTACTAGTAGATGAGCTTCATTTACCTTTTTCCTCGTGACTAGCTAAGAAAGATTGATTTGCAACATGCAAAATGGACCTATTCTACCTGGATTGATCTTCTTGTAACAAAACAAAGACTAAGACCTCAAATATTAAGGCATTTGAATTTCCTTTCGTCATCAATCAAAGAGTAGAAGAAAAACTCTTATATGAATCTCGAAGAACATTAAGAATGATTTGCATAAGTGAACCATTTGGCAAGACTTCATTTGCAAAAATCAATTGCTCTTTCAAATATTTGATCTTTGTCAAGAACACTATACATAGAAACTCTTTCATTCATATGCTCACTCTCTAACTACTTTTAAAGGTAAGCAACGCGGGCCTCATTTCTTGCTTGGTATGAAGTGTTAATTGTATGTTCTTGTTTTGCAAGAGTGAATATGAGGGATATTGGCCTTTGTTTACATACAAGGCTATCAATGCATGTGTCTGAGCATCTCTACCATCCTAAAAAAGTTGCTCTAGTAGAGGTAACAAGATCTGTAACACAAACAAGAATTCAAAGATCATCATCTTCAATGCCATATACATCACCTTCAATAAATGTATTGGCAAGTGTAGTACGAGCTCTAACAACACCTTGCACAATATCCATATTCATTTTTCCACGAACACATGATGCATTATATATGCCCATAATGGGTAATTAGTGTCATCGAACTTGTCCTCAATAGGTAGCACATAGCATACATCATTAATTTCAGTCATGGCCATTGACTAAAATACCCTAATGCAAAAAAGATGAATCTATCTCAAAAAATGAATAGAACTACCCTTTGCAACTCTACTACACTTCTAGTAGACTTTGAGATGCTTGTATTGGAAAATTGCAATCTCTATATACCTTTGGCACAAAAGGACAAATTTGCCTACATAGGCACTACAATAATGCATTCAGAGGATGAAAAACACTTAGATCAAAATTTCAACACCATAAAATAATGTTGTTTTGAACTCCTAATCATCTTGAGTATGCTCAGTAATTTTTATGTGATTATGCGACTACGAATAGGGGTCGCAACTATGCTCTAGATTAAGCGACAACATGCTCTGATAAGAATTGTTGGAGTTTGAGGTCTACGAAAGGACAGGAATAGCACAGGGAAGAGGAATAAGCTTGAAGCACAACACACAATACTTAGTGTATTACCAATTGAATGTACAAAGATAAGTCACCCATTAGGGTTATAGGTGTATATACAAGTCGAGGGTAAAAAACTTTCACAAAAAGGGGAAAAAGTATCCGAGTATTCCTAAGTGTGTTCAAACACATCACTACCAAAATATATCAACATAACTCGGTTGCAAAGAGGCCCCTATTACTTGTTTCAAGCATTAGCAAAAATTAACAGCACCTCTAGTGCAGAGGTCATTTGACCTTTTCAATATTATCCAGAATATTTGAAAATTTCATGGATTTTCAGATAATTATACGAGACACTTGATATAAAAATTTTGATTAATTTGGATATCTATGGATTAACATTCAAAATTGTCCTTAGCCTATTGTTTTCACTATGTTCAAATTGAACATTGAGACTTAAAAATGCTACGACATGTTAACCCGTGTAATTAAACATGCACACTCACTTTTATTTTCAATGAATTCATGACATGGGCACATATCCATGTGTGCATAGATCATTTATAATCATTCAAAAGAGATTTTCAATCCCACTAGTTTCATAGTAATGGATTCTTTACATACCATCCACTTCTCAAGCCAGATTTTTTACCTTAAAATTTATTTCATAATGACTTAGGATACATTCTGAATTGATGGATGTATTCCTAACATTTTTCTTTTCGCACACTCTTTATATCTCATGTTAAAACATACACACGGGAGCAGGTGATTCTTGTATGTATGAACATAAACATAGGAGAATCTTGTGAAAAGTATTGCATATAGCCTTATATCTCTTCCATATATAAGCTTCCATGAATAGGTATTCATTGACTTATGAATAACTAAACACATGTAACATTGATGCATAGAAGAGCATCCTTGACCTTTCTTTATATGGTTTCAACTAGTCACTCCAACTAGGTGACTATATACATATCCCTTCAAAGAATTTTTGGTTGTTTTTAGAATTATATCTTCCAACCATCTTGCATAAATAGATACATATTATAAAGATTAGTTACTTTTGCTATCCATTGTCTAGATACAACCTAATTCTTCATGGTATTCTTACCATTTACTACCTTATTCATGCTAAGCCAAGTTCTAACTCATCTTGATGATAAACAAAAGTCAAATTATCTATTTCGAAAGAACGTCCTTCATATGTTTCACATAATATATTATATGTATGCATGCACTCATGCATTTCTTTCCAACTTAAAGTTATGAAGCTTTCAATCATGTTGATACTCTCACTAGAACACATATAAAACTCTCTCTCTCTCTCTGTCTCTCAAATCACATATTCTAGTTCTCCATGGCATGTATATGAAACCATGTAGTTAAAAACGTTTAAACAACATTTCTTCTGCAAAATCAACTCGAGACAAGGATGCAATGTATTCTTTCTTTGTGGCATAAACATACAAATAAGAAAATTTTCCAACATATATCCTTGGGCACTCACATCCTCATGTAATTACAAATTTTAAGCAATTTCCTTTTGCTTTGTTACCTATAAATAGTTCTAAAACACGAAAAAGAACCTATATATGCCTTTATTAACTATTATGAGCTAATGAATTTGTATACTAGTAGGCGTGGATTTATGCCAAATTTCCATTCCATGCATATTCAACTGCTATTCAATAAGGTAAGAACAAAATAATGTGAAAAATATTACAAGTTGGGTGTAAGAATTGACCAAATGAATGAAGTTCTAAAAATAAAATGTGTTACAAAGATATGAAAATTGATGGAGTTATTCCCCACGTGATGCTTGTTGTGATTGAAAACCCCAAGAATCCTAACTAAACATAAACATCATTCCAAGACAACCCCACACCAATCAACAATCATCTAAAATCTTATGTAGAGATGGCTTGTAGGGACTAAAATATGACGTGATTGAATATTCAAAAGAAATATACTAAAATCTAGACATTGTAGCAAGTTTAATCACCTCATTTCGATAACATTAGAGGAAGTCAATGAAGCGACGTATCAAAAATACTTTCTACAAAGAGGGCCGTTGATGAAATTCTAGCTCCCAAAGGAATGTAAATGACCTATTTATATTAAATGTGAATTCATATTCACATGGATAAGCATGTGTGTAGGTCTCTATATTTACTAGTGGATGATGATGATTTTTTTAATGAATACCTTTGTATTTATACATGTATGTTTATATTCATCATTTATATATGCACTATTATGTGTGTATGCATACCTACATGAATGTATGTGCATATGATTGCAATGCACACATGCATACATGGATGCATACGTACAAGCATGTGCATATGCATCAATAAATGGACGTGTGTACATGTATATGCATATGTACACATGAGTATGCATATGTGCATATAGAATTGCACAATTCATACATAAATGTGTGCATGTGTGAGTATAGATATGCACTATGTAGATGTCAAAGATGGACTTGATCTTGAACCAAATGAAAAAGAAAATGCTAAAAAATCAAGTGTAGAATCACAAGTTTTGACTGGTCCTGATGTGTCACCAAGCAATAGTTCCAACTCAAATCCATGGAGTGGAAGATTGCGTGGAAATTTTAGTATATCCAATTCATCAACTACATCAAAGAAAGGTAAAGAAAAGCTTTCTGCTGGTAGTAAAACATCTACAGGTTTTGAAGACATTGATGGAGACTCAAGTGGTTTAGAGAAGAGCTTTGATGAGGAAATTGGATTGCCCTCTGTGAAGACTCCAAAAGTTACAAACGCACATGCAAATAGTACAAGGAAAAGTGACCCAAGAAAAAGAATATCTTGGAAGATTCGGAATTCTATGCAACAACTGATGTATGATAGTTATATGGCTGGTCATTGTGCCACATGACCAAGGTAATACAAGATGTTGAACCTTCTTGTTTTGAAGATGCAATTGTAAATGTAGATTGGGAAAAAGCTATTGATGAGGAGATGGCTGCCCTTTATGGAAACCGATACATGGAAGCTAGTTCCATTGCTGGAAGGAAAGAAATGCTTAGGGTACAAGTGGGTTTACAAGGTAAAGCACAATGCTGATGGTAGCATAAACAGGTACAAAGCACAATTGTTAGCAAAAGGATATGCAGAAACATATGGCATTGATTACGAGGAAAAGTTCAGTCGTATAACCAAAATGTCTACTGTCATAACACTTGTTGCATTAGCTACAACAAAAGATTAGACTTTGCATGAGATGGATGTAAAGAATTCTTTCCTACATGGTGAGTTACAAGAAGAAGTATACATGGACCATCTACAAGGATATGAAGATTCAAAGCCCCCAGAATATGTTTGGAGGTTGCAAAAGGCTTTATATGGGCTTAAATAAGCCCCCCCAGCTTGGCATGCAAGGATTGTTGACTACATAACCACCATTGGGTTTTCTATGTGTGATACAGATCATTCAGTATATGCAAGGAAGGGTGATGATGGCATCACAATTGTGGCTATTTATGTTGATGACTTGATTCTGGGAGGAAACCATGTAGCAAGCATTAAAGAGGTAAAGCAACTTGTTATGAAAGAATTTTTCATCAAAGATCTTGGTGTGCTACGCTATTTCTTGGGCATTGAGTTTAAACATATAGAAATAGGTATATGGGTGTTGCAAAGGCAATGTGCCTTGAATATGCTGCAAAAATATGGTATGGCTGATTGTAAGCCAATTTCTATGCCTTGAAGTTGGATACTATATCATGTAGCATTGGAAAATGCTACTATGCAAAGGCAAATTGCGGGAAGTTTGATATATCTCACAATTACAAGGCATGATCTAAGCTACACCATTGGACTTGAAAGTCAAGTTACGCAGGTTCCCAAGAAGCCACATTTAGATGCTCTCAAGTGCACTCTACCTTATGTAAGTGCTACTTTGGATTATGCATTGTTTTATGAAGCTAGTGTGGATTTGTAGATTGGGCTAGTAGCATTCCAGCTGCAAGATCTATTAGTGGCTTTCTATTCTCACTTGGGAGTGCAGCTATTACATGTAGCAGTAAGAAGCAACCCACTGTTGCTTTGTCAAGTATAGAAGCTAAGTATAGGGGTGTTGCAATGGCATCATGTGAGACATCATGGCCAGAGATTCTACTTGCAGATTTAGGTGTGGAAGTGCAAAAGCCTATCATCATCTATTGTGATAATCTTAGCAGCATACAGTTAGCACAGAATCCTATTTTTCATGCTAGAACAAAGCATATCAAGGTTGCTGATATTTTCATTAAAGCACTTGGAGCAGAAAAGCTAAAGACGTTTTAGAGGATGCTTGGATTACAAGACATGAAGTTGAGCTTGAGGGGGAGTGTTCAGATATCAAGCTCAACATGTGATGATCTAGGATGACACATATCACTTTTTCATTTCTGTGACATGTATAATGGTCACACCAATATATGTTAGGGGTACTTCATTGAGCTTTACTAGATTTATCTATCAAGAGTGATGAAACATTTGTTTCTTGCTATGTCACTCATTCACAGATATTAGGATTTTCCTTATGTACTACTCTTTGTATATTGCACTTGTTGTATTGTTGTTTTACATAATTCTTGTACATTCCTTTTATGTAATAGAAGAAGAAAAAGATCACTCTTCCTTGCCTCAATCTTTGTCAATCTACGTGTGCTTCTCTTTGATTGTGACAGTGTGTGTGTGAGTTCTCTTCCTTATCCCCTTCCTCATGACAATTAGGACCAACGTTAGACTGTCCACCTATAAAAAGAGGTACCAAAGTATCAAACATGTCTTTGGAGCTAACAGATGTCTCCTTAGTACATGAAAGTAGTGGTTGAATAGCATCTTCCACAAAAAGAACATCACGACTAATGAGAATATGTTTAAGCTATGGATGATCTAAAGGATAGCCTTTGCTTTCAAAATTGTACCTAACAAAAATACAGTTCACTTCTTTATCATCTGATTTCTTGCATTGTTGTTCAGTCACTAATGCATATGCCAAACAACCAAAAACACAGCGGTGAGCAAGAGATGGCTTGCAATCATGTGAAGCCTCATATGGGGTGATAGACTGCAATGCTTTAATGGGACACCTCTTAAGTACATATGTTGCACACATGACAGCCTCAAGACAGAAACTATGTGGTAAAGCATGACTCTTGACCATGCACCTTGCCATCTCCATGAGTGACATGTTCTTCCGTTCAGTAATTCCATTCTGTTGAGGTGTATATGGCACTCTACACTGATGTTTTATCCCATGTTCAGCCAAAAATGCATTAAAGTTACAAGACATATATTCCTCGCCATGATTTAAAATGGAGGGTTCCTATTTTACATGCTGACACATTTTTAGCCAAAGCCAGAACTAGTTTGAAGCACATAAACACTTCAAACTTATCTTTCAATGGATATACCCATTCATGCCTAGAAAAATCATGGATGAAAACACAAAGTAAAGAGAGTTCCCAAAAGAGGGTGTTTGCATAGGACCACAAACATTACTATGAACAAGCTACAATTTCTGAATAGCTCGAATTGAACAATCTTTTGGGAATGAGGAACGCTGTGTTTTAACCAAAATACAGCCTTCGCATACATGTTCACCAAGTGCCTCAAGTTTGGGCAGAGAGGACACCATTTCAGATTTTTGTAGGTGTAGCAAAATAGCAAAAAATTCATATGACCAAAGTGTGCATGCCAAAGCTTTGCATCTGACATAGCCTGAGAATCATGTACTACACATGCCAAATCATTTGTACATTTTTCATTGTCTATTGAGCTTATACATCACACGACATAAAATGCCAGAAGAAATAATCACATTGCCATTTGACAGATCATGAACTGTACATCTGTCATCAATAAATTTCACAACCAAGCCAATCTTGGCTAAAGCTCAAACTGATAATAGATCCTTCTTGATCACTGGCACAAATAAAGCATCTGACAATGTAAAAGAACTACCATCAACAGTAGTCAGAATGATCTTACCAACTCCCATGAGAGGACAAGAGGAGTTGTTGGTGCATGTAACAGTATTCTATGTAGGGGCACGCTCGAGTGAAGTGAAGAAACTGCACTACGAGGTAATATGTTTGGTTGCCCCACTATCAAAGTGACAAACATTTGAGTCTACTATAGACATACACTGTTTAGGAGAAGATGGGTCAAAACTACAAAATAGTAGTAAACACTCATTCTTCATTCTACACTAGATTAGTAGACTTTGTTTCTAGTGTAGAGGCCTATGAAACAACCATTCCAACCTCTTTTTTTTGTGCCTCTTTAGTAGCTAGTTTTGGACAACTCTTTATGACATGATCATTTTCTTTACAGTATTTGCAAAACAATTTCTGCTTTTTTGTTTTCTTCTCATCTCCATCATCCTTTTTTTATTATGTGGCATTAGCAAATTTTTTTCTCACTAGTAGAAGAGCTCCATTTACCTTTGCCCTTCTGACTAGCCAGGAAAGCTTTATCTGCAACATGCACAATGGACTTGTTCTGCCTAGATTGATCTTCTTGCAATAAGACAGAGACTAACTCCTCATATGTTAAGGCATTTGGATTGGCTTTCATCATCAAATGAAGAGTGGAAGCAAAACTCTGATATGAATTGGGAAGACCATTCAAAAAAGTCTACACAAGTGAACTATAAAATAAGACTTCATCAATAGAAAATCAAGTATTGCTTAAAATCTTTGATCTTTGTCGAAAAGCTAATCCTAGAATCATCTTCTTTCATGTGCTTACTCTCCAAATGTTTTCAGAGGTAACCAACATGAGGCGCCTCATTCCTTGCTTGGTTTAAAGTGGTTAGTGTATCCCAAGCATGCTTAGCTATTCTGCAAGAGTGAATGTGAGGAATAATGGCATGTTTGAAAGAGAAGGCTATGAATGCATGTGCCTGAGCATCTCTACCATCCCAACAAATTTTCCTTATATTAGGTGCAACAAGAACTATAGCACAAACAGGAACATGAAGAGTATCATCATCTTCAATGCCATCTGCATCACCTTCAACAACTCTATTTGTAGGTGTAATAGTCTATTTTTCAACACCTTGCACAATGTTCCATAGTCCTTTTGCAACCAATACATGATGCATCATATAAGCCAACAATGGGTAATTGGTACCATCCAACTTATCCTCAATAGCCAACATACAGAATACATCATTACTTTCTGTCGTGGCCATGCAAAAAATTGACTGTATCTCAAAAAGATGAATAGAACTACCCTATCAAGTTCTAGTAAACATGCAGCAGACTTTGAGATGCATATACTTGTGAATAGAAACCTGTACATATCTTTGGCACAACAGGAAAAAATAGCCTACACAAGCACTGTGATAGTGCATTGTAGTTTTGATCTCCTAATCACCCTGAGTATCCTCACCAAATTTTGTGTGATTCTAAGACTATGACTAGAGGGGTGTCCATGACACCCTAGATTAAGTAGTGACCTGCTCTGATACCTATTGTTGGAGTTTGAGGTTGCGGAAGCACACAAAGAGTAAAAGGAAGAAGAAGAAGCTTGGAGCACAATACACAATGTTGAATGTCATATCATGGGTGTTGCATGGTTACACCTCTTAGTGGAGTTGGCATGCTTTGCCACATGCATTATGTAGATGCATTCCCTTAGTGGGAAGGTAGGAGAAGAGGAGAGAGTAGGAACTCTCCAAGGAATATCTCATGAGGGGATCTATTCGGCGCTCAGCGATTGGGCAGAGAACAATAGGTGATTCTCTGTGTGTGCTCAAGTGGAATGTCCTCGATCGTCCAATGTCAAATCAGGTCTATAGTAGCAAAAGAATGATTGCGATCTGACATTGGTATCAGAGCAAGGATCCGCGCCACGTGAATGTGAGTGGAGGCGCCAAGTTTTGAGCTTGCAACCTGTTTAAGTAGCTCATGACCTATCCAACACGCCTTTTCCTTGACATACTTTATTATCATGCACAGAAAGTATTGTTACTTAGCTATGGACGTCCGCCAGCCCATGCAAAAACTTGTTCAGAGGAGTTATGGTAAAAAGAACTTTATGTTACAACCATTCAAGCTGTCCAATTGACCGTGGTTGCTCCATGGAAAAACAAAGATCTAAGGAGATTAAAGAATCAGCTTCAATGAAAGTGGAATTGAACTCTGTGAGAGGATCTCAATAGATTCTCATAGTCGAGATCAATGACCAAACTACATATGAAGAGGTTCATCCTATACAGAAATGCATTTCTCGAAGGTGGATATGGGATGAAGCAAACTAAGAATGCTCTCAATGGCTTCTTCCACAGATGGATAGGAAAAGAGGCTATGAACCGGATGATTAAATTTGAAGATGAAAAAGGAAAGATCGATGGACCCAAAGCTATTGGAATAAGTAACTAGACACGTAGAAGGATTGCTCTTTTCTCACGTCCTTGAAGCTTTAGTGAGAAGAAGTTATTTCTTCAACTTCCAGGTTTGAGTTTTTGGGAATTTGTCTAAGAATTTTCATTTTTGAGAATGATAACAAAGCATTAGGGGGCCAAGATCTTGCTGGGAAATCGCATGTATTGAGAGTATGAGGTATATATTCTCATTTAGAGTTAAGGATTCCCTCAAAATACAAGAAGGCACAAGTTTAGGGCCTTTACAAAATAGTCATCTTGCATGATTTTCACATAAATTTCAGGGCTTATATTGACTAGTAGCCATTTTGGGAAAGCAAAATGAAGCGAGATTTTTCTTAGTTTGATAGGGAAAATCATGCGTACCTATAGTACAGTGTATTGAATTCCATATAAGATCAAGAAATCCAAAATATACTTCAGTATGATGGGAGTTTGAAGCTGCACAAGACCCCCTTCCATCACTGTTTGAGAAAAAATTTCAGCACTTGAATCTAAGAAATGCCCATTTTGGAAGAGGGAAAAAGAGGTGTGCTAGCTACGCATGGATGGGAAAAATCATATATACTAAGAGTATCTTATATGCACTCCACAATAGAATCATAGAATTCATTAAAATGATAAGTTCAAGAGGAATTCCACGTCCTCAAAAACCCCCTTTCCACAGTTTTTGTAAAAATTTCAGATGGTAATTTTTGCAAAACTCCACTTTTAGCAGTAAGAATAAACATCATTTAGGAGGCTTTCCATGGAGTATTCCATACATACATGAAGTATGGTGTACGTATTACCATGGAAACAAGAAAATCCAAGAAGAATCCACATTTGGAGTGGATTAGAAGCTTGCTAAAAGCTCCCATTTTATTTTTACATGAAAGTAAAAATCTTGATTTAGGCCTCTTTTGGGGAGCGAATTAGCATGCACAAAGGGAGGATTTGGTAAGGTGAAAAGAGGACCAAACATATTCATATATTTCTCTCTGAGATTATGGAGAGATGTTTTGAATTTGCTTGATGGAAGATGCTTTTGGGCACCCCAAAAATCATATTTTCACACTTTTTCTAGCCCCTCGAACAGTCCACTAGTTTGGCATGTCGGGCTTGGAAAGGCCATATCTTCAGCTAGAAAACTCCATATTGGATGTGGTATGGCTCATTTTGAAGATCACAAGGTCTATTTTCAGTTTATGAAATGAAAGTTTTGAAAATATGTACTTTTGTAGGTCTCTACAGGTCTGCAAATTTTGAATAGTTTTTGGCAACTACCTTTCGGGAGCCATATCTTGCAAAGTGGGAAGGCAATTGAAGTAATTTCACTTGAGTCACTTGAATATGATATATATATATATATATATATATATATATATATATATATATATATATATATATATATATATATATCATTTTAGGATTATTTGCAGGTCTAAAGAAGGATTACAAATGCATTTTCTATGTAAATTTGCATTATTTTAGTAATCATCTAACACTGCTTTATGTTTTGGAAAGTGACCTGATGTTTTCGGAAACTTAAAAGTTTATATTAGGACTTGAGGAGGAAGGTGTAGAGGTCTCGAAGCTCGTCAAAATGGATTCCGTGCATGCAATTCCAATACCAAATCATTCACAGCCGTATGCTTTATATTTTCAGGCATTTTACTTTATGTTATGGCATGTTCTCTTTGTACATGCATCGATTGGAATGCACATATCAAAGTTGATCATTGTCTTAATCTTAAAAGTATGGATCAAAGTGCTAGGAGATACTTTTTGATTGTTTGCAGGAACGATGGTTGCAGGAACTACATGGTTATGCAACAAAGAGATTGTTGCTAGCATTTGTTTGTATATTTTTGTAGGTTGTGGAGTCCATGTATTAGTTTATGGCATGCATGCCATAGGCTTGTCAAGCCCTATGTTGTTGGATGGCCTGTGTGCCATTGAGTTCATGGTTGAAATTTTTTGGGATTCCATTTCCTTGGGGAAATGCTGTCGAAATTTTTCCCACCTCATGGCATTATATACGCACTTACCTTTAGGTAAGAATGTTATGGCATGGTAACATGCCTTTCCTGCAAACATCAGTAAGGTGTTAGCATTCTTTTTAAGCATGTATTTGATGGACTTAGGACCATCATAGTAGTATAGATAAGTCAAATTCAGAAGTAATAGGATCCCTACACATAATCCTTATCGATTTAGTTCATAGGATTGCTAAGGGGAAGGAGTTATACCTTCACCATTAGGAATGCGCACAAGCAATCCTATAGGTTTTAGGAAGTTGGCACGAGAGATACATTTATGATCATCTCCAATATAGTGAAGATTTATTTATCTTCAAAAGAGTCTCATGATGATTAGGAGACTATGGGGTATTATGATGAATAGCCAAAGAGTGATTAGATTCAGTGATACACCTCACTTGAGCAAGTGGTGAAGCATTTTTGCTACACTAATAAGGAAACAAATTAGATGGGATCAGAGAGATGGGTTTCATGAGAGAGCATCAATAGGTGCTTATGTGATTCCACTGATGATTAGGAAGGCCACAAGTATGGCACTAGCTCTATGACTTAGAGCATAGATCCCTTAGTAAGAAATAGTTAGGGTAACCAATACATATATGTATGTTGGGATCTACAGAGAGGTACTTAGACCTAGTCTTTGTACCTAGGAAGAAGTTAGTTTGGAATAGAAAGGGATATCCATTGTCACATGTTGACTAGAACCAAACTAACTAGTTCGAGAACATGGGACTCATTTGAGTCCACAGACATGATTTAAGGATATGGGATTCATTAGGGTCCACCTAAATATTCCATTACATGGAGTATATGTATTTGGTTTACTGCAGGTATGACACCATGAATTGGAAGAAGTTTTCACTGGTATGGGAGGGTGGAAATGACTTCCCTTTGAGCACTCTTCTTCTATGGCCAGGGAGAAAAGAACTCATGATTCATGGTGTCATGTCTCACTAGATCAGAGGAGAGCTCTTAGTAGACATCTCCTTAGGATTGGGAGCTATCGTCCATAGTTTAGGGAAGATTTATTCTTCTAGAAGAGAATGTGAGAGGTGATTTTATCACCATTGGTATCACATACTCATTTTGTTGTTTTCAAGAAGGATAATTCCATTACTTGATTGGATCGTATAGATCCATGTGTAAAGGATGGTTGGCAGAGATAGCTCTTTAGTATGAATACACATGTGTTTATGGTATCATGTCATATCATTGCTAACCATTTTAGCAAAGGGCTTTTGACTCTTGTAAGGAATTTATGTTCTCCACTCTTCATTATATACACCTTCATTAGTTATGGGAGATTTGTTCTCCATCTTTATAGGAATGTCTATAATGAAGGAGTATGCATTAGTTATGGAAGAGTGGAGCAAATGAATTCATAAGTTTCTTTTTTAAGGTAAGGAGAAAGACAAAATTAGCTTAGAGATATGAGAGTGATCTCACTCTAGCTTAGAGATCTCACTTTAGCTCCTCTTCCTTGAAGGGAAAAGGAAGGAAATTATTATTTCTTCTTTGGAGAAGAATAGAGTATGTCTTCCTTCACAGAGAAGAGATGTTTAGAAAACATCTTTTGGTTTATTTTAGAAGGAATTCATTTCCTCTACTTTTGAGTGTAATTTTCCTTCACATGGGAAGTTGATTCTCCACTATTTTGGAAGGAAACACATGGAGAACTTATCTACATGTTCTCAATTATGGATGAGTAGAGCAATGGAATTCAAAAGAATCTCTTTCAAAGGGAAAGAGAAAGTGGAATAGATTCCACTACCAGAGCTCTTTTCATTAGAAGAGATTATAGAGAAAAACAGAGAGAGAGTTTCACTTTGTCACTTTTAAATTGTCTAGATAGATGTGGCACTCTTCTATCAAAGACAAGAGGGAGGTTAGTTAATCATGATGGTTAGATTGAGTCTCACCTATAGGCTCTAGACAGAAGCAATTATGCTACTTTCAATGATGGTCCTTGACTAGATGAGATAATATAGTTATTGATATTAGTTAGACTGGGAGTAGATTGATGATACCTCTATTTAGAGTTTCTAGGAGATAAGGATATATCTAACCTATTGGGGGACCAAACTCTTAGTTGGTTTTACATCATGAGCATGATGTGTAAACATCAGTTAGGAGGATGGGCATTTAGGGATTATCTGAATCTCAAAGGGAATGTTTTTGCATTCATAGGGCAAACTAAAGGGAAGAGAGTATTTTTTATTTTGCACTAGTGCCAATAGATGCTCTCCCAATAGAACTTAGTCGAGTGGTAAAGGATGACAAACCACAGACTTGTTGGTTGGTGAAATGTAGAGATTGCATTTTACTATCAAGAAATTCTTATATATGAGCTATATGATGGAATTGCATAGTCACAAGGTATTTTAGAGGAAATTATTATTTGTGAGCACACTCAAGATTAGGAAGACCTAGAGTGTTATGAGGGCAATGTATCATTTAGTCTTAGATGGGTTTGGAGTCACTTGTTATGGGACTTTGTTCTATATTTCATAGGATTATATGTTCTGCTATCTCCATTATGATATGGTCAAGCCTATAAGCTTGGAACCTTACACTTTCCTTTTATATTATTACTCCATAGAGGATGCATCATATGGACTTAGGTCATTTTCATGATGTCACTTTTCATGGTAGTGATAGTTTGGAAGTGGAGAGTACATGGGAGATAGTAGGCGCCACTCAGAGGGTTTCTCACCTTTGAGATGATCTCTTATGAGACTTCTTAAGGGGAAGGATATGGGGAAACAACACACAAAGAGATGACCATGTACATAGAGTACATGGGGTTCAGAGGAGTCCGAGCACTTACTTCTACCATTACAGACATTTCATCTACATTTTTGAGCACAGAAAATACTTTTCAAGGACCCAAGATTTCGGTTCTCTATCGCTTGCTAGTGAATTTCAATGTCCTTCGTTGCTATACCCTTGCTTTGTGGGATATAGGATATCTTGAGGTTACTAAGCCCTTTCATTGTATACTATGTACTTTTCATTTTCTAATTCAAGCCAAGGTGAGTAAGCTACAGCCAAACAAGATTGACCTTGACAAAGAATATGATAGGTTGGATTGGAGATTCATCCAAAAATCCCTCTAGGACTTCCATCTTGGCAATACCTTTATCAAAACGGTCTCTATGCTTTGAGAGAACACATGACATAGATGAATATCCATTATGGATGGATATTAACTGGTGGAGAGTGAGATCATCTTGTGGAAAATCATGTGTGTTTCTCCCTCATAAGGGTAAGAATAATTAGTATCCACAATGTTCATTGATAACACCAATGTTTTGAGTTTAATGAACTTAATGTTCCAAACAATTCAAGAATAGTATGAAAACTTCTTCTATAGTTGCTACCTCCATGATCAACCATATAAAGATAGCTATTAAGCCTTCAAACCAGCCTCCTATTCATTTCATTATTGATCATTGATATAGGCGAATTTGTTTTGATAACATGTTTAGGTTATTATGCATCTCCTTGGGTTTTGGAGTCTCAATGAATGAATGGTGGGATTGGGTGCATGTCAAGATTGAGAGGAAATTGCAACACTAGGAGGGCATGTAGATGAATGTTCTAGGAAAAGCCATGGCAATTAACACATTCTTGATTCCATAATTATCTATTTTCTCTTATATTTGTTATGGAATGACATGGGACTACTTAAGATGGAAGGAGTATGTAGAAATTTTCTTTGGATGGGAGACCTAAGTGGGAAAGTTGTTCTTAAGATCAAGTGGAAAATATATGCTAACTTCAGAGTCAAGGTGTTGTAAGGTCTCATGAATTTCCAGGTGCTAGCTAACAAGATCAAAATCAAAATGGATGATCAAGTCTTGGACCATCAAAGCACATCATGATCAAAGATTATCTTTAATACTAGAAAAACATATGTGTCTGAGTAGCTAGTAGATAAACATGGCCTCAACATGCTTCTCTCAGACCTTCTTTGATGATCCCTAATGTCCCAATGCTATTGTCATCCCTTTGGAGGGCTCAGAACAAGGGGAAGCTCCAAATATTGTTTAAGTAATTACTTGAAGCTTTCAACATGCATCACACAAAATACTCTATTTGGTTCTCTATTGAGGGTATCAAGTTGAGACAAAATGGGGATACACAAAGAGAGATTAGACCTTCCCAAGATTCTTCTTAAGGAGAAGGATATAGTTAAACAACACATGTGGATGACTATATACAAATTACAAAGGGGTGATCGGCAGTTACAATTAAGAAAACTTTTTGATACGTCTTCCAACGTTCCATTAGGATATGAATCATCAACCAAATTTACATGGTTTTGTGTTCGATAGAAACAGAATTCTTTTATTTGTGTCCTTATTACTAGTATAGGCTCCCCTCATGCAAGGTGGAACTCCCCAAAGATCTCATGATCTAAACTCCCCCATCATTGGATTGATTCTTTCCTTGTCTCCTTCCATGAATTCTTCCTATGTCTCCATTGATCCTTTCCTTGTCTCCATTGATCCAATGCTTTATGTTGCTCCCCCTTGAAGAATTTGCGATTGATCATAACGTTCTTCTACCTCTACCTGGATCCAGCATTCATTCTTCCTCTTCCTCTTGAGTTAAAAGCATAGAAAAATTATGGATTATTAGTTACCTTTGGTAGAATTTACACTTGCGTTTATTTTCCTAGTGACCATTAGGTTATTGATTTGTGAAAATCGATAAGTTAACACCTCAAAGTCATTGATTTTGTGAAGGGGTTGCTTTTTCCTTCATCTCCTAATACATTGAGAGCAAGTGCTACAAGCTCATCATCTTCAATTGGAATGGAAACTGAACCTTGAACATACATAATATCTTTCGGCTCTAAGTATCTGATCATTTATGTTGCTAATTCGAGTCTTCATAGCTTATTTATATGATTATTAAGTTTAGTTTTTCTCACATTCATATTTTTTAGTACAAAGTTTCAGATGTCTCCCGCACTTGCCTTGAAGTTTCTAACTCTTGCATGTGTCCTATGATGATAGGTTTTGAATGTGAGATACTATGAAGATGAAACTTATATTTCTTCCATTCCACTCCTTTGAAGCTTTATCATGTCATGTCTTGGCTACATATCACAAACAATCGCGTTTAGACATGGTGTAGTTTCTGAGCTTAATTCTTTACTCCACCGAACGCTCCATTGTTGATATTCTCCCTTGTCTAATTTGCCGATTTGGGTATGAGAATCAGCCATGTCAGGAAGAACTTTCCTTACTAAAATTTCCAATTATACAATAGAAATTCCAAGTGATAAATTAGTTTCTCATTATGCTATCCTTGAGCCAAAACTATATGTGGGTAGCTTTTCCTTGCTTTCCAATGTTACCTAGCTTATGTGGTGCAGCATATATACAACTTCACTTGAAATTTGGGTCCTTTTGATAGCTTAAAACCATTTCTTTGTTTATGTTCTATGATCCAAGCCTTTGAATTTCTATAGTATAGCTGCGATTGTCACAATACCCGACTTTCGCCGTGGAAGGTCTTTGGCATTCATAAGAATCCACTCATTGACATGGGTGTGGTTTTCTCTAGATACCTTAGATATAAACCTAAGATTTATTTGAAATTCTGAGAACTCTGTCTGTATTCAAAACTAACATAGAATGAGTACAATCGCTTCAAGTTCTTACTATTGTTAGTCGGCCGCCGAGTGAGACAAATGTAATGACTGCTGGATGTAACGGAGTTCCTTGAATTATGCGCGAAAAGTTGGTATGCGCATCTTGTAAAGGTTATATAAAGAAATGTAAGAAGAATGGTAAAAAGAGATATTCTTTTCGAGAATTGCCAGATGGTTCGCCTTGATATTTGTCAAAATATTGTTACACTATTGTGAGGTTTTGAGTATTGTTAGTGTTGATTTCTGTTCTGTCTGCATCTTCTGTATATACTGAAGTTCATTGTAACGAATGTTAAGTGACGGATTGTGTGTCTGAGTACTAGTTCCGTATATGCTCTTCAATCGTCGAAAAGTACCCTGAGTCAGTCTGAGTAGTTATATTACTGCGTGATTTGATTTGACAACTTAATACACTGTTGAGTATGTTCTATTTGTTTTACTGAACTTGTTGCATTCGATGATGAGGACGGACTAGTATTTTCGGTAACGTGAGCTTTTAGTTGAGATCGCTATAAAGCGTTGTGACAAACGAATCTATCAGTTAAAGTATTGTCTCTGGTTGATTACTACTGTGAAATCGGTATCCTAGACTACTGCTCTGTTCCAATAGTAGGTTAGTCTGGAGAGTTCGGTATGCAGAAATATAGAGATCAAATGTTGTTAGTTATTGCTAGTAACTGAGCTAAGACGCGTATACATGTTTCGGATGTTGTGTTGAATAATTGGGAAAAGAGTACAGGGCCTCTATTTAACAGACCCCTACCACTCCCAAGAACCCACATTGTTTTCGGTGACGATACTAAAAGTTTAACACAGTTTACAGTGAATCATTGTTTCACGTTTAACATTTGTTCGGTAACGATTGCGGCTGGTCAGCGTTACTGTTTTGTAACACGTTAACACTTGGCGCCGTCTGTGGGAAGGTGGCATCAAGATTGCTAGTCATCTGTCAGAATTAGATTATCGTTCGATTGGCAGTAGCAACAGAACCAGATTGTTGCAGACTGTCCCGTTAGTAATACTACACAATTAGTACAAAAGATGATACATGCCGGTTACTCGATCCGGTGAAACGTATCCCAAGAACCATCAATCTGGAGTACTAAAGCCAACTTTGGGAGGTACAAGTACAACTAGGACTGACCCAGTTGTCAAGAAAGTTAAGAATGTTAAAACTGATTCTGGTCATATTCCGGTGGAACCTATTACACCTCTGGTACATTCCAGTACTATTTCGGCACAGCTTGTCGAAAATATAGTAATTCCAGAACTTACCAAGACGCAGTTGGAATCTAGTTTAACACTCTTGGAAAAAGATTCAGATTCAACTACGATTAGAAACGTTGTAGTCAAAGAAATCGGCGAAGGTGAAAAAACGCCGAATTCGGGCATAATTTTGATTCATTCCGGTGAAATTTCGGTAAGAGAATCAGAGTTTTTCGATGACGATTTAGCATTTTCTGCTGAATCCTCAGCCCAATCACCGCGCTTGGAAGCAAGTTCCCATACACTCGACATCAAGGAGGAAGGAAGGCTGCTTGAAACAGAGATTCGAAGCATATTAGGCAAGATAATCGCACCGGAAAGTGCGTCATCTAACGATACAGATTCCGGTAGTTCAGAAGGAAAGTATAACACGCTCACGATGAACGGACAACAACAGTTATGTACACCTAGGCCACCTCCAACGGGAGTGACATACACGAAGTTTGGTGGATTTCCAGGAGATGATCCAGATGCTCACGTATGCACTTTTGAGATAAGCTACGCAGTTCTCAACCATCCACCGGATCAGGCCTACAAAGCCATTGTCTTCCAGTCTACACTTGTTAATGAAGCAGCCACATGGCTTACAGAATATGATATTAATCATTTCGGCACCTACGAAGCAGTACGAGATGCTTTTTTGCAGCGATTCAGGCTAAAAAAGAATCCAGCCAAAATTTTTGATTATCTTCAGAATAACAGACAGAAACCAAATCAAACCGTACAGGAGTATGCTACTCTCTTAAGAACACACTTAAGGCAGCTACCACCGGCCCATGCTAACTTACCAGATGATGTTATCACTCAGTGGTTCATCAATGGCTTGGTTCCACAACTTAAGCAGATCATGATCATAAGATGTGTCGGAGCCATGTCCCTCGATGCAGTCATTGCAATGACTGTGCAACTGGAACACAAAGCCGGTGGATTTAGAGAAGATTTAGAATGGTTAAAAGCAAACAAGAATGTTGCAGAAGATATGACTAGACAGGTATACTGCAACATATGCAAAAATTCAGGACATACCAGTGCCAATTGCGCACTTAATCAGACATTTTGCGTTATCTGCAACATTGCCGGACACACCACCGAAAACTGCGCATACAACGCTAGAGTACAAGGAACAGCGACTGTCAATGCAATTATCCAGGAACAAGGGCAGCCAGCCAACCACTATGTGCCTCCACAAATGAGAAACAACCAGCAGCAAGGATATCGAAATTACCGAGGAGTGAGGAATAGCAACTATAATCCAAACCGCTAGCAGATTGGACCACCACCGGAAAATCCCAATTTACCACCACCACGCTGTCATTTTTGTGGCAAATTTGGACATATTAGGAGATTTTGCAAGGATGCAACTGAGTATGATCAAAGGAAGAAGGAACGTCAAAATCCAATGGCCAACATGGTAAAAATCACACCGGTGGAGACACAGGCTGCTGCAGTCCAGACCCGTTCCAGTAAACAACTGCAACCAGCAGCAGAAATATTTGAACCAGGGATACGTGAACAACATAGAATGTACAACAAAGCTAGTCAATGGACCACACCAGAACCACCAGTCTTTCCAGAGCCTATTCTGGTAACCCAGCCCTCGTTAACGAAGGAAGAAACGCAACAAAGGGAGTCAGCAGCAGGAACATCATCAGCAACAGATACATTACCAACCATAGACACCTCTGCATCAGCAGAAGCATCAACTTCAACATCAGTAGAGCCTGTCAATCAATCTCAACAGGCCTGGGAAATCTTATCTAAGGCATCTATCACTCTGCCTCTGGGCCAACTACTGGCATTATTACCTGGAATTCGACAACCGTTCCAACAACAGTTCAGTCCGGTACCTTCTTGTATTCCGGCGACAGCAGCAGTTCAACCGAAACCTGATTCTACTGTCGATCATTCAGTCCCCTTGATTACAGTATGGTATAAGAATCATAAGATTACGCAAGTATTGATTGATGGAGGCTCTGGTGTTAACATTGCGACTGCGGCCTTATGCAAAAGATTAGGATGGACCGAAATCAAACCAGTTCAATTTTTTGTCAGAATGGCAGATCAATCAAGAGTCCATCCCGTAGGACTTGTGCGAAATATACCCATCAATTTGCAAGGTACGACCTTTAAGATGACCTTTGTCATACTAGATCTGTCGGAATCCACTTTGGATTATAACCTTCTTTTCGGCCGACCTTGGCTGAAGCATGCGAAGGTAATACAGGACTGGTCTGCACAAGAGCTAGCGTTCAAAGATGCCAATCGTAGATATGTGGTAAAATTAGATGCTATAGAACCTTGCGAGCTACACGCTAGACCGTATTTTGCTGAACCCGTCCATATGCTAGATGGATTATCAGATGATGAAGAAGAAGAGTTTCTAAAGAATAACGCTGATTTAATTTCCTTAGGAACTGTTGATCTACAGACCATTGTAGATAATTGGAATGCTTCAGTTTGTACAGTAATACCCGTCACAGAAGAGGCTAAGAAGGAAGACACTATCTCGACACATGACAACGAACTACAGCAACTCTTTAAACCAACAGACAACACAGAGAAACATCAACAGTTCTATGTCCCCAAAGATCAGCTGATCACTTACAATTTAGGAAATGAAGATCATCGGCGTCCTGTAAAGATAAAGCAAAACTTACCGGAAACATTTCAAGCAGATTTAACCCAGCTACTCCAAGAATTCACTGATGTCTTTGCATGGGACTACAAAGACATGAAAGGATTGGACCCCCGTATCTACCAGCACAGGGTCATGCTGAAGCCAGAAGCAAGACCGATAAAGCAAACCAGCTACCAGATGAATCCCCATTATGATCCTAGGTAAAGGCAGAACTTGATAGGTTATTGAAAGTTGGATTCATCGTGCCAGTAGAGCATGCTAAATGGATCTCTCCGACTCTGGTTGTGCCAAAGAAAAACAAGCAATTGAGAATCTGTGTAGATTACCGGAAATTAAATGCAGCAACCGTACCGGATCCTTTTCCAATCCCCTTTTTTTGGATACCATGCTTGATAGAGTAGCAGGTCACGAGATGTATTCATTCCTAGATGGATACAGTGGCTACAACCAAGTAAGAATGGCCGAAGAAGATATACCAAAAACTGCATTTATTACCAATTGGGGTGTCTTTGCTTATACGGTAATGTGGTTTGGATTAAGAAACGCACCGAGCACATTTCAAAGATGTATGGAGGAGATATTTTCTCCTTATCTCACTTCATTTATGCAAGTATATCTCGATGATTTTTCAATTTTCGGTAAGATGATAGCACACCTGTTTCATTTAGGGTGCTGCTTTCAGAAATGCAGAGAGTATAGACTCTGCTTGAACCCAAACAAATCAGTGTTTGCGGTCTCATGTGGCAAATTACTTGGCCACATTGTATCTGCACAAAGTATCCAAGTAGATCCAGATAAAATTTCGGCAGTATTAGAAGCTCCGGTGCCAGCTACTCTAAAAGAAGTTATGCGCTTTATGGGCCAAGTACGGTGGCATGGAAGGCACTTACGATGGCTTGCTCATTTGGCTATACCACTAAACAAGCTAATCAGCAAAACACCTCGATAATTTGAATGGACCCAGGAATGCCAGATAGCATTTGATCGTTTAAAGCATTTATTAACACAAGTTCCTATCTTACAACCGCCGGACTCGGATCACCCATTTCATGTATTTGTTGATGCTTCAGATATAGCAATAGGAAGTGTATTGATGCAACAAACTGAGAAATGGTTCAGACCAGTGTATTATGCAAGTCGAAGATTAGCCCCTGCTGAGAAGACTTACTATGTAACAGAAAGAGAATGTCTTGGGCTAGTATATTCTGTCAAGAAATTCAGACATTACTTGCTAGGCCGTAAATTCACATTTCATGTAGATCACATTGCACTTGTCTATCTAGTTCAGCAACAGCATCTAGGTGGTCGATTAGCGCGATGGGTCTTACTCTTGCAGGAATTTGACTACGAAGTCATTCACCGGCCAGGAAGTTCACATGCCTTAGCAAATTTTTTATCCCGCTTTGATTCCGGTGAAGCTCCGGTGGGTATAGATGACACGACACCCGCGATTTATGTGTCAGAACCAATTAATGAAGATTCTGCAGACCCACCTATCCCATTTTCATATTATGATCAGATCTTGACCTTTCTTACTGATGGTTGCCTTCCATCTAAGACTTCGAGAGCAGTATGCAGGAAAATTGCAGTCTTTAGCCACCGATTTCGGTTAATTGCTGGAGAATTATATTATGTAGATCACACCGGAATCCTACTTCGCTGTATTCCACCACATGAAGTTAACTCAGTTATCACTTTGGCTCACTCAATTCCTTCCGGTGGACACTTTGCGGCAGATCTAACTCACCGGAAAATTCTGCAGAGTGGTCTCTGGTGGCCAACGATGTACAAAGATATATTACAGTTTGTCAAACAATGTGATACTTACCAAAGAGCTGGACAACCTCTGCAACATCATCTCTTTCCTCTGCAACCCATCTTACCATTGGAACCTTTCCAAAAGTGGGGTTTAGATTTTATCGGTCCGATTACACCTCCAGCAATCTTTAGTAACAACCGTTACATACTGACCTGCACAGACTATGCAACCAGATGGGCAGAAGCCTGGGCTTTACGGTCTGCTACAGCAGTTACGGTAGCAAAGTGTCTACTAACCGATGTCTTTCCACGTTTTGGATTACCACTGGAAATTGTATCAGATCAAGGCACTCATTTTGTAAACAATTTAATGAAGGCACTTACAAAGTCGTTCCAGGTCACACATAAATTTAGTTCTCCTTATTATCCGCGTGCTAATGGTTTGGCCAAAAGTACAAACAAACTCTGCTGAATATACTTCGAAAATTGATCATGGAAGCACCAGAAAGATGGGATCAACTGCTACCTGCAGTGTTATGGGCATACCGGACTACCTACAAGGTAACAACAGGATTGACACCTTTCAAATTAGCTTATGGCTTAGAAGCAATATCACCGATGGAGATAGTTATACCAAGTTTACGAGTAGCCATTACCCAGAAACTGCTACTCGAAGACTCACTGTCATTTCGGTTGGATACCCTCAGAGAGTTAGACGAGCACTGATGGCTCAGTTTTTTAACCATGCACGAAGTTCAACTAAGACAAGCAAGGATGCACGATCGAAACCTGAAGACTTCTGTATTTTCGGTAGGACAGCTTGTACTTTTTTATAATGCAAAGTCAAATAGATCCGCAGGCAAATTCAAATTACAGTGGTTCGGCCCTTACAAGATCGCAGAGCAAATCGGTCCAGCAACTTTTCGGTTGACTACGTTGACCGGAAATCCACTTCCAAAAGCAATCAACGGCTCGAAGCTGCGGCCGTATCAAAGCGCTACTAGTCCGCATTAAATCATTTGGCGGTGGACCATATTTTTTAGCTTTTGTTTTTTACTTTTCATTCTGTTCTTTCTTTTCTCTTTTTTATAGCCGTGTTTTGTCATAAGCCGCCCTCCTTACCAATTACTCAAGTATGCATGCCAATTTAAAAGCAATATCATTCCAGCACCGCACAATGATAACCATCACTTCCTACCCCTCCACCGTAATATCTGTACTTAAGCTCTTCGGTTGCGCCAAAAAACGCTATTGTGTTCTTGTAATTGTGATTGTGTTTTCTGTGTTCCGTGTATCCGTGTGGTGTGTCATGTGTATTCGTGTTCGCGTGCGCAATGGAAGCGTTGGCGAACTACACAGCTTTCTATGATGGTATCCCTACCGAGGTAGGAGAATACCTGCGCCTTCAAGGGTTGGCCAACTTCGCTGAGATGCCATGGCACTCAGTGGAAGCCCATCCCTTCTTCGCTCAAATCATCCCTGCCATCGCCCAATCCCCCATCGCTGAACGACAATGGCTCTTCCCCTCCCTACCATCTAGAATCGTAATAACCTTCCACGCCTTCGCCGAAGTCTTCCGCTTCACTCCACAAGGCCGTGAGAATGGCCCAAGTATCCTCGTAGCCCGCATGAACGAACTTTTCCCCTGCCATTCATTGAACAAATACGCCATTCTCTACCGCCCCGAACCCGAAAGAACTGCACTACAATTCTTCATCGCCATCCTTAACCTCCAAAAACGCACATACGGTATCTCCCGCCCCTTCTATTCCGCCATCGACCTTGCCGCACGAGAACCCTTTAATTTTGCCTCATTTTTCTTTCACCGAATCCATAAGGAGTGCGTCGCCATAGTGAAACAAGTCAACAAAGGAACCACCCCTCGATCCAGACTTCCCCACATCCTTTCTTTCCTCTTCCCAACCATACTCGCCGCTCAACCACCACCACGAGGACCAGTCTTAAGGCACGAAGAGTCAGTTCAGCTACTAGAAGATGAGGAAGAAGAAGATGAAGAAGAGCTCAATCAATTGTTCCACCGGAAACGTATCAGAATTAGCTCCTCAGAAAGTGAAGCACAAGGCTCAGCTGGAAAAGTTAACAATGACGATAAAGACGAAGAGAAGAACGAAGAAGAGACGTTCCATGATACAGCCACCTCAATGCATAATGAATCATCGATTGAGCAACAAGAACAACAAGATCAAGCAGAGATGGAAATAATTTCGACCGAAAAAGAATCAGAGCATCAGGAAAATCAGCAGCAATCTAATCAAGATGCACTAGACAAGCTACTGAAGGCAGTGGAATCCACAGAAGCACACAATGCAGAAACGGAACAAATAAACAAGGTAACAACTACTGACTCTGCCCTCCCCAAAACCCCGCCTGCTAACCCCATCTCCCAACCGGAACCACACCGCAACCCCATCAAGCCCAGTCACCCCTCCGGAACTTCTGAAGCCTCTACATCCTCCCTCAACTATTCACCTCCAAATTCACAACAACTCCTCACCAGAACCTCGTCGCAACCTCACCCTCCTTTGCCATCCCACCCCATTCCAATTTTTTCGAAACTAGAATCTATGGGTCACCTTTTAATCAATCTACCCCAACAACTACCGCAACACTTGAAGCAAGCCACAGATGATGCACGAGAAGAATTCCAAAGGAAATTGGAAATAATGGAGGCGGATATCACCCCTCTTCAGGAAGAATTACAAGCAGAAAGAGCAGCAAATCATGCACTACATGAGCAGATCAAGCAACTACAAGCTACACTCCAAGCACAGGAAGAACACTCAAACCAGAGAGATAAGGCAATGGCTGAAAAAGACGAACTACTGACAACTGCCGACACCAAAATAATAAAGTTAAATCAAACAATCAAAGATACAGACGATACAAGAATAGCACTAGGAAACCTACTGGAAGAAACAAGACTCCAGTTGCAAGACACAGTACAGAAGTACCAAGAGCAGCAGAGAGAAGCAAAGCAGGCAGTAGAAGAGCTACAAAGAACGAAAGAATCACTGGATGAGGTAAATTCTATACTTAAACATCAATTACTCAGGGAAGCTAAACATCAGAAGGAGTTAGCGAATGCCCACAGAGAACGAGATGCATACCATAAAACCATACAGTTCCAGAATCAACAGTTTGAAAGACTAGATAATCAGGTACAAAACCAGAAAGACAGAATCAATGAGATGCAGAAACAAGTAACGGACATGAAGACAGCAAGAGATGCGGCATTATCAAACAATTTTTATTTACAAGAGGCCTTTTTGCAAACACAGGCCGAAATTTTGCTTACTGAAGCCATCGCACTTAGTTCCGTTAGAGTAGATGCGCAGATTTTAGAACCCGATACCCTTAAACAATTATTAGAAACCCTTAAGAAAAAAATAGCCCGTACATTTAGATTAGCCAGGAATATGTATCTAGAAGGTATCATCGATGAACAGTAGTTTTGTAATCAAAATCACTTGCGGGTTCGAGTCCACCGTGCGTGCCAGTGTTAGTCGGCCGCCGAGTGAGACAAATGTAATGACTGCCGGATGTAACGGAGCTCCTTGAATTACGCGCAAAAAGTTGGTATGCGCATCTTGTAAAGGTTATATAAAGAATTGTAAGAAGAATGGTAAAAAGAGACATTTTTGTCGGGAATTGCCAGATGGTTCGCCTTGATATTTGTCAGAATATTGTTACACTATTGTGAGGTTCTGAGTATTGTTAGTGTTGATTTCTGTTCTGTCTGCATCTGCTGTATATACTGAAGTTCATTGTAACGAATGTTAAGTGATGGATTGTGTGTCTGAGTACTGGTTCCGTATATGCTCTTCAATCGTCGAAAAGTACTCTGAGTCAGTCTGAGTAGTTATATTACTGCGTGATTTGATTTGACAACTTAATACACTGTTGAGTATGTTCTGTTTGTTTTAATGAACTTGTTTCATTCGGTGATGAGGACGGACTAGTATTTTTGGTAACGTGAGCTTTTAGTTGAGATCGCTATAAAGCGTTGTGACAAACGAATCTATCAGTTAAAGTATTGTCTCTGGTTGATTACTATTGTGAAATCGGTATCCCAGACTACTGCTCTGTTCCAATAGCGGGTTAGTCTGGAGAGTTTGGTATGCAGAAATATAGAGATCAAATGTTGTTAGTTACTGCTAGTAACTGAGCTAAGACGCGTATACATGTTTCGGATGTTGTGTTGAATAATTGGGAAAAGAGTACAGTGCCTCTGTTTAACAGACCCCTACCACTCCCAAGAACCCACGTTGTTTTCGGTGACGATACTAAAAGTTTAACACAGTTTACGGTGAATCACTGTTTCACGTTTAACATTTGTTCGGTAACGATTGCGGCTGGTCAGCGTTACTGTTCTGTAACACGTTAACACTATTATGTGGAGAATCAAATGCATTAAGGGGCTATTTGATTGGCTTCGCTCTCATTATACACAAAGGCAAAAATTGGTTATTTCACAAAACTCTACGCATTTGTGAGGATATTGAAACCCAAGAATCAATTCAAATATATCATTTGAGCCTTAGACCCAACACCGCAAACAAGTAGGATGCTTTGTAGTTATCTCGTGATATGGATGGATCCTCACATAGGATCAACCTCAAACCCAACTGCTAATGAACTCAGCCTCAAGATGCTATGGTATGTATAAGTCTTAAACTAGATAAGTACAATATACTTAATACAATCGGAGAGGGTATTGCATATGAGATTGGAACAATCAACCTATTAAATTATTTTTTTGTTAGGTATATATAATGTTTGTACAATAATTGTTTGTTTGAGCATGCCTTTGAGAAGATAGCGATTGGATAAAAGATATGTCATGCATCTCTGTGAAAAGTGTGTATTCTGAATCAGACTACCTAATAGCAATATACTGTGTGATTAAGTGATCTTAAATCGTGAAGAAAGAATCCTAAGAGTCATAAGGAGCAGAAAAAGATCTCCCTCTTTTAAGAGGAAGATAGCGATTGGATAAAAGATATGTCATGCATCTCTGTGAAAAGTGTGTATTCTGAATCAGACTACCTAATAGCAATATACTGTGTGATTAAGTGATCTTAAATCGTGAAGAAAGAATCCTAAGAGTCATAAGGAGCAGAAAAAGATCTCCCTCTTTTAAGAGGAAAAAAATAAGGTTGCCTCAAAGGGTTTCTTATTCTGTTCAACCCCATTATATTTTAGCCTTGCCACTAATCATTTCAATGGACGAAATGCATGCCTTAACGATGATTTATAGATCCTTATTCTTTATGAAGGTCTGAGGTCATGATGTTTCACATCCATAATAATAAAAATAAATGTTTTCTATAATACATCCATTACCACCAAAGTGATGTTTTCGGCATTGTGAAGCATTCGATGATTATCACAATATGTAGAGTTCAATATGGATCGCTTCAACAGCATCTTTTTAAAGAGAAGCTCAAGGATGATGCATTTAAATGGGTGAGATCAATAGTCAAGCTCAAATATATCACTAAGTGATCATATAACAATACATCACTAAGTGAGCATATAATCATAATATATAATGATTTTGTTGCTCTTGTAGATATTATGTCTAATGTTGTTAGTGTATTTTGGAGTTTGATCTTTCACGTACTCTTGCTTGCAGGCTTAAAATTTCAAAAGATCAATACAAGGAAATCCCTTTATTCCCTGAATTCAAGTATCAATATTCAGACAAGTCACGAATCTTGAACCCTAAAATTTTATTCTACAACATTCATGTGTTACCACTCCAACAGCTGCCCTCTTTCAGCTGTCGGATTAGCCTGTACTATTTTTTATATACTTGTTAAGATATTCTAAAATGTCGTAACGTATCAAAAAGGCATAGCAGACTGACATGCCAACATTATTATTGATGAAAAAGGTTATAGTAGTGTGTGCGCATGAGTGGTCTCATTGTATTCTTCCAATTCTGGTGTAATGTGTCAATATCTATTTGAAGTTTCTAATGGTGTCTTGAGAGAAAATTAATGGATTAGCATAATAGCTTAAATCTTTCCAACCAAGAACCGTCTATCGATGGAGATCATATAATTTCCTACTGCTAGATATTGTGTACAATTTTGGTTCATAAAGAGGCAGAGACTTACATTGGTGATGTTCAAACTGTGTCGGAAATCACCAGAATTTCATCAAAACCACCGAAATTGTATTGGAATGATTCTTGGTGGATCTGGAATTTAAAGCAATTAAGGGTGCTGATGAGGACATAATTCAAACTATTGAGGAAAGCACGATAAACTCTTATTGGATTATCCATCTAGAGTGTTTTATTTATTGGAAGACGTTTGGATTCCTAGGCTTTAAGCCTTTGCTGAATAACTTTGAGCATCCTCATTAATATATCCCTAGGTTGAATACTTCCATCCATATTCTGAAAATGGCTTCAGATGAGGATGATCATGTGAGTAGAATTATCCCATGGGGGTAACGTACACCAAATTTGGCGGATCCTCTTGAGATGACCTTGACGCTCGCGTGAGATCTTTTGAGATTAATTATAATGTTTTTGAAAACTAAGGTCGACTTACGACCATTTCACATCATAAAGCCCGAGTCTCCCAATTAACTTTACTGAATAAAGCACCTTGTTGGCTCACTCAATATGACTTTAACCATTTAACTATCTACGAGGTGGAGAAGGAGACTTTTTTGCATCGACTTAGGAAGACTAAGAATGTTGCATACAGTTTTTATTTCCAACAAACAAACAAGCAAAAACCATAGAGACTATGCAGGAATATGCTATAACCTTCAAAAGACATTTACAATAGATCCTAGAGGATAACAGCATGCTAGAGGATGTGACTACCTAGTAGTTAATCAATGGATTATTATGCAGATTACGGCCAATAATTATCATATGATGTTTTGGAGGGATGACTTTAGATTGATATGACCTTACATTTGGAAAATAAGATAGGAGAATTCATACGAGATCAATAATGGTTAGAATTAAAGAAAATGTTCATGTGCCATTGGTAAAGGAACCACTAGAGCAATTTTATTGTACTAAATGTCATGATCTAAGCCATATTGCAACGAATTGTGCACTTAATCAGATATATTGTGCTATATGTAGTAATTGTGATCACTTCCTTACCACTCGCATATATAATGTCAAGCTGCAATAGAATCGAATAACTCTAAATGTGGTGACTCAAGAAGTTGATAATCCATCCTCTAGTTATGTTCCCCACATCAATGCCCCCAACTGTACGCTAATTATCCAAATCCACGATATTCAAATTCTCGATATCATTAGTGGAATCATAAACACAAAATAATAGTAATAATAACAGAATGATGTTTTGAGGCCTAAGAAAAAGGGTAGAGCAAACTGATGCACCAACTCTTTTATTGATGAAAAAAGGTATAGTGGTGTGTGTGTGTGTGTGTCTGTCTGGCCATAGCATGTGTTTTAATACTTTGTTCTTCCAACTGTGGTGTATTGTGTGGGGTTTTCTCTGCAGTTTCTAATGGTTTCTTAATAGATTGTTTTGTTTAAGTCAATGTTAATGCTGAATAGTGTGCAACTAATGCATTATGATGTTGAGAGTAATTGTAATTGTGTTGGATGATTTCAAAGTAATAATAAAGTAATTATGATGTTGAGAGTAATTGTAATTGTGTTGTAATGATTTCAAAGTACGAATAGTACTATAATATAAATATAGTGATTTGTAACGTGAGATCGAATGGCATTATGTAGCCAACGCCCATAAAATCATAATGTATGACATCATCTTCACTCACATCAATACAATGTGCAGTATGGGAAAAAGGATCCATGGACATCACCACCATTTCTACATGCATCTCCGAAAACCTGGCATTTATATCGTAATAAATTTCATGATACCTAGATTAAAATAGTAAATATTACCCTATTGAAAAAAGGCCGAGGTTCATCACAAACAACATAATATAAGAGGTCATTGCCTCATAAATGGAGATGTTTTGTGTGCGAAACATTAAGAGAGGACAAATGGTCCTCACAATGGATGTGTATCCTAACATTTCCATGAACATCCCAACGAATGTCAGCCTCTGTCTATAGAACGTTCAATAGTCATCACAATAGATAACATTTTCGCTATTGAAAAAACGGCCCAAAGTGTGAGTGTTCATACGGTTTATGATGATTCGATTAACTTGTTTGTGACACACCAAAAAGAGAAAGAGATTGATGAGAGGAATCGATGATGTGCTTTGTACCGATAGAAGGATCATTCGAGGATCCTATTCCTTGAGCCAATTAATTTATATTTTCATGATCACATCAAAATTTTGGCTCTTAACACTTACGAACATGTTAATAACATGTTCAGGTGCTCACTATCATAGCTTTATAGGCAAAGCTTCCTGTTAGATGGCAAAAATTGCTAGGTTTTAATGTTCTTCTTTTATCAAAGCTCAAAACCTCATGGATTTTATTGTTCAAGCAAGTTCAAAAAAGTCTCTCAAAGATGTCTATGAGTTCTTTTTTTTCTTTTAAATGGAGGTTTGGGCGAGGCCTACTCCCCTGGACTTTAACTTTGAAATTGCAACTGTACAAGAAAGGGCATAGTACCCATGGGACCCCCCTTATCCCACAAGAATAGGGGTTTACAACTGGGTTGAACGGCGGTCACAACTACTGCGAAGAAAGTAAAACGGTGGCCAACAGCCACATACAACTGTTTCTAAGATACATATGTCCCTACATGTTGCTGCGAGGGGTTGAACCCTCAACCCCGCCTCAAGAGGCAAGAGGCCCAACCACCAGGCCAGCGAACCGGGACGTCTATGAGTTCTTTTGTGATAGGAATTCGAACCATGCCATTATCATGTGTTAGTAAGATGTTCACATGTTCGTGTTCACTCACTCGAGAATCCTTCTTGCTTCGAAAACCTCCAAGATTATTTAATCAAGTGATCCAACGGTGATATGCAAACATATTGATCTGAAACGATAGATGTATGGCCCTTTATATTTAAAGGCAATCTCATATTCATATTCAAGCTTGCATTTCATTTTGTAGAAATATGACCATATTTCGGGGCTTAAAACATTCGAAATTGTCGATCAGTAGTCAAAAGTCAGCTTTAGTAACAAACATCAGCTTCGGTCCAAAGTAAAAAAATTGTTGTGGTAGTTCAAGTAACGTTTCAGAGAACATAGTTTTGGTATAGTCCCTTAGAACTATGGAGTTAACCTTCTATACTTGATGATACATCCCATTATCAATAAACTTAATTCTTTTTTTAGTATGAAGGATCAATCATCTCTCTTTACAAAAGACGACCACATACACTGTTCTATCTTCAATCTATATGTGAAGAAATCAATGGCATCGCTTCACTTGTATAAAAAATATTTCCATTAGAAACACCATATACCTCAAAATATCATGCGCTCATGTGTGAAAACACCTTGTGTTCCTCTTGCTCAAATTTTTCTGTAAAGGAAGAATAGGGCAAGGAACTCAACCTTGGCAATGACGCCCCCCCCCCAGCGTATGTGCCACGATGGAGCTCAAGAATGAGCCCGTTCAGTCATGCTTTCGTTCTAGAAGACTTCGTTGACTTTGAATTCAAACGAAGAATTGGTCGTAGGAAAAAGTAGACAAAGCAATGCGAGGAACGGACAAGAGATGACGATGGCGTATGAAACAGAGTTCCCTTGCGAGACCCCTGTACTCCGACAGTCGGCATATATATTGAGTTTTCATGCTAGAGGATCCCTGAATCGACATACATGCACAAAAACATAGATAGCTGAAGCTCCGCATTTTTTTCGCTCTTAACACGCTTCCTGGCACAGATGTTTTCTGCTTCTGAAGCTCATCCATAGCTTCTGCAAAAGGTCATCGGACTTCTTTATCTCTGGATCTTTCGAATAGTCCTTGATTTTCGGTAGATGTTTGGCTGTTTCCTTGCGCGCTCGTAAATCGCTGCCGTGGCCTGCAAGTCCAGATCGGTAAGCTTGAACACATCACCGAGGGAGCTCTTCATTGATCGTGCAATGGAGGGCCGCAGTCTGCACTGCGCAGGCGGCAGTGTAGAAGGTGATCCAGAAGGGGGATGGACCTCTTTCCTTCGTGACCGATACTGGGACGATCATACAGTAACGATGCCAGCCAATATTCACCAGAATCTTGAATCTGAGCACGGCTATGGCGATCTGATCAGTTGTCCTCCTCGTGTAGAGCAATCCACCTGCGGTAGTATGGCCTTAGAATACTCTGCTGGCTTGGCTATGGAGAACTTCAACAATCCTGCTCTTTACCTTGGCAACAACCAATCATCGACGGCCATCAGCTCTGCCGTTATCGACACCTGTATTCCCAACTCACATAGCCTCTCAAGCCTAGAGGATGCGCTGGGCGAACCCATAAATTGCCCCATTTCTAGTTTTGGAGCTGATAGTCTGATCAGCTCTGTGAGACCGCATCGTGATCAGCCTAGTGACCATACGGGTTCCTCTTGGTTGTCCACATTGCTGCAATCTCTTCAACCTGTAGGCTCTGCAGCAGGGAATTATCTGCCCACATCGCCGTCTGCCTTCAACAATCAGCCGCATCTTGGAGAAGGTAAAGAACATAAACATGGCAGCGTTGCCGGACTGACCTCAATGTCACCACTTATGCTGCAAAACCAGAGCGATTCACCCTTCCATTTCAAGAGCAATCTACACCAAGAAGCAGGAAATTGCTTCGATGATATCTTAGAGCAGATAAGCAACGATTTTATTCAGTTTGGAGGTCGGGGTTCCCTGCAAGAGCAGCTAAGCATGGCGTTAGAGGCGTCGAATGCCAGCCCGGTTGTGGGAAGCACATCACTAGTCACAGACTTTGAAAGTAGAGATGGGTACGCCGGCATAGAGAAGGCGCCCACTGTGCAGACGAATTCGCCCACATCGTCCCTTCAGTCGAGTGACTTCTCGACCTCCTCGACTCCGGAGGAGATGCAAAGCCGTCCCTTCAATCAGACAGGTGATGACCTCATGATGATGAGTTGCGAGGTCGATTCACGGCAAGGAACTCCCGAGGGCACCCCTCCATTGCACTCTTCAGACGCCATGTCTTCACAAGCCGGATACAGAGGGGAGGCCTCTGCAGTACGAAGCTCAATCAATGACCACGATCTCTCAAAGAAAAGGTACTAGCTCTTTCTGTTCCGAATATTAAATGGGGTTCCATTCGAAGTAGCCGTTTGATTATGTATATGATAAATACGATAATATCTAATAGGCATTGATCATCCCCAGCAACAAAGATTACGGAAATTAGTATAGTCTGCACATAGAACATTTATCTGTATTACCGGCATCCTTCCCAGAATGCCGAAGGATTATGCAGGATTAATGAGTCTCACGTGAAGTACTAATCTTCAGATTTCATCCTTACCGCCGCAATCCAATCAATTGCTTCTCGTTGCGTAGCGCGTGGAGATTAGGCATCGAAACAGTTCAGCAATATCGCGATTTTATTGTAAATCCAATCGATTGAGTTTTGTTCTCCAGTACATGTGAGTTACTGAGGAATTCGTTATCCCATCAACTTGACCTTCTGTGATCCGTCCGGTTATGTGCCTTGATGTTCTTCCACGAATGCGTGCACGAGACACCGTGAGAAAAAATGCTCGTCTGAAACGAATGCGATCGTCTACAGAGAGAAAGTCCAAGGTCCTTTGAGGAATTTGGTGCATGGCCTATGAACGAGCTCGGGCCTGACGAAAAAGGGCTGATTTTAATTATACTCGTCAAGTATACTCCAGAAGCTTGATCACGATTCACTACACCTGCTTGCATGTACTTTTGAAACAAAAACTAGGTTAGGGGATGGCGGATTGGATTAACCAAGCTGCATCATCTAGAAGAGGTCCTTTCTGATAAGATTCTAAACAGTGAGTTACTGTAATCACTCGCGGGGTGGTTGACCAATGGACTAGCACATAGAAGCCTTTTTGGGTTGCTGAAAAGTGATGCTGCATGAAGCAGTCCTGGTCCATGGCTAGGAGATACAGAAGAAGAGCTATAGGAGCTGTAGGTTGCATCATCACACTTTTAAAAAGATAGTGATAATGAGTTATCGATCAGAGGTCAACAAGGTTAGATTAGTAAATACGAAAACAAGTTACACTCAATTGCAACTGTACAAGTGAACGGGCATAGTACCCATGGGACCTCTCGTATCCCACAAGGTAAGGGTTAGACTGCCTGAAGACGACACAAAAGAGGACTGGTACTATGGGACCTCTCGTATCCCACAAGGTAAGGGTTAGACTGCCCGAAGACGACACAAGAGAGGACTGGTTTCAGCTAGAAATATCATAGTTTTACAGTGGCCTTAGGCCCACACTGTCCTGGCAATAGTGGGCATTGATCCTTCGCCCGCACCTCAACAGTCAGAAGACCCAGCCAGCCCAGCTAAGGAGCGGGGACAACCAACCTCATCTTTACTTTCAGGTAGATACATGAGTTAATGGGCGCATCAATTGACGTCAAGGGACCAAAGGAGAGACACAGAGTAGGCGATCATTGCCAATGCTTACAGTATCGATACGGTTGCAATGAATCTTCATTAGAGCTGATTATAGTTTGATACACGAACTGCATTGTTGAATTTTTTTAGAAACCCATTTTCGTTTAACTGCAAGCAAAACTTATCTTCTTTCAAGGAGGGATGATTGGTTTTAATTGCGTGTGCATGAGTGGTGCTTATATATGCACAACTGCAATATGCGTGAATGATTTCCTTGCATCGCAATAGTAAAACATGTGCTTATATCTGTAAACTATATATGTGACTTAGATGATCAGAAAATCTGTAGAGTTCCGAGCAATATCAGGTTTAAATATCTACGCCACCGAGGCTCATATATTAACTATTAGTAAACATGGTTACGTTTTAGATTAATCGAAAGGGAGATTGATCATTAATCAAAAGGTAGATGGATTCATTTTGCGCGTTGATGGTCGTGCTTTCGGTGTGCCAGTATCACCATAAAATGTTTATGTGGGCTTTCAGCAAGTGAATCTGACATGTGGAACCTGGTGCAGGAGCTCCAAATCTGCAAGGATTACGAAAAAACCGAAGAGAGAGAAGGGACAGAAGTTGGCCATCAAAACTCCCAGCGAGGTCGACGTGCTGGATGATGGCTACAAATGGAGGAAATATGGCCAGAAGCCTGTCAAAAACAGCCCCTACCCAAGGTAATTAACTCATGGCGCACATATCATATCTGTTTATCAAGTAATTAAACAAGGTAATTAACTCTTTTGATTAATACAAGTAATCAAGTAATCAAACCTCCAATTAATACCAAAATCAACCGAGTAACTAATATTAAGCCCCCGCTTATAACGTAACAGCTTCTGTTAACGTCTCTTTTGGATTTGAATACAGACTTGCAACTTTTGCGAGTAACTTTCGGATTTATATGCTAACTTGCAAAGTTTTTAACACGCTGAAAACATCACAATTTTTGTGGGACTGAGAGGTCCATGGCTCCCATGCCCGCCTTTTATTTTACTTTTAATTAATTCAAGCTACTCCGGAAGAGTAGATCTCAATTATTAATATCAAGAATCCTCGAATTAATATCAAAATGAAGCAAGTAACTGAATATCAAACCTCTACTCCGGAAGAGTAGATCTCAATGATTAATACGAATTAAGATCAAAATGAACCAAGTAACTGAATATCAAACCTCTGCTAGTTCTATAACAACCATTGCTAGCATAGATTAGCAGCCGTCGCTTCTAGAACTTGATTAGGACGGCTGATTTGACCCTTTCTCCCCTCGGATCTAACCTACAAACAGGCACAGTTAACCAGATAAAAGTGATCTTAAAAGCTTTTCAACGTTAGATATTTCCCTGTGAAGATGATGCACGTGAAAATCGATTAGACTATGTGCACGTGATTCTCTCTCTCTCTCTCTCTCTCTCCCCCCCCCGCTGTGTGACCCTTGAGCATTCTGACCATCAAGTTCTACACTCGTGAGTCGTGAATGGTATAACGTACTCTGCATCTATCCACTCGCCATTATTCATGACGCTGCTGTTTCGATGTGGGGGCCGGTGCTTTTCGTGTCTTTAGATATTCAGTTCAAATCGCACCAACGCTGCCTTTTTTTTTCAGATCATTTTAGAACGCATTCCTAACAAGTCGACATTATATTCCAGTAGTCACATTATATCTTCCCACGATCTAAATGTTCTTGATTCTTGCAGGAGCTATTATAAATGCACACATAAGCAATGCAAGGTGAAGAAACATGTCGAGCGGCAATCAGATGAACCTGAGTATGTCGTCACGACATACGAAGGAGTCCATAACCATTCACGCCCTGATCAGATGCAGGTCATTCATCCCCAGAGTGATGCAACTTCGCAACAACAGGACTCATTCCAACCATTCGTCATGAATCCCCCAGCCCATAACCTTCCCATGGACCTCTTAGGCCTTTTGAACAATACTTTGTTTCCATCGACCTCTCAACAGATGAATGGTCCCTTGCAACAAGCACTTTCTACTGCTCAGAATGTAGATCCCGGGATCTTACAAACCCTTTTTCAACAAGCTGAACCTAGGAGTACCTCTATTTGAGGAGCTTAACCTCATGAAGACGCTAACTGTTTAGTGATCCATGCTGCAAAATTAGAGGATCATTTAACATTAAATTATTCGAATAATATTGTTATGCTCAGAAATATATCATATATTGTTTCTACATTTTTAATGGAAATAGCAGCATTTTATTACATTATGCATAAAAACCAGGCCATATCACAAAGAAGATTTCAATCCGTGAAATCTCGATCGCCAAGAATCTTCAATTGTGATTGTAACTCATAATCTGAAAATACAAAGTGGCAAATGCCAAGCTTAGAGTATGATTCATGGAAAAAACTCCATAGTACACAGTTTTTATATGATACGGAATGGATTTCATACTTCCGGGCAAAGAACATGATTCACTCTTGAGAGGACATCTTTCTAGCATATTTGATTTCCAGGAAAATCCACTACAAATACGTAGATTTTCTCTAGAATGTTTCCAATGATATCACTCAGACTGTTTCTTTAAATTTCAAGTTCAATCTTGTGACGTACTCTTCCTAATAGCTTGAATTAATGGAAGTACAACGTGAAAGGCATTATACCCACAAGACACCTCAAACGCCACACAAGCAGGGGTAGAATGCATAGCACCTACTAGGAATGAATCGAGCCCAAAGGCCCCCTAAGGGTAAGAACTAGGTAGGGGCAATCCTAAGGCCACGACAAGGAGACTAATTCGTGCTGAAGTTGATTATGCCACAAGGAGTATAGCCCTTGCCACTTCGATAAACTCCACCAAGAATGCATGAAGATCAATGATTCCATGAAGGGTCCTAGTTTAACATCTCATCATATCATATCCTAACGGGTGTCTTTCAAGTGCAACTAACACGAATTGAACCAATGCATACTCCAAGGAAGGAAAATGACACTTCATTTGATCTAACATTGTTGGATCATATCACTTCAACTCGTAGCGACATAATTAACCTTATCAAGGAAACAATTTTATGGTTAGGATTTACTTAGCTTAGATGTTAGCTAAGTTTAACATTTTATTGTGCCTAGATCATCATTCTTTTCGACTTATTCCCCTCTTAGAACACTCTCTCCATATTGTATCTCATTTGATGATACATGAAGAAGAATAAAACCAATGATTGCAAGATAACTTCAATATCTTAAGCCCATCAAGAAAAAACGATTGGTGAAAACATTGGACAACGTTATACATAAAGAAAACATTCATGGTACTACTCTTGGGATTCCCAAGCTTACTTAAACTACTCAATAACAATGAGAAGTACTTAGAAGGACAACACAACTCAACAATTAGACACTCTCTTATCAAACAAGGTCTCTTATAACAAGATCTTACAATAGGTTCTTACACATGCTTTGCAAACTCAAGAAGTATTACAATAGCACTCAGGTGCAATAACCCTAATAAGCACCCTAAGGAGCCCATCCAGGGTTACCCTCTTGCCAACAACTATTACTATGGACTTCCTACAAGGACAAGAAGGTGCTTGTTGAATATACTGATGTGAGTGCCCAAGTGTACTTAGCAAAGGCTCACTAGGAGGTGGTGTATAATAGTGATAATGGCTAATTGGATGAAGGATTGTTGGCCTCTTTTTCATTAGATGAGAACCCTCTTCTAGATTAAGGAGCTCTAGCTTTGCAAAAGACCTGGATATTGTCACTTTTGTGAGCTACCATACACAAAGGAGCTGTGGTGGCCAAGGCCTCAAGACATTACAGATATCTAGATTTGATTATTGACACTCACGAGTTGTCTTCGCCTAGAAATTCATATCCCTAGTCTATGGCGATCGAAAGGCACATCATAGGTCCTTGAACTTGTTGAATAGTTTTCGTGGTGTACTCGATGAGGTAGCCCGAATGTGGATATGGTTTAGACTAGCGATTCCTCGCCTTTTTTCACCAAAAGGTGGTGGCCCACTATAGTCTAAATTGGACATTGCCTAACATTTTTTGATGAGGTGGTTTCCCTATTGCATCAAAAATGAGTGCTCCAATATGGATGGTGATCCATCTAAGGTTGTTATCCAACTAAGGTGGTTTTCTAGTTGAGGTGGTGGTCAAGTTGAGGTGGTGGTCCAATGCCCTTCACTTATCCTCTTCACATATACTTTTCTCTGTTCACAAAAAACAAATTCTATGGGTTATCTCCCACTATACTCTTAATCAGAGAGAGATACAGAGAGAGAGAGAGGAAGAAACTTGTGAGCCAACATTTGTGAATCGCTTAGTGACAATAGCTCTAAAATGAAGGTAGAGAGAAGTAGATGAACATTGTAGAATATAGAAAGAAAATTATAATAATGAATGGGAGGCAAGATAGTTCAAAATGGTTACAAGGGTTCTAAAAGCCATCTAAGACACTTTGCAAAATTAAACCTCTAAAACATTATGCATAAAGTTTAAATATGAATCTATTCCTTTGCAAGATCCTTGCCTGGCCTATGGAAAGGAGCTTCATCCTCTTGAAATTCCCTCGAGATAAGGGAAGTAATTAAGTTATAGTGTGATCTTAAAGAGTCTCTTTCTCAGCATAGGAAGCACCCTCTTGCTACTCTAACTCCATATCTACTTTGAATGCGAATAGTTCTAACTCATGTTCACGAATTCTATTTTATTTAGTAATAGCAAGAGCCTCTTTCTCTTGCAGCATCCATAATTCGAACTACAATTATTTGGATAGCGTGGGACATCTCAAAAATCTTAATGTCATAACTCTCAAATCAAACCTTATTCTTGTATCTATATCCAATAAAGTTTTGTGATCTACTTCCTTTTCTCAATCAAAGCTTCGGCCATGGTAGAATAGACATCCATAGGTCACCTTCCCTACAGTGGTAGTGGTACTTGTCACCATATATTCTTTTCCCGCACTTTTGGGATGGGAGGGAAAGTCTGATTGTCAAAGATGTAGCACCCATCAAGGAGGATTCTGAGGGGGATCTTGTTTTGGCTTTGAAATGCACTAGCATAGTGATAGTGCACACAACTTTGACCTTTTTGTGCCAAACATATACACATGTTTTGGTTCACCACTACAAGAATCTCAAACTCTACTATAGGTTTAGCAAAGCTCGAGAGGGTGTTTCCATTCAAACTTTTTAGATACACTAATCTTTTTGCATCAGCATGTTTAGCTACTAGCCATGGCTGAAAGTAAGAATGTATTCCATATGCTAGCTATTGAGGATAAGTTAGATGGTACCAATTACCCATTTTGGGCATATATGATGGGTCATGTATTGGTAGACAAAAGGGTTGTGGAATAGTGTGCAAGTGATGAAGAATGTACTATTACACCTGCAAATACAGTTATTGAAGGTGATTTAGATGGCATTGAAGATGATGATCTTCAGATTCCTATTCATACTACGGTTCTTGTTGCACCTACTATAGAGCAAATTTCTAGGGATGGATGCTCAGGCAAATGCATTGATAGCTTTGTTTCTCAAACATGCCATTATCCCTCACATTCGCTCTTGCAAAATAGCAAAGGATGCCACTTACCACTTTATACCAGGCAAGAAAAGAGGCTTGTGTTGCTTACAACCAAAAATAGTTGGAGAGTAAGCGTATGAATGAAGATGTTTCTATGGAAAATTTTTTTGAAAAAGATCAAAGCTTTGAAGAACTAGTTGATTTTTTCTAATGAAGTCTTGCTAGATAGTTCACTTATGTAGCTCATTCTTAACAATATTCTAGGTTCATATCAGATTTTTGCTTCTACTCTTTCATTGATGATGAAAGGAAATCCAAATATCTTAACATTTGAGTTAGTTTATCTTTCTGTTGCAAGAAGATCAGTCTAGTTAGAAAAGGTTGATCATTTATGTTGGAGATCAAGATTTCTTAGCTAGTCAGAAGTGCAAAGGGAAATGGAGCTCATGTACTAGTAAGCAAATGTTGCATAGTCAAAGAAGGAAGACAAAGATGAGAAGAAAATAGAAAACGAGAAACAATTTTGCAAATATTGGAAGGGAAATGATCATGTCATAAAGTTTTTCCCAAAATTGGATACAAAAGAGGCAAAGAAGGAGATAACAGTGGTTATTTTAGAGGCATCTACACCATAAACAGAGTTTTCTTATCTTGTACATAATAAAGAATTGGGATTTACTATCTTTTGCAACTATGACCCAACTTCTCATGAGCATTGTATGTCCTTAGTCGACACATATGTTTGGCATTTTGATAGTGGGGAAACCAAACATACTACCATGCAATGTAGTTTCTCTAGTTCACTTGAGGCTACGACTATAGGGAATACAATCACATGTGCTAGAAACTCCTCTTATCATGTAACAGGACTTGGTAAGATCATTTTGACTACTGTTGATGGCACTTTCACATTTTCAGATGCTTTGAATGTGCAGGGATCGAGAAAAAGTTTCTATCGCTTTTATCATTAGCCGAGATTGGCTTGCCCATTAGGACAAAAAATGGTAAAAAAGGGTTGTGTAAGTATTTGCATTAGTTCTGCTTAATGTGGATTAATGTTGTCCAATCAATCATTGTAGGTTCATTTAAAAAGTATCTTATGCAAATATATTAGTTTTAGAAGAGAGAGAAAGTTTGCGTGATAATTATGAAAAGTAATATGCCTCAAAGTTTGTGCTCTTTGGGCATTCACATAATTTCAAGTTTCCCTCTTATTGTTCGACCTATATAATGTGTGTTTAGGATGTTCGGCACTTTTTGCTCTACTCTCCATAGCAAAACTGCTTCTCTTCCAAACACTCTAACTGAACTTTCATCCACCTAGACTCTGTGTGATAAGTGGTGAATGACGAGCTCCCACGCATGTAGAAGGAAGTTCCAAGCTATGTGGAATCAATCCATAAAAGGAAGTAAGCCCAAAGCTTTGCAGAAAGCTTCAAACTTCTTCCTAGGTAGAGCCTTTGTGAAAAGTTTTGCAATGTTCTCTTGTGTGGGCACAGTTCCAAAATGATCTCTCTAGCAATAACCTCTCCTTGACATTATGATAGTGCACCTCAATGTGCTTAGTATGGGCATGGAACACATGTTCCTTGCAACTGGCAATGTGCTCTGATTGTGAGTGAAGATGGTGGTGGAAAAAGAATGAGCAACACCCAAATTAGCCATAAGTCATCTGAGCCATACACACTCAAGAGTCATTGTGAAAGCTACCCTATACTCAGCCTCACAACTAGAAGTGGCCATAGTAGGCTGCTTCTTGCTCAACCAAGATATGCATAAAACCTAAACCCTAAATCAACCTACTCAGAGCTAGAAAAAGTATGTAAATATGGTGGTAGTGATCCCTCCTTGGGATAAAGCAATCGAAGTGGCCAAGTACCACTCAAGTAGCGAAAGATGCGCTTAAACACCTGCCAATACTTTGATACCAGGGCAATGCATAAACCTACTCATCTGTGAGATAGCAAACCGAATATCTGGCTAAGTAATGCATAAGTAAATCAAGCATCAAACATCTTGCTAATAGAGAACAACATCAAATGCATCTCTAACATCATGAAGACTCAATTGTAAACTTGTCCCCATAGGAGTGGCAATAGGTTTGCAGTCTTCAAGGCCAAAACACTACAGTAATATGCCAATATATTTTATTTGACACAAAGCTATTCTCCCATCAACTTGCATAAATTGAATGCCCAAATAATGATACAAATGCCCCAAATCTGACATCTCAAATGAGCCATGCAGATCAGCCTTAAAATCAGCAATATGCTTCTCATGAGGACCAATGAGCAGCATGTCATCAACATACACAAAAATGATCGAAAGCACATCATTTGCAGACCTAACATATAAGGTGCTCTTAGTTGGACTAGTCTCAAAACCCTGTGCAATCAAATGGGCATGTATCTTTTCATACCAAGCAGGTGATGCTTGTTTCAAACCATATAATGCCTTTTCTAACCTCCACACTTGGTTTTCATGCCCTTTCTACACAAATCCATAGGGCTAAAAAACATACACTTCTTCATGCAAGTCACCACTCCAAAATGTGGTTTTAATATCTAACTAGTGTACATTCCAACCATGATGGGTTGCAAGTGCACAGATGGTATGAGCAGTAGTCATTCGGCATGTAGGAGCAAAGGTCTCATCAAAATAAATGCCTCTTTCTTGAGCATAACCCTTTATAGCAAGCCTAGCCTTATACCTATCAACTGTTCCATCACGCTTATGCTTCAACTTGTATACCCAATTAGTGCCAATGGCCTTCTTTCTACGAGGCAAGTCACATAAAGAATAGGTACCATTCTCACTATAGAATCATATTCAGATTGCATAACAGCCACCCAATTTTCTTAATTTTATGCTTCATCAAATGAAAGAGGCTCATTCTCATCACAGAGACTAGACACAACCATAGCATAGCAATCTGATGCAAAAGAACCACTATGAGAGATTGAACGAGTACAATATGACAAAGGTGCATCTAGTTTACTGCCACACAAAGTTTGCACCAGTCATGTTGGCATAGTTTTTGCCTCCTCAATATCAACTCCCTCATCAACAAGTGCATCATGTAAATCTGCATTAGAAATGGAATGATCTCCATCATCACATGAAACCTGCAAAGGTTGTGAAGTTGCCTCATTTGGACCAACACTAGACTATCCACCTATAAAAAGAGGTAGCAAAGTATCTTACATATCTTTGGAGCCAACAGATGTCTCGTTAGTACATGAAAGTAATGGCTGAATAGCATCTTCCACGAAAACAACATCATGACTAACCAAAATGTGTTTAGTCTGTGGATGATACAAATGATAGATTTTGCATTTTACTATTTTATCATCCAATTTCCTACATTGTTGTTCAGACACTAAGGCATATGCGAAACAACCAAAAACACGTAGGTGAGCAAGAGATGGCTTGCAACCATGCCAAGCCTCATATGGATTGATAGACTCCAATGCTTTAGTGGGATGCCTATTAAGTACATATGGTGCACAAATAATAGCCCCAAGCCAGAAACAATGTGGTAAAGCCTGACTCTTGACCATACACCTAGCCATCTCCATGATTGACATGTTCTTGTGTCTAGCAACTGCATTCTGTTGAGGTGTATAAGGCATTGTATAATGATGTTTTATCCCACATTTATCTAGAATTGCATTAAAATTAAAAGACATATTCCCCCCTTGATCAGAATGGAGGGTATGCATTTTACATGTTGACAAATTTTCAACCAAAACCAAAAACTATTTGAAGCACATAAACACTTCATACTTTGCTTTCAATGGATATTCCCATGCATGACTAGGAAATCATCAATGAAATTCAGGAAGTAAAGATAGCTTCAAAAAGAGGGTGTCTGCATAGTACCACAAACATTACTATGAAGAAGTTGCAATTTTTGAGCAGCTCAAATTGAACCGTCTTTTGGAAATGAGGAATGCTGCATTTTGCCCAAAATAGAGCCTTCACAAACATGTTTATGAGGTCCCTTAAGTTTGGGCAGAGAGGATACCATTTCATATTTTATCAAGTGTAGAAAACTAGCAAAATTCAATTGAATGAAGTGTGCATGCCAAAGCTTTGCATCTAACAAAGCCTAAGAATCATGTACTGCACATAGCTATTTCACAAACCATGTACTGTACATCTGTCATCAACAAATTTCACAACCAAGCCAATCTTGGCTAAAACTAAAACTGATAACAGATTCTTCTTGATCCCTGGCACAAATAAAGCATCCGACAATGTAAAAGAACTACCATCGACAGTAGTCAAAATGATCTTATCAAATCCCATAATAGGATAAGAGGAGTTGTTGGCGCATGTGATACTACTCCCTATAGGGGCAGGCTCGAGTGAAGTGAAGAAACTATGCTATGAGGTAATATATTTGGTTGCCCCACTATCAAAATGCCAAACACTTGAGTCTACTACAGACTTACACTATTCATGAGAAGATGGTTCATAACTACAAACACTGGTAAAAGCCCATTCTTCATTCTACACAAGATTAGCAAACTATGTTTTGGGTGTAGAGGTCTCGACAACAACCATTCAAGCCTCTTTCTTCCTTGCCGCTTTAGCAGCAAGTTTTGGACAACTCTTAATGACATGATCATTTCCTTTACAATATTTGCAAAAACGAATTTCTTTTTAGCTTTCTTCTCATCTCTTTCATCCTTCTTTGATTGTGCAGAATTAGCACATTTTTGTTTACTAGGAGAAGAGCTCCATTTACCTTTGCCCTTCAGACTATCAAGGAAAGCTTGATCTGCAACATGCATAATGGACCTATTCCTCCTAGAATGATCTTCCTACAATAGAAAAGAGAATAACTCCTCAAATGTTAAGGCATTTGGATTTCTTGTTATCATCAAATGAAGTGTAGAAGCAAAAATCTGATATGAATCAGGAAGACCATTCAAAACAGTCTTCACAAGTGAACTGTCAGGCGAGACCATCAACAAAAATTGATCGTCCCTTCAAATCTTTGATCTTTGTCAGAAAACTGTCCATGGAATCTCTGTCATTCATGTGCTCACTCTCCAAATTTTTTTGGAGGTAAGCAAGAGGAGCCTCATTCCTTTCCTAGTATAAAATGGTAAGTGTACCCCAAGCATCCTTAGCTGTTGTGCAAGAGTGAATGTGAGGAATAATGGCATGTTTGATAGGCAAGGCTATCAATGCATGTGCTTGAGCATCTCTACCATCCCAACAAATTTTCTCTACAGTAGGTGCAGTAGGAACTGCAACACAAACATGAACATGAAGAATATCACCATCTTCAACACCATTTGCATCACCTTTAGAACCTATGTTTGTAGGTGTAATAGGATGTTTTTCAGCACCCTACACAATATTCCATAGTACTTTTGCAACCAATATATGATGCATCATATAATCCCATAATGGGTAATTGGTACCATCCAACTTATCCTCAATAGCCAACATACAGAATACTTCACCGCTTTCAGCCATGGCCACTGTCTAAAATACCTTGCTGTAGAAAAATGATTGTATCCCAAAAAGTTCAACAAAACTACTGAGTTGAGTTCTACTAAACCTATAGCACACTTTGAGATGCTTATATTGTCAAACCAAAGCTTGTGTATATCTTTGGCTTCTTGTCAATTTGAGATATGATCAAGCCAAATCAGAAACCCTATGTTCAAGGGCAGTAAATAAACTTTTTTTTCATGTTATGGGGAAAGTTCTATCCTACCTAGCAAGGGGGGAATCTTACTACATCTTCTAGTGATTCTCACCCTATCCAAAGGATCCTTCCCAAAAATGATTGGGTGGACATAAGTTTTGCTAGAGATAATAACTTCTTGTCCATTTACTATCATCGAGAAGGTCTACCACTCATCCCTAAGAAATGCCTTGGTTTTCTCCAAGATTGCTTCAAAGTCAAAGGTGGGATTGAAGATTCCCATTGCATCTAGAAAACGATTCATCCTCAATCCCTCTTGAACAATAAAATCTAGAACTTTCTCAGATGGAGAAACATTGAGAATCACATTCTTCCCTTCCATCTCAAAATAAATGTCTCCCTCCTTCTTATGCAATAGAGGATTGATGCAAGCAAATAGAAGCAATCAAAGAGGGTCAAACTAGCCTAATCACTTCACTTGTTCGTGTATAGGAGTCAATCTCAGAATGCTTGGCTATGGAGGGAGAAATTTGTTGAAGGTTGAAAATGAGAAAACACCCAGGCAACTAATATTTATATGGGAAGAGAGGAAAGAAATGGTTACATTACATGGACTAATGCACGTGTGACACATGGCAAAATCTAGCTAAAAAATCTGAACAGTCAAATGGCAAGGACCATTGAAAAAGTTCACACGTGGCAACGTACATTGAGATTTGCAATGATTAGAGGATATGCACCAATCAAAGGATGCCACATGGCACTAATGATCAAATCAACTCAAAGACCTATATGAGCTCCTCCCTTCATTTGTGCAATTTTTTTGTGACCTACATGCTACCCCCGACTTCCCACAATTTTCATGCTCCAAGCCTCTTCTGCAAATTTCTCTAAGGCCTCTTCTCCTTGAGCTCTCTTGGTGTGCAATGTAATATCCCTGAGCTTCAAATCTTCTACACGATTGATTCAAGCGATTAAGGGAATTGGAGATTTTAGATTTATCAAATCGCTTGAATTGGTCGTGTCTAGTCAAAAACCTTTCTTAAATCTATTATTATCTTCTAAGGTATAAGAGAAATAGATAAATTCTAGTTATAATTAAATTCACATGGTATTATTTACACGACTGATTCAAGCGATATGGGAATCAAAGACTTTTGGATAGATGTAATCGCTTGAATCGGTTGTGTCTAGTCAAAAACATGTGTATGATCTATTTTTGTTTTGCAAGGTATACAAGGGGATGATTTATTCATGAATTCATGGAATACACGAACAAAATGGATACCTTGATTTGTTTGATATGACTGATTCAAGGGAAGAGGGGAATTGCAGATTTTTGGATTGCCCTAATTGCTTGAATTGATTGTGTCCCTTAAAACATATTTTTGGACTATTTGTTATAATTTTATTATAAAAGAGAAAGTTTATTCCAAAAATCTCATGACTCTCATGAAATACACATGAATGTGGCTCAGAGTTTGAATAATTTGATACCATCAATTCAACTGATTAGAACAATCCAATTTTTTCTGATGGCCCTAATTGTTTGAATTGTTCGTTTATTGAATTCTTGATTTCTTTTGTTGTGTTCTCTCATATCCATGTGTTTGATCCTCTTCCAATCCTTCTTTTTACAGATCATGGCTAGGGCAAAAAAGACACCTATGAATTTGTACCCTTAAGAGGAAGAGCATGCTGGACCTATTCCACAGGGCCAAGGACCTACTCTAGAGACCACAAGGTGATCCACAAAAGCATACTCTAAAAAGAAAGTAAAATATCATGTCAAATCACTGAGGGAAATCAAAAGAGCTCAAAATTTTGTGGGACTCCTCAGCCCAAGACTTCCTTGCATGAGAGTGGTTAAGGAGATCTCTACCAATCTTTTCTCTATGATGAAGACTACTTCATTTGTGAAAGTCAAATGGTAGACCCAGGATCTTTTATGCTTGCGAGAGGCAACATAGAATTTTGCAATTGATTTTATGAATGATGCTTATATTATGTGCAACACATTGTCAGAGGGTGACACTTATGGCCAAGGACTATGATGTTGTGTACAGGCTAAGACACAAGTATGATAAAGCCATTGTCCCTCTTGACAAGCATGATCAGAATTTTTTTGATATTCTACATACACCTCCAAGAAGAAACCCTAAGCCATCTACAGTCAAAATTGAAGAGGTCCCTTCTCATGAACATTCAACAAGAAATGCAGCAAAGTCTGAGGAGGAGAAGAGAAGGAAGAATCTTTTATCAAAAGAAGTTTTTATCCTTAAGGACATCCAAAGGTTGAAGAAGGCTAATTTAGAGCTTTTCAAGAAAGGAGAGGGCTAGATAATTGTAAATGCATCAATGCAATGGGAGGAAGACTACATGCTTGACATAAGGCTTGAAGACAACAAAATGTTGAAAGACTTCAATGTTGAGATCTCTAATAGCATAATCAATATAGGTCTCAAGTATTTTTCAGCCCATAATATGCTCATCATTTTATGAGTAGTTAATCTCCTTGATGCATCTGCTATTGGTTTTATATTGTAGGGTCCTACTTCAACAATGTTAGGAGTTAGTCTCAAGGAGGTTCTTTATTTTGGATCCCCTTGTGACTCGGTATATATTATACAAGCATGGAGAAATTGGTAATTTTCTCAAGTATTTTAATGAGGAGGTAGAATATATATAGTTTATCCATATATTGAAAAGTAAGTTTTCATTTATATATCTCATATAAAGTCACTCCTTTCTTAATGGTGGTTTTCTTTACAAGTGTGTGCTACCTTTCCAGGGGTCATTGGCATCTTATAATTATTGATTTTGTTGAATATCAAGCCTTATTCATGCACTCTCTCCAATCACAACATGGGAATTGCAAACTGTAAGTTCTTGTACACTTCCATTGCTCTTATGTATCACCCTTGCGATGCATTATGATATTATTTTAACCTTGTAGTGCTGCAAAAGTTTTGGGAATACACATTGATCAGAAATATCCAAGCATTTTCAAATTGAATGAAGAAAAAAAGTTTGGTTATATGCAAATTCATGTGCCACTACAGAAAGATAGTACATCATGTGGATGGAGAGTAATTGCCAATGCAATAAGGTTCTTAGAGCACATATTTTATAGTCCTAGTCTAAATCTATCTGACTATCCTGATGCATGAGTCCTTTTGGTTAGAGAAAAAGCAATTCTTGCCATCTTGAAATATGCTATTTGTCCATATAATAAGAGTCTCCTCCACTACCTCCACTACCAAGACATAAGAAGAATGAAGATAAGAAGAAAGAACCTCTTGTTCACTGTTCATTGAAGCATGTCCCAAAGAACAAGCATAAAAGTGAAGGCTCCAAAAAGGTGAAGAATAAGCAAAAAAGTGAAGGCTCCAAAAATGTATAATGTTTTCTATCTAGGATTACATCTTGATAGTAAGTCCATGTACTTCCAAAATATGTTGGAAGGTATTTATACGCTCTTTTTTTGTAAATATAATTCTGTACACAAAATAACCTTCAAAGCATTGTATGTATTGGTAAATGATTCCATGCTATCTTTATCTGGAAGATAGTGTTTGTAACTCATGTTTCTACAAAGAAATTTATTTCAACTTATTAGTGTTGGAAGTAGTTTTTTCTAAAATATAATTTGCGGTGTGCCCCCTATTCATGAGATGAACTAAGATAATGTCATTAATTTCTACATTTTAATGCTAAATCATGATTTGGTAATATCTAACTCAAAAACTTGGGCTTGTGAAGCAAAATGGAGAAGATTGGAGGACATGACCAATTCAACTGATTAGGGTAGTTGGAGAATCGCTAATGGCCCAAATCCCTTGAATTGGTCATGTCCTCCAATCTTCTCCATTTTGTAATATTCTTAGACTAGCCACCCTCTTTCACTTTGACACCCCCACAACATCTAGGTGACCAATCACTCTTTCATATCCTTATCTAGCTGAACAACGTCCAAACCTCTACCTACTCTAAGAAACCACCCTCTTTCACTTCCACAATCTCACACCACCTAGGTGATTACTCACCCATTCTGATCCTTACCTAGGCAAGTAACTTTCATACCTCTACCTACTCTAGGTGACCACCCTTTTTCACTTTCACAGTCCCACATCATCTTGGCAACCACTCATTCATTCTTATCATTACCCACGCCACCAATTTCCATACCTCTACCTTTTTAGACAACCACTTTTTCTTTTTTAATTCCACAATCCTAGAACTTTTAGGCAAGGACTCTTCCATTCCTATCCTTACCTAGGCGACCAACTTCCACACCCTCTACCTAATCTAGGTGATCACGTTCTTTCACTTTCACATCCCCACACCACGTAGGCAACTAGTCACGAGTTCCTATCCTTACTTAGGTGAAAAAAATTGCATGCTCCTACATAGATTTAGGTGATCGCACCCTTACCCTCCACATTCCACATATTTTAGGCGACTAGATTCTTATCTAGATTCTAGCCTTACCTAGGCAAAAACTTTGTTATAAATTCCAAAATATCTCATTGACCTTAGGTGACCACCCCATCTACCAACCTTAGGAAACAACCCACTAATTTCTACACACATATAAGCAGACATACCCTTTGTTACTATCCTCTCCTTCCCATTTAGTAACAAACTCATGCATCATGACCAAGCATGGGTGGCCATCAAATAACCCCTCACTAACTTCCTTAATATCCCACCTTCCACACAATCACTATTCAATCCCCTACCTTTATCCTAAGCCTCCTACACATATCCTACCATAGGGAGAACATACCCCTTCTAGCCTCAAATTATTATTTCGTTCCCTAAACCCCTCTTCTTAGGCTACTATCTACCAACCCCTAACTACTAGGGGACCAAACCATTCCTCACCAACTTCTCCCAACCCTGGGTGACCATACTTTGCCACCACTTCATCTTGCTCCTAGGAAACCACCTTCCCTAACTCACACTAAATAACCCCTAGACCTACAAGCCCTAGGTGACCACCTCTTAATCTTGTCCCAATTCTAGGTGACAAAATCTCTATCTATTTTAGTTCCCTAAGGTGTCAAACTATTAGCTTTTATCTAGCACAAGGAGGTCACTCATTGGGCCTCTTTAACTCTTCTCAAGGTAAGACAATGCAAATCCATGGCACCTATAGGAGATACTCTCCAAATCCATGACACCTATAGGCAACACATTCCAAATCCATAGAAACTATAGACAAAACACTCAAAATCCATGGCAAGTATAGACAACACACTCCAAAGCTAGATTAACCAAGCACCCCTAAGAACACTATTCTTATCCATATACCAAAAGGATCTTAGGCGACCACCATCCAAGTTCAATTGTGTCTAAGTGAACACCTTGATATTTGTCATAATCTATGTCCCCTCTGAAAAAAAATCCCAATCCTTGCTCCTACATTTAAAAACGTCTTTCCTTCATCTTCAAACTGACATCAATATTATATGAAATAACCCACTTACTCAATGAATACCTTCTCGCTAACTTTTTGCTAAGCCTAGATGACCACCATCATATCTTACATGTTGAGGCGATGGTCTCTATGTCCTATCATCGATTACTAAGCAGCCATCTTGCTACCACCTCTCTGTTCATGAAGTACCATACTTTTGAATCTCCTCTTCCTTATGCCCTACCAGACATACCTTCTACCTACCTCTACCTACTTATACGTACTTTTATGTGATCACACTCTATACCTTCCATTCCTCCCACCTTAACTCCTTCTAGGTGATCCCCTTATATTCCTTCCACTTCTATCACCCTTCAACTCCTCAATGCCCACCCCTTTATCTCATGCGCTTGCCATGTTCCAAGCCACCTCTAGACACTCCCTTTCCCTTAACTACAAGGAAACCACACATGAGAATTCAAGAAGTGAGCATAATTTAAGAGGGGATCCCTTGGATATATATTGCAAAGCGCACCCACATTTTTCATAAGTACTTGTCATTAGCTATGGATATCTTTGGGGAACACAAGACAAAAATAGTAGCAATCATCATAATTGCTAAAATTGGAACTACCACCATTGCTTATTGCATATTAGTAGGCACAAAAATCTATATATGCTCATTATCTTCTCCCGTATCATTGAAGATATGCAGGCTATCTCATCACGCTACAAATAACCTTGAAAATTACTCACAACATGCATCCATTCATGCACACTCCCACATTCTCTTCTTCATACTTAGTAGGCTCATCCAACATTCATAATTTATACTCATCCAAGTATCCATCCTTACTCACAAGGAATCCTTGGCTAATATCATCCATCCACCACAATATGCTCACATACGAGCTCCATCAACCACCCATGCCACACCTAAGCTACATCATCCAAAATCACTACTACCATCTTCATGTTCTGTGAATACCATCCTCAACATACATTGATAAGGCTCCAACATCTTCCACATGTATCACTCTAAAGAAAATCGTCCCTAGTGCTTCTTCACCCCTATCACATTCTTGAAGACCACCCCTATGATCCTCGTACCACACTTTGACATTTCTAAAGAGGGCCAAGATCCCCAACGGCTACCTCCTACCCATTTATTTACCAACCACTACTTTTTCCATGTGCCTCCAGTTTGATCCATACACAACATCCTACATCCAGCATTGACCTCTACCTCTCTATGTCCTCAAGTTCAATCCTTTACAACCTCATCTACCCTCTGCCTTCCTTTGCTTTTGACCCTCAAGATTTTGCAAATACTATCCTCTTATGTTACGCATTTCGGGTGAACACTCTTCACTATCTTCTCATGTTAAGCAATCTAGCTGAACCTCTTCTCAAAAAAAAGTTCATTTATCATTAGCAAAAAAAGGGAACCTTGCATGGGCCTTGTAAGGATTCCTACTTTTTAGGGATTAAGCTTAATCTTGTTCTTTGTCAAGGGGACAAAGTGGATTTAATAGAGCACTTTATAGTAGGCTGAAGTAGGCTTTTTATTTAGGTTGAGCTAAGATCATCTCTCTTTTCTGCACAAAGAGAGAGAAAAAATCCACTTTCCACCTCATCAAATCTGCCCATCTATATGAATAAAAAAAATGACTTTTCTAAAAAGTCTCTTTTTCAATCATTGTTTGTTCAAAATGGCCCATACATTTATGCATATGTCAGAAGTTACTTTTTTTAGCTACTTTTTATAAACAAAACTTTAAAAACACATAATTTTCAAAATCCCTCCAAGACTTAAGTGCACATCATTAAACTCATAAATTTGGCTGCCCCAAAACACTATTTTAAAAAAAAAACTTATTTTCACTCTTAAACACTAGAAAATGTCATTTTGACCTATCCACATACCAAAACACACTTTTTTCTTCCAATACAACTATTGTACAATCAATTTCAGCCATCTCTGTGCTTGTTTCTATTCAGTGCTATAGTTTTGGAAGATCATGGTGCTCACATGTATTATAAACATGACACCAACACCAACCCGTGCTCCTCATTCAAGGACTATACATGTTTGTGTTCCAATAGATTTTGCACCAACAACTAAAGGTAGCAATGACAAAGATTCTCAAAATGAAGAACATTCAACTGGAGAGAAGAATGTTGATCTTTGGGTCAATGATGCATTGTATCTCTTAGATCCAATGTCTAATTTTCATCCTAGATTCCATAGTATCTCCATATTTCTACAATTCCTTGGTAGTAGTGAAGTTGGACTACTAGGTTATTGCAAGCAATTGTCTAGCCATTCAACATCTATTGCAAATTATTGGATGCAACAATCTCATCACAACCATTTGAAGATACTTGCTTTAGAAAGTGCTATCAAATCTCTACAAGAGCACAATATTATACTTCAACAAAATGTGGAAGAAAAGGAAAGCACAATTACAAAGTTAAAAGCCAATCTAGCACAACCAAAAGAGACTCCACTTGGTATGAGATATAGGAAACAACCATTATCATCCTTTGAAGCTCTTTCAACTAGTGGTCGAGTACTCAAGCGATGTGTTTATGCACTTAGTTTCATGTTTCAATTGTTTATTTATGTTAAAAGACTTTTAGATTGAGTTTCTTATTGTGCAAGTCATTTGTTGAAGATGTCAGTGGTTCATCAACAATAGATGATCAATTGAAGTTTTTGAATTCTGGTTTAAGCAACAAACATATGCTTATGATTTTGGAGTCACCAATAAGAAATCACATAAAGACCCAAGTGATTAAAGATTTTGTAGGCAACTTAGAAGATATTATTACTCTTAGGGAGGTACAAATAGTATGTGATGAAGTAGGTGTTAGTACTAGAGCATACACTCCATTGTATAATCTTTTGAAGCAGACACTACAAAACAAAGGTATTTTGCAAAGTATTTTTCCATGCCCTTACAAGGTATCTCTAAAGAAGACGATGACGAATGAGGATGTAGCTAATATGCTTGACAATTACCTGCATATAGAAGATGTTTTGCTTGCATCCATTTATCATTCTGCTACATCAAAGAAAGAGTTGAGAAACTCATTTAGAAAGGGATTCATCTACACAGAGTACAACAACATATTTTTCAATTTGGAGAGGCTTTAAACAGAAATGGTAAAATCTTACAAATCTTAAATTCAAGGTATATCTATGGCTATGATAATGACATTCATAGTATTTTTATTAATATAACATTTTTTATTTGATGTAGATTGTGCTTCCAAACTCAAGTTTATATTGAAGGTAGACGAATGTCAAATCTTAAAGGGATGATGTATGGAGAGACTTAGTGGGAAACTCATGAATGAAGCTATGGCCCATGCCATTATTGATCAAAGTGAAAACTCTACCCATCACTTCACATATAGGGTTCAATTATGATGTTGTTTCATGGATTTTTAGTAGGACCCATGGATCACAAAGGTGATAACTTCTCAAATTCATGGTGCAAAAATCAATGCTAAAGGCATAGGTGATTTTGAGGTAGAGTTGCACTTGGGTGGAGACTTAAAGACTATCAAATGCATGTTAGGGTGCAAACAAGGTGCATCTGCTCTCTATCCTTGTCCATATTGCACACCAGGTTATAAACAAACAAAGAGAAAACAAAACAACATAGAGGATTAGCTGATGACACAGATGCATCTCCATCTACTAAATGGGATATACCTTTAATGAGGTACTACCACTTAAAATAATAAACATTATGAGATGTGGAACGACCCATGCATGACCACAATAGACAATGATTCTCGAGATGATCTTTGTAATAAGAGAAAGAAGGTTTGGTCATGCTTAGATAAGTCGGTAGGCTTAATGGGTCTTACTAGCTCTAGTGATATTCAACATCAATTGTTTCAAGAGACATTAGTGGAGTTCAGGAAGTGTTTCATTCAATCTTGGTTCATAAGGATTATGCAGAACTTATCTATGCAAACAAATCTATTCAAGTTTCAATAGAATTCAATTATTTATCTATTTTGCAGATTATCAGGTGCCATCAAGGGGGAGTGCTTATGGAAATCTTTTACATCTACCTACTCCTTGTTTCATTGGATTGGGATGCTCCTAATCATTGAATAGTTTCAAATTTTCTATACAAGATGAAAGACGACATCCAAAGGGCAATGTTAGCAAGCCAAATTTCTTGAAGGATAAAGATTTAGTGGTTTTTTCCTCTTCACATTTTTGTAGCATGTTTTAAGAACATGTTATTGCAGAAAACAAGAACAATGTGGTTGAATAGGAGAGTTTCATTTTCAGAGATGGATGATGTTTTAGGTAGGGAATGGGATAGCAAAGAAGTTCAAAATCTAGGAGACAACATTTTATGTAAAGTTATTCCAAGTTCTCTTTCAATTTCATATCAGATATCTCAACAAACTACAGAATGTGGAAAAAAAAAGCTTGGACTTTGGATACCCTTGGATTCAAAGGAGAGCTGTTTAGAATTTGAGTTAGAATTATTGATTCATTTAGATGCAACCCAGGAAAATAATTGTCACTGCAAATTCGGAACTCAAAAGCATAAGGGAGCTCCTAGAGTACCTTGATGAGGTTTAACCTTATTTTAGATTCTCGATTGCTGGTGGAATGGTAAAAATTAGATAAGATAAAAGATTATCTTGCATTACTTGCCTGCCACCCAAGGTGGTCAAGTTCCAACCCTTAAGAATGTAACCACTCTTGCCCTTTTTCTTCTACCAAAATTGTTGGAACGGAAACAAAGACATTGATGCTAAATACATATCTCTTTTTTTATGAAGACTCATCATATTCATATTGGCATTGTTTTCAAACACTTTTATCATTTCTAGGTTAGGATAAAGAATACCTCCATGTTAGTGATTAGCTAACATGCTAATCACTAAATTCATCTCTCTTTTTAATGTAAACTCATAATATTCATATTGGCATTGTTTTGGTTTATATCATCATTATTTTAAGGTTTCTATTGTGCAAAGACTTTTATCATTGTTGAGTTAGGATAAAGAATATCTCCATTGTGTAAAGACTTTTATCATTGTCAAAGACATATGATTTCTGTGGAAGGTTTATATTGTCCTAAGAAATTCTATTGGTAAAGATAAGGATAAGAAGTTCTCCATGTTAGTCATTAGCTATATAGAGCACTAAGGTAGGAATATTACAAAGGGAGAGAAGCTTAGAGGACACGACCAATTCAAGTGATAAGAGGTATTGAAGGTTCTCCAAAGGCCCTTATCGCTTGAATTGGTCATCTTTCTTTTTTGATGTTAATGGTCCCTATATGAAAAGTCATGAACAATTCAAGCAATTAGGGCCATTTGAAGTTCTTGGATGGCTCTCTTCACTTGAATTGGTTGTTCATTTTGTATGAGTGGTTGAAAAAGTTTGGATTGTAATGAATGATTAGTCATGTAGATGGTGTGGGAGTTTGAAAGTGAAAGATCGTGTTTGCCTCGATTAGGTAGAGGATGTGGAGGTGGTGGTCTTAGAAGAGCTGATACACAGGTAGTGGTTTGATGCTTAATGGGCTTAATGGGAGAAATAGATGGAACTTGTGGGCACCTAAAACTGGGGAAGGAGGGAGAGGACGGGATGGTTGCCTAGGCCTAGTAGGAGTCTTTAGTCAGCTTGCTCTATGGATATAGTTTTGAGAGGTGGTTGGCCTAAAGAAGGACGGAGGGGATTATTGGAATCAATATCATATGGTCCAACAATAGCTATATGAAGTATTTTAATAACTCTCTCTTCAAGTTTCACACGGGCGCGATGACATATCTTTGATTGTATTTAAATTTCTATAAATTTGAAGAAGCAAAGTCAATGGATTGCTAGATAAAACATCTTGTTCTCATCCCAAGACTGTGGGTTTGATCCTCATTTGCAGTATCTGAAGCATTTGTGATTTTTTTCAAAAATTACTTCCTGAAAATATCGCAAAAATTACGGAGTAACATCAGCTTCAGCACTGCTTTGTTTTTTGTCTCCATGTTTTCGTGATTGATTTTGGAGTGATGGATTTTTAGTTTGTTTTCTATGAGGACACACAAGACTATTAAAGAGTAGCCAAGCTCATTGTTCATTATCACACAAGCAATCTTCTCAAGCTACTCAAGGAGAACTTGGAGGAGATTTTGGAGGTCATCTTGGAAGAGTTGTGTTCTACACCTTGATGATTATGTGGAGGAGATTCTATCAGCTTACTATCAACATCCTTTGTTGATTTACTTTGAGTAGCAAGTCTATTTCCATTCTTACTTGCTAGGTCACTCGTTTCTAATTTAAGTTGATTAGAATTTGGGTTTCTTATATAACGGTTCTAAACTGTTCTTATTCTCTATATTCTCACACACAAACACTCTCTTCATAACTCTTAGGCACTTAATCTCTTGTGTCTAGTTCCTATTTCAACCTAAATATAGATATTGTCAGTTTGTATCATATACACACATTGTAATTTGACATTCATATATAGATAGTGTAGGTGAGCCTCATAGCTTACCGTTACACTTGAAATCTTCTCTATTCTCTCTCTATCTCTCACTCATCTATTTTTGAGTCTTAAGGTGTGTATGTTAAGGTTCATCTGTTGGAAGATCCTGTTAACTTGTGATAGATTGTTATTGTTGCCCACTACCGCTTCCAACATTTTCTATATATTTAATTATATATATTTATTTTTGTTGTATGTAAAAAACCTTAAAGCCTAATCCTAAAGACCTAGACCTAAAATATGTATATATGTGTATGTATTTGTATATACATGTGTATGTGTATATGTTTTATGTGTGTATATGTATTATGTGTGTATATGTGTGTATGCATATGTAAAAGCCTAAAAACCCTATTCCTATTATATATATATATATATATATATATATATATATATATATATATATATATATATATATATATATATATATATATATATATATATATATATATATATATATATATATATATATATATATATATATATATATATATATATTGTACTTGTTTTCTTAAGTTTTATAAATATATGATTATATATGTTAATGTTAAACCTAAAACTCTATTTTTTATATATTTATATATATTTTTCTATTTAATTTAATAAAAAACCGTAAAATCCTATTTTTATATATTTAATTATATATATTTAATTTATATATTTAAAACATTAGCCCTTTTCATATTTATATACCAAAATCATAACTTGTTTCTTATATATACTTAGTTTAATTACAAAACCCTAAAACTCTATTTTTTATGTATTCGATTATATATATGTAAAAGACCTAAAAGCCTAATCCTAAAGACCTATACTTAAAACATGTATATGTGTGTATGCATATATATATATATATATATATATATATATATATATATATATATATATATATATATATATATATATATATATATATATATATATATATGTATGTGTGTGTGTGTGTGTATGTATTATATGTGTATATGTGTATATATATGTATGCATGTGTAAGAACCCTAAACCCTAATCCTAATGACCTAGACCTAAAACATGTATATGTTTGTATGCATATATATATATATATATATATATATATATATATATATATATATATATATATATATATATATATATATATATATATATATATATATATATATATATATGTATGTGTGTGTGTGTGTGTGTGTATTATATGTGTTTATGTATGTAAGCATGTGTAAACACCCTAAAAACCCTAATCCTAAAGACCTAAACCCTAATCCTATGTGTATATGTGTGTATGCATGTGTAAAGAGCCTAATTTTATAAATATACGATTATGTTGAAGTCAATGTCAATATGGTCCAACAATAGCTCCATTAGAAGCTTTCTCTTCAAGTCCAAGAGGGGTGCAACAACCTAGGTATTGTTTATCAGAATATGTAATACAACAAAAGCTCATAAGCAGTATGGATAAAAGGAACTATATGTAATACAACAAAAGCTCATAAGCAGTGTGGATAGAAGGAAGTGCACTCATCCATGCCACTCGGGTTCAAATCCCACCGAGTGCATCGCATCAACATAAAAACATCTTTTATTTGAAGTTTATCTTTCAGAAAGAATTCCTCCAATTGGGTGATTTTCGTGAAAGACATTTTCTTTATTGCTTGCCAGATTATGAGAAGTTGATGTGCTTTTTAGATATGCTTTATTGAAAATCACTCATGGGCTTAAGGCTATATAAACAAGGCCTGTTGCTCATTGTTGATTATCACTCAAGGAGAGTTCAAGATGCTTGGTGATCAAGGAGATTTCTTCTCTCTCAAGGAGCAAGGAGGAAATCTTGGAGGCCCTCTAGGAGGGAGTGTTCACATACTCTTGGAGGAGTTATGTTCTAAATCTTGGTGATTATCTGGAGGAGATTCTACCAGCTTACCATCAACATCCATTGTTGATTTACTGTGAGTAGCAAGTCTATTTCTATTCTTACTTGCTAGGTCGCTCGTTTCTGATTTAGGTTGACCGAATTCGGGTTTGTTGTACAATAGTTCTAAATTGTTCTTATTCTCCATATTCACACACACATACACACACACACACTCTTTATACCTCTTAGGCACACGATTTCTTGTATCTAGTTCCTATTTCTGCCTAGATATAGATATTTTCAGTTTGTATCATATATACACATTGTAATTTGACATTCATATATAAGTTAATGTAGGTGATCCTCATAGCTTACTATTACACTTGAAATCTCATCTATTCTATCTCTATCTCTCACTCATCTTCTTTTTAAGTGTTAAAGTGTGTTTGTTAAGGTTCATGTGTTGGAAGATCCTGTAAACGTGTGATTTATTGTTATTATGGCCCACTACCACTTCCAATATATAGTATTCAAACCTTAGAATACCAAAATTTGGTATCAAAGCATAGTTGACATACACCCTTAACAAGATGAGTGATTATAGACTTGAGAATGAAGACAAACGTGAGGGCATGTCTAATTATCCATTGTGGAGTTTTATGATGATGAATCTGTTAGTATCAAAAGACTTATGGAATATTTTCAATGGCACTCATCCAAGGCCAAGACAAGTCAGAGAAGAGGCTACTTCATCTTCTAGAAGACCCCTTGTTCCTATTTCTGCCCAACAAGAGGTTAGTCAAGAAGAAGAAACTCTTTGATTATCAGGAGTCCATGCTACTACCTGACTACTTCCTACAAAAGAGCAATCTAGAAGGGATTCAACATATGCTTTAGCACTTTTATATATTGCTATGGGATTCAAGAGGCATATTATACCTCAAATTAGGTCTTGTAGAACCTCTCGTCAGGCTTGGTTGCAGTTAGAGAATCTCTATCAAAGCAAAAACTCTGCTAGGAAAGCTCATCTAAGGAGACAACTAGCCAACACAAGGATGAAAGTTGGTGAATCGCTTCGAACACATATTTTGAAGCTTAAAGATTTAGGAGATTAGTGACTGAATGTTGGAGTCAACATTTCAGATGAAGAGATGGTAAACACACTTCTAAACTCACTTCCATCTACATATCGTGATTTTGTTACTTCTTTATCCCTCTCTAGAAGAGATAGAGAAATTTCATTTGAAGAGCTACAGTTCCTATTACTTCAAGATGAAGATCCACAAAAGGGTATGGAAGAGAATGATGAAGCTATGTTATCATCATCGAAGGGAAAGAAGAAGAAGGAAACAAAGGAGCAGAAGATTCAACAATCTAAGAAGGAAAGTAAGTCTTCTAATCCTAAGTTTTCCAATTCTACCCCTAATGCTTCCTCTACACCCAAAGAAAAATCCTCGACTACATCTGTTTTAAAGAAAGGAGTATGCCATTACTATAGGTAGTTAGGTCATTTCATAGCAGAATGTAGAGCAAAGATTTTCAATGAGAAGAAGAAAGCATCAGGTAATAATGTTGAAGATGATCCAAAACCTAAATCTTCAAAGCTAGATCCATATGCATCTGCTACTATTGAAGCGATAACTTTTGATAAGGCAACATTAAATGCAATCTCAGATAATCCTTGGATTTTTGGTTTTGGAGCTACTAAGCATATGGTAGGTTCCATAAAGGTATTTTCTTCCCTTTCTAATTCTTCACGTAGAAGAGTGACCATTGCAGATGGTCATGATTTAGATGTTGTTGGTGTTGGAGAAGTAAACCTTAAGTCAAAAGCAGGTAGAAATTTCACAATTTCCTATGTTCTTTATGTTCCACAAATAAAGGAGAATGTGCTCTCTACCTCGACTTTCTTGTCAGATGGTTATAAAGTAGTTTCTAAGAAAAATTCATGTCAGATCCTCTCATCTTATGAAGAGCATTGTCTACTTCAAGGTGAAAACCAAAGTGGCATGTTTGTGTTATCCAAAATTAGTCATGCTAATGTTGCTAGGTCTACTTCACCTAAGGAGAACATGAAGTTATGGCATGCTAGATTTGGTCATATAAGTTATACAACTCTCAAGCATATCAAAGATGAAGGTATGGTGGAGAATTTGCCTATTTTTGCTTTACCAAATGATGCAAAATCATGTGAAGGATGTGTTGAAGGAAAGCTTCACAAACTACCTTTCAAAAAGCATGGATATACCATAGCCACAAGGAAGTTGCAAATCATACATTCAGATGTGAATGGTCTGATGAGAACAGATTCTATTCAAGGTTTCAGATACTTTGTTATGTTCATTGATGATTTCTCAAGATATTCATGGATTTATGGTCTTAAAAAGAAGTTAGAGGTTTTTCCTACTTTCAAGAAGTTTTTAGCTATGGTTGAAAATGAAAGTCAATCAAAAACCCATATTTGGAGAAGTGACAGAGGAGGAGAGTACATGTCTAAAGACTTTAAGTCTTTTCTTGAAGACAAAGGTATCTCTCATCAACTCACTATTGCTTACATGCCTAAATAGAATGGTGTTGTAGAGAGAAAGAATAGGATACTTGATGAGATGATGCATAATAGGATGTCATCCAAAAGGCTTTCTCCCAAGTTTTGGTTTGATGTAGTGCATATCTCTTATCACATTCTGAATAGGTCTTCCACAAAAGTTTTGAAGGTCATTACACCCTATGAAGCTTTTTATTGGAAGAAACCCAATGTGAATTACTTTAAAGTATTTGGTTCCTCAGCTTATGTTCACATTGAGAAGAAGGATCATGGTACAAGTGATATCCTACTCTCACGCAATGCATATATTGCAGAAAGTCAAATTTATCATAAGAAGGAAGAATTTCCGGATTTCATAAAGGCAGATGACTATGCATTTCTTAGAAGGAATTTGGATACTTATATTCAGCCATACAAGGGGGGTGATGACTATCTCTTGAAGGTCTGACTTATGAAGTTAGAGAAGGTTCCAGAGTTCTAGAAGAAAGAGATACTGAAGAACCAGAAGATATACCACTACTTTTTTGGAATATGCCAAAGTGATTATACCAAAATTGGAGGGACAGTGGTATAAAGGAATACACTAGAAGAACCAAAAGTCAAACAAGAAGAGAACAAGAAGACTAGGTAAATTATGTAGAACATTTTGAGATTCATAATGTTTTAGCTCCTACTTCAGTTGAGAATGGACCAGCTAGTGTTCAAGATGCACTACAAAGTCATATGATTATCACACGTCACATGATTGAGTTCAAATACAAAGATGAGTGTAACTACATGACACAACAAAATTACATTGATAAATTTTTGGAAAGGTTTGAGATGAGAGATTCCAAACCTATGCAGACACCTATGGATGTCAATGTTTCATTACAATCGGTAGCAGATTCAGAACCACCTGATGATATAGTATGTATTCAAGCAGTTGGTTGCTTATCCGAATTCATACATATTCAGCTCCAGATTCAGTGGAAATTTGTTAAGAGATATTTAAGGATGTTAGAAGTTTTTTAGGTTATTGAACCTTGTAATATTCTGACATTGAAGGGGGGATTGTTGGAGTCAATATCAATATGGTCCACCAATAGCTCCATTTAAAGCTTTCTCTTCAAGTCCAAGAGGGGTGCAACAACCTAGGTATTGTTTGTCAGAATATGTAATACAACAAAAGCTCATAAGCAGTATGGATAGAAAGAAGTATATGTAATACAACAAAAGTTCATAAGTGGTGTGGATAGAAGGAAGTGCACTCATCCATGCCACCCGGGTTCAAATACCATCACACGCATTGCGCCAACAAAAAAGCAGGTTTTGTTTGAAGTTTATTTTTCAGAAAGAATTCGTCCGATGGCGTGATTTTCATGAAAGACGTTTTCTTTATCACTTGCGAGATTATGAGACACCGATGTGCTTTTTAAATATGCTTTATTGAAAAGCACTCATGGGCTCAAGGCTATATAAAACAAGGCCTCTTGCTCATTGTTGATAATCAGTCAAGCAATCACTCAAGGAGAGTTCAAGATGCTTGGTGATCAAGGAGATTTCTTCTCACTCTCAAGGAGCAAGGAGGAGATCTTGGAGGCCCTCTAGGAGGGAGTGTTCACATACTCTTGGAGGAGTTGTGGTCTACATCTTCGTGATTATCTAGAGGAGATTCTACTAGCTTACCATCAACATCCATTCTTGATTTACTATGAGTAGCAAGTCTATTTCCGTTCTTACTTGCTAGGTCACTCGTTTTTTATTTAGGTTGATCAGAATTTGGGTTTTTTGTACAATAGTTCTAAATTGTTCTTATTCTCCATATTCTCATGCACACACACTCTTCATACCTCTTAGGCACACCATTTGCTGTATCTAGTTCCTATTTTTGCCTAGATATAGAAATTGTAAGTTTGTATCATATACACACATTGTAATTTGACATTCATACATAAGTTAGTGTAGGTGAGCCACATAGCTTACCGTTACACTTGAAGTCTCATCTATTCTCTCTCTATCTCTCACTCATCTTCTTTTTTAGTGTTAAGGTGTGTATGTTAATATTCATGTGTTGGAAGATCGTGTAAACCTGTGATTTATTGTTATTTTGGCCCACTACCACTTCCAATATATGGTATTCAGACCTTAGAATACCAATAGATTATAGATGTTAATATTAAACATAAAACTCTATTTTTAATACATTTTATTATACATATTTAATTCAATAAAAAACCCTAAAATCCTATTTTTATATATTTAATTATATATATACTTATTTATATATTTTATCTATACTAAAATTCTATTTTTATATATATTTATTTATATATTCAAAATTTTTTCTTAATTTTTTCTCTTATATATATTTAATTTAATTAAAAAACCCTAAACCCTATTTTTTATATATTTTATTTTATTGTATGTATGTAAAAAACCTAAAAGCACAATCCTAAAGACCTAGACCTAAAACATGTATATGTGTGTTTGCATGAATGTGAGTGTGTGTGTGTGTGTGTATAGGTGTGAGTGTGTATGTATATATGTGAGTGTGTGTGTATATGTATGTGAGTGTGTGTGTGTATAGGTGTGAATGTGTATGTATATATGTGAGAGTGTGTATATGTATGTGAGTGTATGTGTGTGTGTATAGGTGTGAGTGTGTATGTATATATGTGAGTGTGTGTGTGTGTGTATATGTATGTACATGTGTATGTATATGTGTGTATGCATGCATGCATATGCATGAATATGCATCTTTGTATGTAATTTTTATGTATGTATGTGTGTGTACATATGTGTGTGCATGTGTGTATGTATGTGTGTGAATGTTGTGTATGTGTGTGTACATATGTGTGTTTGTGTATGTATATGTGTATATATATGTCTATGTATGTGTGTGTTTGTGTATGTATATGTATATGTACGTGTTTGAATGTATGTATGCATATGTTTGTGTATGTATATATGTGTGTGTGTGTGTACATATGTGTGTGAATGTATGTATGCATATGTATGTGTATGCATGTATATACGTGTGTGTATGTATGCATGTTTGTATATGTGTGTGTATGTATGCATGCATATACATGAGTATGTGTGTGTATGTATCTCTATCTCTCTCTTTCTCTCTCTTTATCTCTCTATCTTTCTCTCTCTCTTTCATCTCTCTCTTTGATCTTTCTCTCTCTCTTTCATCTCTCTCTTTGATCTTTCTCTCTCTTTCATCTCTCTCTTTGATCTCTCTCTCTCTCTCTTTCATCTCTCTCTCTTTCTTTCTCTCTTTAATCTCTCTCTCTTTATCTCTCTCTCTTTGTCTCTCTCTCTCTTAATTTCTCTCTAGATCTCTTTCTCTATCTTTCATCTCTCTCTCTATCAATAGAGAACAAAACAATCACTTACATGGATGTAATCTTTTGGATCGCTATCATCAAAGCCTAATGAATGTCGTTTCTCATCAAATTCCAAAGAATCAATGCCAAAAAAACTCTTGTGAAACCAAAGAGAAGAGAAATTAGACAACAAAAAACATAGAGAAAGAGAAAGGGTGAAAGAGTATATGCATCACTTACCAAGATGTGAGATCTAGAGAGAGAGAGTGTGTGTGTAGAGAAAGAGATCTTTGAGTGTGTGTGTGTGTGCACAAGTCAATGCAGGTCACAATTCAGTTCGTGCACCGAAGTTCGACAGAAGCACTACTCAGTTCAAAACACACGCAAAATTTAAATTTTTTGCTCTCACGTCCCGGTATGTCTTAAACATGACGTCGGTATAGGTGTCGGTATGAGCGTCGATATGAGCCTCAGTAGGGCACCAATAGTTTTGTGGAAATTACCAATGCTCATACCAATGCCTATACTAGTGCATATACCGATGCCTATACCGATGCCTACAATGTATATCAATGGTCAATTTCAAAGACTCATATTGATGATCTAGTGACCGTTAGTATGCCTAATGTGATCCTGCCAAGCATTTCAACCAATCATACTGATATTGGGTGTGGACCGTCAGTATGGACATCGTCAATATGCCCCTCATATGTTGTAGTGCATCAGCATTCAACACAAGATTGGTATCATCAACAAACATTTGAAGAACAAGAGGAGAGGAGGAGTTAGGCATATTAATACCTTTAATCAACTCACTATTCATGGCATCTTTAACCAATCAACCAAGAGCGTCACTAGCAATGGAAAAAAGTAGGGGAGCTAGAGGGAAGCCTTGCCTTATCTACCTAGCAAGCTTAAAAGAATCAGACAGATGGCCATTTATAGCAACTCTAGAGAAGGCATTTCCAAATATGTACACACATACTTGATGAATTTTTTACCTAACCCCAAATCTTGCAAGGATTGAAGAATAAAATCTTGTTCAATCATTTCGTAAGCCTTATCAAAATCCATTTTGAAAAAATAAAAGTCTTGACCTGATTCCTTAGCATAGTTGATACCTTCCCAAATAGAAATGATAGCATCAAAGATATATCTACCTTTGATAAATCCTTTCTATTCAGGCTGAATAAAGTGTTTCATAAGGGGCCTTAATCTTTTGGCAAGGGAGGAAGCAAAAAATTGCAAATGGAGTTCAAACAAGTGATAGGTCTCCAATTGTTAAGGTCATCTTTATTCCCTTCCTTATGAATGATTCTAATAACTCCAGTGTTAATGTGAGAAGGGAGATACCCTTTACTAGAAACCTCTTCCCAATCAAAAGAATGTAAGGAGTGAGAAACTCATTAAACAACATTCCTCAATGTTGATAGTGAAACCATCTTCCTTTTTTTAAATAGGAGCGATAAAATCCCTAACTTTATTTATTTCCATCAATGAGAACATGTATTTGTTGTTTCTATCCATCTTCTCACTCAAAACTAGCTTCAAGATACCTCTCTTTGCACAATCTCAAAGAAATATCAAGATATTCTTGAGAATTAACATCTAGAGTGTTCAACTTTTCCACAAGAGAAAGTCTTCTTTTGTTTCTAATATCTTTAGCTTGATTCTTGAAGTAAGAAAATAGGTGGTGGGTGTCCCTAACTGAGTTCTCCCAGGCAATATAGGGAAACTTATAGTTACTAAAGGGGAAGGAGAAGATACTTTTGGTATACTCCACAATGCTAGGAAGCTTAAGTAAATTGATATCAATATGACGCCACCCAAATCTAAAGCTAGGGCTACCCTTTCTGAAAGTCATGCACAAAGGTTTATGATAAGACATAAGCATGGTGTGATCCATTTTAGCACTAGTATCCCAACATTCATGAACAAAGGAAATATTTGCATAGCATCTATCAAGCCTAGCAGAAGTAAAGGAGCTACCAATTTGCTTATTTGACCAGGTAAAACCAGTATTAAGAGAGACATCAATCATCTCTTGAGAGTTACACATATCAAACCAAGAAAGCTTCCTAGCCCCTCTTATGACATTTCCCTTACCTTCCCATCTATCAGTACTAGCAGTGACCATATTAAAATCCCCAATAATAATCAAGGTACCTTGCACATTTTTTAAATCTTCCCAACAATCGTTCGTAACACAATTGTTATTAGAAGCATACACTAAAGAATAGTGATATCAAAAGGATTCCCTAGTCTAATAGAGCACCATTGATCAGAATTAGTAATTGACCAAGAAATAAGAGAATGAGACAAGGTCAAGAACAAACCAATCACTAAGCCACCTTTACCAAGACAGGGTTTGGTAGTAAACCACCTGTATGTAGAAGATAAAATATTAAAGTTATTGATGAGGGACCACCCTCTAGCTTTAACTTCGTGCAAACAAAGAACATCAGGCAGCTTGGATAATGAAGATAGCCACTTGTTGAACATTTTGGGTCTCACTGGGTCAATTAGACCTTTGATATTAATAGAGAAAATAGATATGTTAGCCATAAGAAACAGAAACATAAAGATTATTTCCTACTATTCTTTGTAGGCTTAAAAGCTAATATGGATGTTCTAATCACTTCCTTCCTTTTAAGTTTAGAAGTAGAAGTAGTACAAATGCCCTTTGAGGGTTCCACATCTTGGGTCATGGGGACAACTTCATTAGCCCCAATATCATCATCCATATTACCAATTTCATCTTGATCCATAGCATTCAACTCTTGTTGGGAAGAATTTACCTGAGTAGCAAGGACGACATTTATCTGAGCTTCTGGGTTTGAAGTACCTCTTGTGGAGACATTTTTCAAGTTTGGCATTTGGAACAAAACTCACTTTGTTCTCTTTGCCCACTATAGACCACTCTTTCTCCATGTCCCTTCATGAGTTGGAGTGATCATTTTCCTTGTTTTCCCCTACACTTTCAACATAATGATTATTTTTTTTATATGAAGAACGCAAATTAGAACCAAATTAGTCTTGTCCCCAAAGGGATTGGAGACTTCATCTAGCAAGATATTATACATGTTTATAGACTTAAACCCTTTTCTCTTTATTTCATTGACCGATGTTTTGGCTTGGGGAGCTTGAGTGGTTATCCCAACCTAGGGGACCTCTTGTTTCTTTAAGCCTTCTTGGGCCTTTTGGGTATGAAGCAAGGGACATTCTTTGATAAGATGTCCTTGATTATAGCAATTGAAGCAGGCATTAGGTAAATTTCTATACATGACTTTTTGAGTCTGTAACTTTTTGCCACTTAAATCTTTGATGAAAATGTGAGTTCTAATTTCTTTAGCAACATCAACTTCAATTGAGACTTGTGGATCCCATTTTGGATTAATGATGTTGTTTGTAGCTCTTTGTCCTAGCACTTTGCCCATCATTTTTCTTGGACTTTCCACCCAGGTGTAGTAATCAATAGGTAAGTCTAGAAAATCCACCCATACATGTATTTTTGTTGGTTTAGGTCCTTTACGATCAGAACCGATATGCCACTTAAAGAAGGACACATGGATGTTTTAGATACGCCATTGACCTTCACTAATAACATGCAAGGCATTATTGGTTGTTACACTTATGTGTTCCTTGAGTAGCTTTAATGTGAACATGTTCCCTATACATGGGCACTTTTTACTCTAGAGCTGGCTAGAGGTTTTTTCTCTATGTTACCACAAAAAGATTCACTCATATTTGGTGGTACTTTGTACTTAGGGATATTATTCATCTCTTACTTCAATTCAATTCATCATCAATAGAGAGAGCTATTCTAGCCATCCCTCTTCTCAGTGTGTCTTACTACATTTGTGCTCCTTGTCTGTGCTTTTCGTGTGTCATTTGCACTTCTATACACTCCCAATTGTGGTATTAGAGTAGATTCAGCTCCTTCTCAAGTTTTGATTTTTCACATCGCAGTGTGTGCGCACTTTTAATAGTGCAAATCGACTTTGAAGCATAGAACAGTGAATTTCAATAGCCAAGGAACATTTCCAACAGTTGCATTGGAGCTTTGCCCCCATTTCAAAGCCATTCATGCAGACTGTCCAAATCGCCATCAAAGTGATAATTTGTGAGCTTAAATTTCCGCATTCATTTCAGCTTTCATCAAAGTGAATATTTTGTCACATTCTTGTTCTTTAGTGAAATGGCAAGCAGCAATGACTTGTTTGGCATGCTTCATGCTAAAGATAAGCTTGAAGGGACCAACTATCCAATATGGTCTTACATGATGAAGCATGTTCTTGTTGCAAAACAACTTCGGAACATAGTGGTAGATGTAGATCAAAGACCCAAAGGTTCTTCTACTTCACAATCTACTATCAAAGATGGAGCTCCTTCTTCAAGTACAATGGTTACTACTTCTCCACCTACACAAGAGAAGCTTAGATGGGATGGAAAAGATGCTCAAGCTCATGCATTGATTGTGCTTTTTGTGAAGTGTCATATAGTTCTTCTACATCAAGACAGGCATGGGACACTCTTGCTTCTTTGTGTTGGAGTTTATTGATCTCCAAAGTACAGCTAGAAGTAGGTGAAACCCAACAGGACCTAGTTGACTTTTTCACAAACTTCTAGCTGTACTTTGGAGATCAATAAACTCCAACATTGGTATCAGAGCAAGTACTTGGAGGCTTGGAGAAGGTTATCATACCTTGATGAAGAATTTGAAGCTATCAAAGAAGCAGTTCATCATCAACACTACACAAAGGTAGAAGAAGATTGCAAGGAGGAATCTGAAGCAACATCCAAGCAAAGAAAGGTGCACATACCTCATTTACAAGGTAAATATTATATTTCTTCTCATCACACACATTGGAAAGGAGGCTTAAAGGAGGAAGCTTAGCATTTGTATTATGGGAGACCAACATGCACAAATAGAGAAGCTTGATAAGACCAATTATCAAACATGGAAGTTTAGAATCACAACATACTTGCAAGGTAGAGGCTTATATGGTTTGATTGACGGCACAGATATCAAACCCACATTACCAGAGGACCCAAATCAGCAACAATTGAGGGAGTTTAGACTTTGGAATGAGAGAGACAAAAGGGTTATATTCATTTTATCACAAAATATTCAAGATTCAATGGTAGGACACATACAAGATCTAGACACAAGTAGAGATGTTTGGCTTGCATTGGAAAGGTTGTATGCTACAGGTACAAGAGCAAGGAAGATTCAACTAAAAATGAGTTGAATAACATAAAGAAAGATACAAGGACATCGGTCAATGATTACATATTGAAAGTTAAAGAGATTGCAGATCAACTAGGATCAATTCAAGCTCATGTGGAGGACGACGACTTGGTTGCACATACTCTCAACGGACTCAAAGATGATGAGAGATGGAAACCCTTCATTACTTCAGTTTATGTCAGAGGAGAATTACCAGATTTTGATCAACTTATTGCCCTCATGGTCACGGAGGAGATGAATCTAAATGGTTCTACTTCAAATCAAAAAGGATCTCAAGGACAAGCTCTTTATGTAGGATCATCAAGAGGTGGAAACAGAGGTGGAAGAGGTTCAAATAGAGGTCGAGGAAGAAGGAGCGATGATCAAAGGACTTCAAGTGGCTTCTTCAACACAAGAGGAAGAGGAAGATCAAGCGCTAGAGGTACGAGAGGCTACTACAACTAAAACCAAAGACAAAGGAGTGAAGATAATAAGAACAATTGCTATATATGTGGAAGGTATGGACACTATGCCAAAGATTGTTATCAAAATGAAAATAATCAAGGTGGTAATCGAAGAGGAGGCTATTCAAGAAGAGGTAAACAACAAGGAAATTATGCAGTTGAAGGTAAAAGTGATGATTATGATTCTCTTCTTATGATGAATGTAGAAACTAAGATGAATTGCAATAGCGATGTATGGTATGTAGATAGTGGTTGTTCTAATCACATGTCTCATGATGCTTCATGGTTTTCTAATATGCATAATCCGTCATGTAAAGGTCATGTTGAAACAGGAGATGATACAACACATAAGATTATGCAGGTTGGAGATGTTGTTATGCAGGATAAGAGCAAGAAAAATTGCTTGAAGGATGTACTTTATGTGCCAACGATCACTAAGAATTTGATGTCGGTTGGTCAAATGGTAGAAAAAGGTCTACAAGTGAGATTTAATCATGCAGGTTGCTTCATTGAGGATCCAAAGCAAAGGAGGTTAATTGCTAGAGGTCAAAAACAAGGTAGATTGTTTACATTCAAGGTAAACCCAAATCATACAAACTATTTCTCTTATGGTATGCATCGAATAGCAGAGCTTGATCTATGGCACAAAAGGATTGGACACATGAATGTACACAGGTTAAAGGAGCTATCAAAAAAGAGGATTGTTGAAGGATTACCTGATCTTACTAAGCAACATATGGTGCATCTTTGTGAAGCATGTCAAATGGGTAAGCAGAGTAGACAACCTTTCAAGCATTCAAGCTATGTAAGTGATGGTTTGCTAGATCTCATACACACAGATGTGTGGGGACTTACTAAAGAGGCATCCTTGGTTGGTAATAAGTACTATGTATCATTCATTGACGATCATAGTAGAATGACGTTTGTGTATTTTATTAAACATAAGAGTGAGGTCTTTGATTGTTTCAAGAAGTTCAAATCATATGTCGAAAAGCAAACATGAAGGTATATTAAGAAGCTAAGATCCGATGGAGGAGGAGAGTATTTCTCTCAAGCTTTTACTGATTTTTTGTATGATGAAGGTATCAAAAGAGAAGTTACATGCAGGTATAACTCCACAACAAAATGGAGTCGCAGAAAGAAGAAACAGAATCATAGCAGAAGCATCTAGAAGCATGCTTAATGATATGTGTTTGCCTAATTATTTTTGGGTTGAAGCTGTTAGCACAAGTGTTTACATTATGAATAGAGTTCCGACTGCTGGAGTTCATCATTTGACACCATATGAGGTATGGCATGGAAGGAAACCAAGTGTAAGTCATTTGAAAGTATTTGGCTGTGTATGTTATGTACATGTACCTAGTGAGGTGAGATCTACACTTGATGCGAAATCAGAAAAATGTATATTTATGGGTTATGCAGATACTCAAAGAGGATATAGATGCTATAATCCTCATACCAATAAGGTTGTTGTGTCAAGAGATGTAAACTTTGATGAATCACTTTCATGGTATGCAGATAAGAATTGTTTGCAGGTCATGGATGAAAATGAAGAAGGTGTGGTTGAAGGAGATGAATGCATAGTTCAGCCATCAGGAAGTTTAAATGATGAAAGGAGTGGTTTAGATGAAGAAAGAGGATCACCTTTCAATGGAAGATTAAGGCAAGAGTCACCTCCAAGTGTTAAAAGTAAAGGTAAACTCAAACTTGTTGAAGTTAATGATGAAGGAGAGGAAATTAGTGATGTATGTGAGTATGGAGAATCATCAAAGGTTCCTAATAAGAAAGGAAGAGCATCTACATTGGAGGTAAGAAGAACTTCAAGAGTAAGTAAGCAACCTCAAAGGTATACTTATGAATCTTTCATGAATACTCATTATGCTTTTATGAAAAAAGTTGAGCAAGAAAATGAACCCACATGTTATGATGAGGCCAAAGGAGATGAAAAGTGGGAGAAAGCAATGAGAGAAGAAATGGAAGCACTACAGGATAACAAGACTTGGAATTTAGTTCCAAGTACACCAAAGCAAAAGGTAATTGGTTGCAAGTGGGTTTTTAAGATTAAAAGAAATAGTGATGGTAGTGTGTCTAGATATAAGGCTAGACTTGTAGCAAAAGGATATAATCAAACTCAAGGTGTGGACTATGAGGAAACATTTAGTCCAGTAGCAAATATGGCAACGGTGAGAACTTTGTTGGCTTTAGCTGCAAGTAAAAGGTGGAATATATATCAACTCGATATAAAGAATGCCTTTCTTAATTTGGATTTGTGAGCTGAGAGCAATAATCTCTGCAAGTAGTGTGTGTTCTCTGTTTTTTATCCCTGTTGAAGGTCTCCATTAAACCTCAAACTTGCAGAGGTCATATCTCCTTGTGTATGTATCCAAATCATGTGTTCTTTGGCTTCTTAGAAAGCTCTTTAAGTCTACTTGTATTCTAGAAAGTTTCAAAGTCATTGGAGTTGTGAGTTAAGAGCAGTAGTCTCTGCAAGTGATATGTGTCCTCAGGTTCATCTCTGTTTCAAGGTCTCCATTAAAGCTGCATATTGCAGAGGTCATAGCTCATTGTGTATTTATCCATTTGAGGTGTTCTATATCTTGTTGGAAAGCTCTTAGAGTCTAGTTTATGTGTGTGAAACAGTTTTGGAAAATTCCAAGTGAGTAAAGAGCAATTTGCTCTGCAAGAAAATTGGTCTGTGCATACAAGTTTGTGAAAAAGTCAAGTAGGTCCTGTTGGGTTTCACCTACTTCTAGCTTACTTTGGAGATCAATAAACTCCAGCACTTTGTATGCCACGCATAATGAAGCACGTGCTGCATACTTGAGGAAGCAACTTGAGGATGTATGTATGGCTAAAAATGAGTCGGTGGATGTGTATGTGACATGCATCAAGGACTTGAAAGAGCAATTGGTAAACATAGATGAGATTATTCCGGATGCATCACTCATTTCTACATTGTTGAAAGGATTACTAGAATCTTTTCAAAGCTTTTCTACTACACTCCATTTGGTTGCAAAAAGGAATTCCAATATGTATGCATCTGATGAGGTTGTGTCTCGTCTTTTGCAAGAAGAGCAATCTAGAGTGAATAGGAGTGGTTTGATTGAGGGAACACAAGCACTTGCTATCTCACAAAAGGAGAAAAACAAGTATTGTTCAATTTTGGGTTCATCAAAACCAAAGCCTCAACCTTCCTCTTCCACTTATTTCTCTAATGATGTTGATTTGCAAAAGAAGAAGAGATGAAAATATTGTCCAAAGGCTGGTCACACTATTGATGAGTGTAGAAACCTTGCTAAGCACAATGAGAAGAAGAAGGAATCTGGCATGCCTATTGATGAGCAAATGCAACGAATGATGAAGCTAACATGGCTCAAGATTTTTGGGCATGTGTTGTTACATGTCATTATGATGCATCTTTGCATTCTAAATGTATGGTTGTCAGTGAGGCTGATTCAGATTGGTTCTTTGATAGTGGTGCTTCAAAGCACATAACTTCATGCAAAAGGTTTTTTGCATCTTTGAAAGATGCACCTAAAGGAGGACATGTGGTGTGCAAACAATGCCTTTTATCATATCATTGGAGCAGGAGAAATCGAGCTTACAGCTGCAAATTGAGGTGTGATTCTCTTGAAAAATGCATTGTATGTGTTGAGTATCAAGAACATAATTTTAGTTCCGTTGATTGCCAAAGCTTGACTTCATGTACACTTTGTTGATGATAAGTGTACGGTTCATGATTTCAACAATGGTGATATTATCTTGATGTCCGATACATTATGTAATGGTTTGTATCTCATGGATACATACAAGAGGGCTTAAATCAAATGCCTTGGTTGCTCATACTTCTTCCATGGCTTAAATGGAGCTTTGGCATGCTCGTTCTGGTCAATTGAAGTTCAATAGTTTGCTTTATTTGCAAAAGAAGGACATTTTTATTGGTTTTCCAACACTTGATTCCATTGAAAAGTATGCATGTGAAGGTTTCATTCTTGGAAAAAAATGCATTATGCTTCTTTTCCAAAAGATACTCATACACACACTACGGGAAAATTGCAACTTATTCATAGTGATGTATGTGGTCCCATCACGACTCCATCTTTTGGGAAGCATGTATATTTTGTTACCTTCATTGATGATGCTACTCACCATACATGGGTGTATCCTATGAAAGCAAAGAATGAGTTATTTTCTTGCTTCAAAGCATTTTTAGCTATGGCTGAAAATTTTTCTTCACAAAAGCTTTTGACTCTATGCACGGATCATGGTGGTGAATACATGTCACATGAGTTTAATGTTCTTCTTTGTGAAAGAGGTATTTCACACCAATGTACAGTGCCATATACACCTCAGCAAAATGGAGTTGCCGAGCAAAAAAATAGAACACTTCTTGAAATGGTATGATGTATGGTTAAAGGAAAGCACCTTCTTGACAAGTTTTGGATGGAAGCGGTCATGTGTGCAAACTATGTGTTGAATCTCTACCCTAAAAAAGCATTGAGGGTCATCACTCCTTATGAGGCGTGGAATGGACACAAACCAATGGTTAGTCATATGCATGTGTTTGGTTGTTTGGCGTATGCTCTTGTGACATCACAACAATGTCACAAACTTGATGAGAAGCCAAAGAAATGTATATTTGTTGGTTATAGTGTTGAAAGTAATGGATATTGTTTGTACCATCCACTGATGAACACAATTATTGTGAGTCGAGATGTGGTATTTTCTGAAAATTCATTTTTCCCTCTACTTGAATGCAAAAAATAGCCAACATTTAGCTCACAAGATGTGTTCGATACATTCATGCCTTTGTTCCAAACTGGTGCACTTGACTATGGCTATGTAGACCAGCCACTTGAGGCTCAAAGGGCTGAAAACTTCCAACAAAATAGAGCTGAAAATGTAGATAATTTCCAACCAAACATGGCTGAAATTTTTCAGCCAAAAAATTTCCAGCCACATATGGCTAAACATTTGTGTCAAAATATGGCTGAAAATGAACATGAAATTCAGCCCAGACATGATTTACATGTTGAAGATGTATTATATAATGAAGCATGTCTATCGAGAGTGCACAATATATAACAAAGTGGCTGAAAAAACTTTGCAGGACAACAAATTGAGTGCACCTTTGCTTCGTAGAACAAGATCAAGCTCTCACCATGCATCAAGTAATTTTGTGGACTATTCTCTTATTGCAACAACATGTAATGAAGAGCCACTTACTTTTGAATATGCATGTGATGATCCACAATAGATGAGTGCTACGCAATCATAAATTCTGTACATAGGAATGGTACTTGGGAGTTATGTGAATTGCTAAAAGGAAAAAATTACATTGTTACAAAGTGGGTTTACAAGATTAAGAGAAAGTATGATGGTAGCATTGATCATTACAAAGCTAGATGGGTTGCCAAAGGATATGCGCAACAATATGGTATTGAATATGATGAGACTTTTGCACCTACTTCATGCATGACTACCATTCATACCATGGTTGCATTGGCTGCTCATCAAGGTTGGAAAGTACATCAATTGGACATAAAGATAGCTTTCTTGAATGGTGATTCACAAGAATAGTTTCATGTGAAGCAACCTCCTAGATTTGCCATGAAAGGAAACGAGCATATGTTTTGTCGCTTGCATAAAGCCTTGTGATATGCTACTTAAAGAAGGAGACAAAAATGTTTTGGATAAGCCATTCACCTTCACTAATATCATGCAAGACACTATTGGCATCCTCAAAAGAAAACAAGAAATAATTATTTGGGCATCATTGGATATGCTTCACTAGTAAGCCTGGGGATTCCCAATGCATTTTTAGCCATTCTTTTAGAAATTCTTGGGAGGTCTACGACCATGGCACAATCCAATGACTACCCTATCACTCAAATGGCTATACAAGCTATCTAGAGAGCATCTATCAATTATGAAAGCTTCATCCTCCTCATCACTACTTCCACTGTCAACTTTCGACTCATGAGGATTATCATCAACAAGTCCCTTACATTTAGGGGAGGAGATATTGCCTGGAACATGAATTATAGTGAAGAGAGAACCTAGTTTGCTGACCTTAGTACATGACAATGGGGGCAGAGAACCTCTAGAAAAATCCCATTGCAAAGTCATGCCATAGGAGTTTTGATTCCTAAGAGCTTCGGCAAACATCTTAGGAGGTGACCCAGGCGATTCATGTTGCACATCCATATCATCATTGCTTGAAGCATGGAATCCTCTCTCCAAAGATCCTAATGACTGCCCCTCATACCATGAGATAGTTGTCGAAGTTCCATTATGATTCTTGTTCAAAATTGGAGCTTCATACTCGACTACTATGAAGCCATTTTTGAGGGCTTCATGTAACACCATCAGTAAAGGACTGAACTCGCAGAAATCAATGAGCAAGCAGATCGCGAAGCAGAGAGATTCCCCGCTCTGCGCAAAGGAGAACAAGGACCTAGCTCATGCTAGGGTTACAGTTGATAGGTTTCATAAACTTGGACATCCAAAATTTTGACATCATGATCTTTACTAAACCCTCATCGAGAATTTTCTTTCTGCGTCCCAAAGGAATTTCAAAAAGGCCCAAGGGAAATTCGTCTCCTACACGGGTTTTCAAAAAGGGTGCTTAAATTAATGTGGCACATGGGGTCCGAACGGACGACCTCGTTCATTCTATGATTTGCTTTAGAAGGCGCTATCAACCTTTCATACGACTTTAGTTATTGCCAATTTTACTTCTTAATAATCTTTGAGGAAAACTCTCCAAAGAAGCGTGAATGGTTCTGCCCCAATGTGCACCCACTCATGGAGAATCAAACCTACAACCCACATCTTGGTCTCTATTATATCCTATTAGAGCTAATTGTGAGTAGTTTGCATCTTCTTCTTGATCCTGAGAAGGAAAAAATGAAGCATTATTAACTTATTATTCAAAGTCGAAGGAAGGCATCTTTGCTACTTCAAATTAAGGCATTTTTGGAGCATCTTGAAGTGCTCGAGATACAAAAGTGAAGCTTTGGATTCTGTCTACTCTTGGAGGGTTTGCCACATCATATTTATAGCACCCTCTGCTAGAATCGAGTCTATGACAAAGCAAAAGAAAATCAAGAAGTACTTTTGTGATGTTGTGCATTGTTCTCTTCATTTTATCACATACCACTCTTAGTAAGAACTCTAAAGAAAGTTAATAATGGAATGTGTGAAATGAAGGTGTTGCTCTAGCACAATGGTGAGAACCACGTTAAGAAGATTCACCTCCTTAATGTCAATCCGCGGAAGAGATAGGAGTGATATGAAGATCGTGAATGTGAGATGAAGTGAGAGTGAAGGTGAGAAGCATAGAAATGCACACACACATGCACACACACTACGAAGAGACAAGCAAGACACAATGGAAGGTGGGAAATTAGCTCTATTACTCAAGAACACTATTACAAGCTCAAAATAGCTCTAAGCTCACACTACCCAACCTCAAAAATGAGCTCTCTAGCTCTTTTTATAGTTTCTAGACTAGTTTTGACCGGTTTCACATCTAGTGACTGGCATAGTTAAAAATTAGGTCCTAGATGCTATTTGGAAGGGTAAACGATGTCTAAAAATAACGAAAATTGGTACGCGCATTCTACCTAAGCTCCTCAAGCTCGAGGACTCCTCGGCTTGCACAAAATGGAGCTATGGATTACAAAATGGGGTTTTCTATGTTACATATGTTACAATAGTGATAAAAATCACTGTTGGAGGTTTTTGGAAAGTATTTGAAAACATAATTATTTGAAAAACGATTCGACTGGCTCCCTGCTTTGTCGTTACATGCTTCCGTGTCGTCTGTGCCTCTGGCTGCTTCCAACACCCCCCTCCCTCTCGCTTCTGTCGTCCCTGACAGAACCTTGCTGTGAGGTCTGCCGGATATAGTTCTGTAGGAGGTCTTGAGCGAGGGTGTGCTCGGAGATACAAATGCCTCGGGCCAGGTCTGCGTCGAGTTTCTCCCAGTCGATTGGTTGCGGTTCTTCCGGTGGCGGGAGCTGATAGTGTGTGGAATAGACCATTCGTTCACAGTCAAATAAGTGTAATAAATGTGTAGGCCTGCTTATGAATACCTCTGAATGGTATTCCCAGAAGTCGGTTGTGAACATCTCTTCAAATGTCTGCTTGTAGCATGCCGGTAGGTACTTTATTCTGCAGTGCCAGGCATAACACACCCGTAGCGATGGCGTTGTACTCATATCATATACCAGATCGAAATTTCCATGCTCAAAGCCCGGGGTGTTGACATGGGGTGCCTTGACGCGTCGGAAGACTTTAAAAATCATTTGCATCATGTCAAAAATTTTGACAGTCATATGCGCCGCTATATCATCCATATGCTTTAATCTAGGGAGCCAGTGGCGAATTGTAGCCATCATGTAGCCAACAGTTGGTAACTCAATGGGTGGCTTAAAATAGGGGTAATTCAACCAGTCTTGGCACTGCTTATTGTTTTGTACCTTAATAGCAAAGGCAGTCCAGGAGCGGCGTCGTGGCACTGGTCCCCAACACGGATTGTACTTCAAATGCAAAGGTGCCTTTACCCATGTACTCATCATCTCCGGATACTGCTGTAGTAAATCTTTTCGCCACTCTGGTTGATAGATCCTTCCTTTCTGTGCATCTAGTGGCAAATCAGCCGCCTCGAATTGAGTTGCATGCGATGGTTTCTTACCTGTCTCTTTCTCAATGGCTAACTGGTATTCGGCCATTAACATGAAATACGGTTTATACTGTAGCTCATGCCCAGATATGTATCGTCGCGAGGCCAAATGAGCAAAGAATGAAGACTGTAATATTCTTTCTTCTATCATCGCCATGGCATGTAATTGTGCCTCTACTCTCGCGGAGTGCGTTGTTCCAAGTTCCTCAATAGTCTTCATCCACGCGGGGGTCGGAAGTTCGTACGTCATCTGACCTTCGGCCGTGACGCGTCCGCCTGGGATGGGTTGTGGCTCGTACGCTTCTTCAAACGTTTCCTCCATCGGGATGGTGACCATTTCTTCCTCAACTGGAAGCTCAGGTGGGGAATCTGGCCTTGGTGGCGCTTCATATACTGCAATCCTTGATTCAAGGGTCGATACCTGGGCCCGTAATGAGTTGAGTTCCTCTAGGAGGTCAGGAGAGGGGTCCACAGGTGCTCGTATGTCTTGGTGTGCCGGTTCTCGTAACTGGAGTAATTTGTGATCTTCTTTGAGTTTCTGTAACTCCTCGTTCATGCGGTCGTATTCATCTAGTAATCTTACATGATCGTCTAGCAACATTCTCATCGAGTCTGAAGGAATGGCTTTGAACCTGCTAGGACTGAATGGTTGGTCTGGGTGGTTGAGCGCTGCTTCTAAGTTTTCTCGGTTCTGATCCTGTAAGCGCTGGTTTTCTTCCTTGGCGGCTGCTAGGTGTCTTCGTAGTAAGCCCATGTTTCGTGTTAGCGTTGCATTGCGGACTGTCTAGGCTCTTAATAAGTTATCCAGGTCAGCCGTGGCTTCCTTGGTCTTTTCTTCGCTTTCTAGTTCCAATTTGTGATAAGCCTCGCGTAATTCTTGGTAGCGGGTGTTCAGAGAGGCATTCTCAATAGACAATAAGTTAAGCTGCGACTGTAAGTCATTGGTTGTCCTCTGCAGCTGCTGATAATTATCACCAAGAGATGTGAACTCATCTCTTACTTGCGTCATACACATGAACATCTGTCGGAATGCATTATCTACAGTGGGTGATAGTATTAATGGGGTGCTAAATGAAGATGCAGTTGGTGTAGATGCAACGGGAATGGGGAATGGGGATGGGAAGGTGGATGATGTAGTGATTGTTGAAAATTGTGATGTGCCTAAAAATGTTTGTGCTGGGAGTGAAGTGAGTGATGGTGCAGCGGGTCGTGAGATGTCCATGTCAGTGGACGTATCTAGTGCGGTGACCGTGAATATGGGTGTGATCGTGGGTGCTCGTGCTGGTGTAAATACGGGATTTACAAATGTTGAGGGGTAATTTACAGGGGGGCTGGCTGGAGCAGCTTGGTGGAAAGGGGAAAGAGGGGTTACAGTGGGTCGGGGCGGTGAGACGGAGGAGAAGGTTAAGGGCGGGGGGAATGGGAAAAGGGGTCTTGGAGTTGTGGGGAAAGATGGAAAAGATTGATGAAGGAATGGGTTGGGTAGAAAGGTGGGTGTGGGAGGGGGTAGACTAGGGTTAATGGGTGCGGGAATTGTGGGGTTAGTGGTCGTAAAGACAATTTCTGCCGCACCACCGACGAATGAAGATGTGGGTCTTGGGGAAGGAGGGTGAAGAGGGGAGGCTGGATGGACGGGTGGTGAGAGAGGAGCGGTTGGGGTGGTCGGTACTTCAATGACTACTGAGGTTTGTACAGCTGTAGCGCGGGGTGGGGAATCTACAAAGATGGTGTCTACGGCCAATGAACTTTCGGGGACGAGGCGTGCCTCCCTGGCTTGTTCTGAAAATTGTGCTCCGGTTGGTACACGAATGTATTCACCGGGCTTTGAAAGTAGTCGTACTCTGCGGGGGTCAAACTGTGGCAGTGGCTTTCGTTGCAAGTACCTGAGTGCTTCATTGGAGCCTACTGATTTGACTAACTCTCTGAATCCTTTGATGTATGCGTCTTCGAATCCGCCTGTGACAAGTTCTTATTCTATTATTGTTTGACTCTCTTCCTCTGTCAGCTTTTTGCGTGCCCAAACTTTTTCCATAGTTCTATACAACTTCTTGATAGCTAGTGTGTAAGCTACTGCCTCGTAAGTTTCATCTTCATGGGTACTTGTATCGCCATGTGTGTCTGTTTGTTGGCCTTGGCCATCTGTCTGTTCATGCTCTTGGGATTCATATGTTCCCTGGCTAGCTTCGTCGTCTCCTTCGTCATCATCGGTTGCTGTTCTTTTGTCATCAGAGCTGGACACGATCTGTCCTTGTGGCTGATCCCTGGGTTCGGTAGGGTAGCTAGGCCTTTCAAATTCTTGAGAAAACATTTGTCCTTCTGAAAACTGGAACTCATTGGAGAATGCATCGGGCATCTCAAAATCAAAAGTTTTGTCCAGTGGCTCTGCTTGTCCTGGTTCTAGATGCGGTATTGGAAAAGAGAAAGCTTCCGCACCAATAGTGGTGGGAAGTTCAGCTGTTGTGGTGATAGGTTCTGTGGTTGTGGCTGCTTGGGGTGCAACATTACTGGTGGTGCCCTCCGGCGTAACTGGTCTTGATAACCGTATACGAATTGGTGGTACCGTGGGAGTGGCTGCTGTTGGTGACTGCTCTGGAGATGGTTGTGGCGAGGGTGATTCTGGGACTTGTAGGCACGGGATAGTACCTCTCATCCGCTTTCCGGCTCTGCCTTTGCTAGACTTTCTAGCCTTCCTAGTGGTCCCTTTGAATGCTTTCAGTTCCTCACTGGTCATGGCACGCTCTATGGGTAAATCATATGCCAAGCACATATATATGATCCTGGTGAGGGCGCAGCATCCATTGATTACCTTCTTTCGCTTCCACCTATGTTGTGCCAAATAGAGCTGATCAATTATCCAACTGGCTAGATCAACCGTTTGCGGTCCAGTACACGCTAAGTATAATCCAAACCAGATTCTCTTGTGGGGCATGGTAAAACGATCCTGAGCTGGGAAAGCAAAGTGCTGCATGCATATTCGTAATGGCTTAGAGAGCTCAGGTGTTATAGCAGAAATATCCTCCAACTTAGTTACGTCACCACGCTTCATCTGTTCTGGGACTAGCCGTTCTTTCTCCATTGGAGTGTGTGTTCCATGTATTTTCAGAGCTGCGCGAATCAAATCTTTAGACAAATAGAACCTTCTAAATGGAGGATCATTTACCAAGGATGGTAACATGAATGTGCCGGGTAGATCCTTGTTCTCTGAAGCCGTTAAGGTGGTTACCAAGTAAAAGCATCTGTAAAAATCGGGTTTAGGCAGAGGGTCGCTAAAATACTCTGTAAATCCCGCTCGTGCCCAAACGTGCGTTAGATCTTGTGTATTCTGCAGTCCTTCAAATTCTCGTGAAAAGAACTGGTACTTGGTCCATGTGCGAAGATCAAATGCCAAATTGGCCTCAAATATGAAATCAGCGTCTGCTAATGGTCCTGCTAGGCCTTGAAACCAATGAGAGTTACGATGAATCTTCTCGGTGTATCCTCTAGGAGGATCATCGATTGGCATGGGTCCTGGAAAACCTTGAAACTCTGGTGGTTGCACCGTAGGATAAGATTCTGCTAGTAATTCTCCAATAGTGGCCATCGGTGCACTGGGGCCAGCCTCTGATGGGCCTGCTTCGGTTTGCATGATGACTGATGATCTAATGGAAAAGATCTGCTACAAAAGATTAACACATTAGTATGGAAATTAATTATGATCCCATTAAGGTGAGACCGCAATCCCTTTCCATAACCGATGTGTAACCCGTGTAGCCAAGTGTCGTGAAGTGATTGATGCAATGATTATTTGCAAAACTAATGCAGGTCTCTAGACGCCTACATGGTCAGGTTATGCCTGCAATTCTTGATGAGCTTTTATTATGCATGATGTGGGGTTTGGGGGTATGAATTTATACAAGGTTTGGTTGAGGGTGAATTAGTACAAGGGTGGAGTTTAAACGGGGTGGGAGAATTGTTAGATACGATGGTACAAGAAGACGTCTGGATACGTTTCGGTATCCATTTCCTAAGAGTCTTGGAGTGGGTGGTGTGTTTCTGCTGAGGGACAAAAAGTGGTATCGGGTTTGGTGGTATTGAAGGATGGAAAGATTTCTGAGGGGTATATATTACATGGCTAGAGGGTTGGGCTATAATACATTGTTTGGGCACCCAAATCTGCATGGGTGTGGGTCTATGGATAAGGTATTTCTTGGCGATCCAAATCTGCCGAGTATTTGTACTTGGGGAAGAAGATCGAGGGGACTTTGGATGCTGACTCTGCTTCTGTTGAAACTTTGTCCTGCTCTCGCCTGTAGTGTTGCCAATAGCCTGTGGTTGCTGTCCTTTTGGCACCCATATTTGTTTCGTGCCACTTGTTCCGTGATGTTGATACTGTTGCTTTCTTTGCCTTGTCTGGTGATGTCATCGGTCTGGGTTCCTCTGTTGTGGTTGACTCGTTCGTGGTTGGGTTTGAGAGGTCCAATGGACGCTCTGCTTTGGAAAAGAAGGGAGATCCAACACTTGCGTGACCTGCCCATTAGGAAGTGATTCGTTATTTATCTTTAATCTAGGCCAGTCCGCAGCAAGTTTGGAAGGATGAGCACCGCAGGGTGTTGTGCTCATTTGGCCGCTGATGCAACCCACCAGACCGCTGATTGTGTTCCTCTGCCTTAGCGGTTGGGTAGCTGCCCCTTCTAGTTTGCAGGAAGCCCCAGGGAAGATCTCCTGTCGTCCTTCTGATTGACAACTGTCCATAGCCAAGCCCGAGTGGGTAGGTGTAGACGTAACGTGACTGGTCTGACCCAAGATCTTCCGGTCTTCCGTCGCATGCGTTTCATAGGGTCTAGGGTTGCAAACCTCAGTCGGAATGCCGTTAGGGAAGTCAAGCGGTATCACTCGCTTCTGTTCTAAGGTTCCAATCTGTAAGGAGCCTTGTCTAATATTTAGGTTCACTGAGTGATCGTATAGCCAATCTTGGCCAAGGATTAGGGGTTCTATCAGGTCGTCATCATGGCACACTAGTAGCTTCGCTGTCATGGTCACATCCTTAATGAGGATAGGAAGGTCCACCTCACCCATGCAAGGGGTTTCCATGCCTCCTAGGCCTATGAGGTATGCCTCAATTGGCCGCATTTCTATTCCTAAATCCTTATAGTGGGACCATCTAATCGCACTAGTCGCAGCACCTGAGTCAATTAAAGCCCTGAGCCCTTGGCAAGGGTTGCCGTGCTCTAGCCTGACTATAATGAATGGTCTCCTGTCCACTATACTAGGATGAGTGGTTGACTTTACTTGACACATGGCGATGGGATATCTGGGTGTAGTTTCCAGATGGTTATAATGTTCTCTCCCTAGTCCTTGTCTTCTTAACTTCATGCGTTTAATGCGTTCTATTGCTTCTGCCTGAGCTTCCGCTCGTATTCTATTTTCTTCCTCCTTACGCTTCTTTGCCAACGTGAGTCATCTAAGCATATCCTCAGTAAGAGGTTCCTGATATAGCTTGACTCTACAGCCACTAATATAATTAGGCATTATATCTCCTTCTAAAGTGGCTAATTGTACTGCTCCACTTGTTGAGAGTCTGTTAATGATCATAGGTCCATAACCTCGCTTTTCTAACTTACGTGCGTGTTGCTTTAGCGTATATACTAGAACTAAATCCCCTTCTTTTAGGCCTTTATCTTTCACATGTGCATCAAAATATGCTTTCTGTCGCTTCTTTGCTGCGTATATGCCTGCTGCTGCCTTTAGCCTGGTTTCTCCTAATCGTTCCAAGTCCATTATCCTCGCTGATAATTCATGGCCGGTCCACTGATGTTCTTGTGCAACCTTAAGGGTCGGTATCAAGAAGTCCAAAGGAAGCACAACATTCTGACCAAAAACCATCTGAAAGGGAGTTGCATTGAGTACGGTCTTGTAGGCCACTCGATATGCCCAAACAGCATGGTGTAACTGTGTGTCCCAATCTGAACGTTTGTTGTTCACAAGTTTCGTCAGTACGTTACAAAGGATCTTGTTAGTGCTTTCAGCTTGACCATTGGCCTGAGGATGATATGGTGCAGATTTCTTGTGAATCACCATAAAATCCTGTAACAAATATTCAATGACTTGGTTTAGAAAGTGAGTTCCGCGATCGCTCACTAACTCTATAGGCAATCCATATCTTGTAAAGACATTCTCAAATAAGAATTTTGCAGTTGTGTGTGCATCATTCTTTTTCGTGGCTTTTGCCTCTACCCATTTCGTAAGATAATCTGTGGCAACAATAATGTATTCAGCATGTGTACCTTTTGCAGGGGGGTTAATGGGTCCTACAAAGTCTATACCCCACTTTGAAAATGCACGTCCGCCCATCATGGGTTTCAATGGCATTTCATCTCTGCGAGTAGGAAACTGAGTTCTTTGGCACACATCACATCTCTTTACATAGGTATGAGCATCCATGTGAAGAGTGGGCCACCATAATCCTGCAAAGAGGATGGCTTTGATTATCCTATCGGGTCCAAAATGACCTCCTGCAACACCTTGGTGTGCAGTCTCTAGTATGCTCAGATAATCGCTCTCATGAACACATTGTCGTAGATATCCATCTCGTCCTCTTTTGTATAGGTTATCGCCAATAAGTGAATAGTCTTGAGCTTCCTGCTCCAAACTGCGTTGTCGAGCTAAGGTCATTCCTTGATGGAATGTCTTCGTCCTCAAATATGTCACTAACTTTTCACTCCAGTCTGGTGTGAGAGACACGTGATATAGTGTAGCATGCTCTACTGGTGGTCTTTCACAACAAACGTTGCATTCCTTACACAACCTGTAGACATCTGCTTCCATCGAAGGCCAATATACTCCTAATCTATGCAGAGTCTGTAATGTTCGATGTTTTGAATGATGTTGCTTTAATGCACCTATGTGTGCTAATTGCAACCAATTTGCATGTTCTGCTTCATCTACACAACAAGCAAGAATCTTTTGATTATCCTATTTATATAAATCTTTATCCTAGGATTCTTGGGTCCGTATGTGAGAATAGGGACTATAGGCTTAGCCCATTTTGGTGCTATCTCAAGATTAAGCAAGTATGCATCTGGTAGATCATCCGCTACTCCTTGAGGAGCTTCTCCTGAGGTTAATCTTGAAAGGTGGTCAGCTCTAAGATGTGTCTTTCCTTTCCTGACTACGACTTCAAAATCATATTCCATGAGTAATAGAAACCATCGTATTAGTCGTCCTGTGTTACATGGCTTGTTGACTAGGTACAATAGGGCTTGATGATCCATAAAGAACTTGAATTTGTTGGCCAACAAGTAGTGCCTAAACTTCTTTACTGCGTAGATCATCCCTAATCCTTCTCGTTCCGTCATGGTGTAATTTCTTTCTGCTGCGTTTAATTGTCTGCTCGCGTAAGCTATGGGGAGATCTATGTTACCTTCATTCGTGGGTTGTGCTAACACACATCCTATGGCATAATTGGATGCATCCACATGTACATGGAATGGCTTACTCCAATCTGGGGTAGTCAATATAGGTGCTGAGCACAAACGTCGTTTAAGTTCATTGAATGAATTTTCACATTCATCTGTCCATTCAAAATTGGTTAAAAGAGAGTACAAAGGCTTGGCTATGATTGCATACATGTGTATGAATCTCCTATAATATCCGCAATGGCCCATAAATGCTTGTACCTCTTTCACATTAGTTGGTCTAGGTAAATCTGCAATTACCTTCACCTTTTATTCATCCGTAGAGATTCCATTTTTTGACACAATGTGTCCTAGAATTTTGCCTTGTCTGACCACGAAAACGCATTTTTCTGGGTTCAAACAAACCTGATATTCTCGACATTTGTCAAATATTTGTCTTAACTCTAGGATATGTGTCTGTCTTACATTTGAATGAGCACATAAGTCATCGACATAAACTTCCAAACTCTTGCGTAAGAATTCCTTAAAAACATGACACATGAGTCGCTGGAAAGTGGCGGGTGCATTTGTTAAGCCAAATGGCATCACACGAAATGCAAATATGCCCCATTCAGTGGCAAATGCCGTCTTGTGTTGATCTTCTGGAGCAATGGCTACTTGATTATAGCCTAAAAATCCATCAAGAAAGCTGTAAACTTCCTTGCCCACAACTCTTTCCAATAGATGTTCTGTGATAGGAAGAGGATAACTATCTCTAATCGTTGCGGCATTAACTTTTTTAAGGTTAATACACACACGCAATTTTCCATTCTTCTTGGGCACAACCACAATGGGGGATACCTATTCGGTATGCTCAATTTCGTAAATGAATCCTGCTTCTATCAAGCAATCTATCTCCTCTTTAATCTTCGCAGCGTAGTTATCATTGTACGTGTAAGGTTTCTGTTTTGTCGGTTTTGCATCTGGAGTCATAGGGATTCTATGAGAACATATATCTGGATCTACTCCTTTCAAATCTTTGTAACTCCAAGCAAAAACATCTCTATATTCACGCAATAGGGCAACTAGCTCTTCTTCTTCTTCAGTTGTCAAATCATGCCCTATGTATGTACATTTTTCTTCTTCTCCTTCGATAGCAACTATTATTTTCTTAGTTTTCTCTCGGTTATCATATACTTGTCCGTCATTTGCCTTTCTATTAGGCATTTGTACCATGATCTTCTATCTTCGATTTCATATTTCTTGAAGTTCTCGGGTACTTCAAACAAAGATTCTTCTTTTTCTGACATGGTTTCTTTCTTCTTTCTTTTCTTGCCTTCACTCTTGTTAGTCACTTGAGTGGCTATTCTCACGTCATTCATAACTTCCTCGTGTCTCTGAGTGTGAGTCTCTACTTTGAAAAAATATTCTTCCTCTGATGCAAAGGGTGGGTCCATGATAATTGATTCTAAATCAAAATCACTTGCATCCTCAAATGCATCAGTGTTAGGTTCACACTCTTTTAAAATTGCATCGCACATAATTGGCTCTATCGTGAAAACTAAAATGTCATAGCCATCCTCGTCACAGTGGGGTGTCCATTGTTCTTCATTGATGGCTACATCCATGGTTGCTAGGATTTCTGCCCAACCATGGGGTTCAAACTCTTCGTCAGGGAATACTACAAGTGCGTAGGCTGGATCTTGTAGGGTTCGTGGATGTTGTTCTGCACCTAAGGTCCTGGCTTCTAACCTTTCTTCCTCTTGTTTGGCTACTTTATACATCCATAAATGAGTATCCTCATGCAACCAAGAAGGGTCTGATTCTAATGAGTGCACGGATTCTGTTTCTACTGGTGTCTTATGGATGGTATTTCATTGTATTGGGGGTACATCTCGATGTGAATAGTCTTTAAGGTTGACTTTGGTAGTCACTCCTAAATGTTGCAAGTACAAAGAATTGGTTCCCCAATCTTGTACAATTTGCAACTAACGCATGAATGGTCGTCCCAATATCATCTCATAAGCATGGTTTTTTGCAAAGTCACAAATGGCAAAGGTATGCTCAAATTCTACACCACAAGTGGTGAGAGATATGCCTTCTAGTAAGCCTAATGGTTTTTCTATGTGTCCATCAGCCATTTGTAGCTTCATCCTGGTGGGTCTTAATGCTGGCTTACCCCAACGTTTCCATAAGGCGGTGGTAGCGATGGCTACTCCGGCTCCTGAATCTAACATGGCTTTCGTGGTGTAGCCCTGATGGGTTATCGGAAGATAAGTGTTACCTTCCTCTCCTTCGCTTACATCTCCAATCTTTTCTACGGGTATCTCTGGTACCTTATTTTGTGGTCCTATTTGTGAGGGAGTAGTAGCAAGCTCGGGAAATTGATTTGCTACATGTTTCCACAATTCTGGTTTTACCTTCAATAACTCCTCCAGAGTAAGGTTACATTGTACTTTGGTATTCTTGATCACTTCCGTGTTTCTAGGGATTACTGATTCTTCATTCCTCACTATTATCGTGGGTGCTCTCATACTAATAGACTTTGCTTCCCAAGGTCCTGTGAACTGAGGTAATTCTTGTAAAGAATTAGATTCAAATCTTGTGTGTTCACTCAGTTGTTCTTCCTCTACATCATCGTAAATAGAGGGAATGTCTTGGGGGAATTGTTCCTGCAAATCATCTATTTCTTGAATAGGAGGATGGGTTCCTTGTTCTTTTCTCCATTTCTCTTCTTGGATTTCTCTCAAAATTTCATGTGAATATTTATGTAGGGAAGACAAATTGTCTTGACTTTCTGTATTGGGTACTTGAGACAGGGATGGTGCATTCCTTTCCTGTGTCTCTGAGACAATAGGGTTCCTATGCTGATCCTTTTTCTCTTTGCTTTCGATCAAATATTCTAGCCTCTCCATTAGTCCTTGAAAGTGTAGTTCCGGTTTTGCCATGTTATTCCAATTAAGATATCTAGAGGCTTGAAACAAAGCTTGTGCTAGTTCTACCATCTTCGTGCAAAGTTTAGTTCTCTCAATTTCTAGATCAGCTCGAGGGTAGTTTTTGCTCATTTCAGCTACCTGAGGTCCCTCTTTTAGTCTAGCCTGATATGCACGAAACATCATGTCTAGATTTTTTGGTATGGGTTCTGCTAAAACTGATCCTGATTTTTGAGCTGGATTCTCTTGATTCAATTCCTGTGAAGTCAATTCTAGGATTTTGGCTCTAGATTCCTTTAAACTTCCTTCCAAATCAGTTATCTTTTTACTCCACTTTCTCTTAATTCTTTCTCTAGAATCTTTCCAAGATTTTGTCTTTTTACTGGTCGATTCTGCAACTTCACTGGTTCCGGCTACTTTCTCTTGATTAAGTTGTTGGTTCTGTAAGGGCGCCTGGGCTCTTGTGATAGCTTGGATAGGCACGTATGTAGGGTTGGATCCATCTGCGTTATTTACAATACCTATCACATTGATCGGTGTCACATTCGAAGCATTAACAGGGTTCTTAGGACAATCTTTGATGATGTGCTCTTTGCCACAATCGGCGTAAAAGCCTTGTATGTTATAGTACTGTGACTGTCCTGATATCGGAGGATGTGGACAATCCTTTATGAAATGGTCTCCTTGGCACCTAAAGCATGGTCCTCTAGGGCCCTTGGTCACTGTTGTCTTACTTGGGGCCGTGGATTTGGGTTTGTGTACATCACATTAGCATAGTCTGGCTCCCAACTAGGTTCCACTGGTGGACTATCGTAATGATATGTCTCCACATGTTCTGGTGACTCTGTGTAATATACGGGTGGACTATCTACATGCGTAGAGTCAAAACTGTTTGAGTGTGGGTCACTCTCTATGATCAAAGGTGAAGAAGGCACTAAAGCCCTACTTAGATTCTCTTCTGCAGCAGCGTATTTCACTGAGATGACATTCGCTGGTGGGGGTGGCTGCTGAGCTAAGACGGGTTGAGGTCTCTGTTGAGCCTGGTATGGGTAGTTTTGAGGAGGCCTATAGTAATAAGGCTGAGCATTGTATTGGCCTTGATACCTACCTGGCTGTGGGTATGCTTGCGGGTAGTTCTGTCTCACGGTCTGTTTGTTGTATGGGCAGTCCTGAGCCGTATGATTCGTGTATCTTCTCTCAATTGTACAGTATTGGCCACTAGGGTTGGCTTGTGGTTGTGGTGCATTGGGACACACATTTGCCATATGATCACCACCACAGGTGTAACCGCGCTTGTTCATTAGTACCCTAGGTTTGCTCGAAACTCCTAGTTTCTATGCCACTTTTTCTGCTAGGTCTTCTATTGAGCTAGACAATTTTGTGGATGCTAGAGATGAACAGTCTGAGTCCTTATAGACCTTCGAGAGTTCCAACTCGTCTCCTAAGTTGTCCTCAATGTCTATACATATTCTCACACATTGCTCTAGCGTTCTGGGTTCTTTTAGGTACACGTAGGAGCGTAGTTTAGAGCTCAACAAGCCATCTAGAAACAATGACACTTGCTTGGCTTGTGAGGGTAGCTCTTGCATTGGACATCGTTCAACATATTGTCTAAACCTACGTCCTGCCAGTCTGACTGTTTCCTGAGGGGTTTGTTTAAAGCTATGAATCAACGAAGACGTGTCATGTCTAACCCCACTTTTAGAGAATTCAGTGATGAATGACTCTAAAAAGTGATGGATGTCTCTAAATTGCCTTTGTTGCAGAGGTTGGAACCAAGTTAAAGCGGTGTTATTTAACGTTAGTCCAAATGCGTTGTATTGCGTGAACATGTCTTCGACTTGTTCTGCTCTTAGTACTTGCTTGAATTCTGTGACATGGTCATAGGGATCTCCTGTCCCATCAAAGTAATTCTTCATTGATTTCACTAATTGAGTGGGTCTCAGTATTCTTGCGTGTTCACGTGGTCTAGGTAGAGGAAAATCATCTCTACCACCTAGTACTCCATGATCTCTTTGTCTATCTGCTCTATTAGTGTCCGTGGTTGTTCTATCTCTCCCTATGGGATGATTAAAGCTTACTTCCGGTCTCTCTTTATTTCCCTCTCTTTGATTTCCATGGGCTGATGATGTTCTTGCCCCTTGTTGACTTGTATTCATGTTCGTTCTAGATGGAGGGAATACCAATTCACCTCTCCATGTGTATGTGTTTTTAGCACGGTCAGGCACCACAAAGACTCTTTCTGAAGTCTCATCCAGGTATACAACCTTTCTAGGTGTATCCGGGTCCTTGTATATAGTGATGATACCTACCTCACTAAGTATTTCGGTCTTGTATCTCCAAAAGGCTTCATCAGTTTCTTTATTTACAAACAACTCTATGCTTCTGTTGTCCTGAGGGATCCATTCCGGGATTAATACTCGTGTCAGTACAGATTTCCCTCTAGGTGTTCTAGGCTCTTCTAATGGTTCTTTTCCTTGAGATTTTGTTTCCGTCTCTGGTTGAATCACGCCAAACTCGTTGGTATTGTTTGGCTGCGTACTTAAGATGTACATCGTCCCTTCCTTGTCTATGTACGCGTCTCTCTCGAATTTCACCACTGGACGTTCCAATCCAATGGGTTGATCGGGGTTGTGCATTAGCACCACTTGCCTTCACAAACAATCCTCATAGATGCGAGCACCTAATCGGTTGGTTCGGAGAAACTCTAGTTGTGTCCTATAGGGTCCTTCTGGTTTTTCTAAATAGGCTACATTAGACCCTCCTTCTGGTCTTTCTGCGCTAAATGCCATTTCTGATTCGCTAGTATCTGAGCTCTCGTAGGGGTAATTACTATTCAATTGTTGAGCCCACGATCGTGCAGTAGTTCGTACACTTGCCTCTGATGATCTAAGGCTTCGTCGGTCTGACTTACCTATATGTTTGCCCGATCTAAGGTTCATTAATTTTCTTCCTTGCACACTCGGTACTCGCTCAGATCGTCAATGATTCTTTGTTATTACTTTCTTGATTCTTTTTAGATTTCTTTAGATTCTTGTCTTAATGTATGCGTCAGGAATTTGACTTTCCGTGATAATTTTGAGTTCTCGTTCCGTCAGACTTATGTTCTTTCCTTTAGGTTCTCGTCACACACACCTTTACTGTAGTCTTAGACTTGAAAGAATTAAATATCTTGAACTTGAGGCGTTCCTATCGTCTTAAATCCACAATGCTACCGTTTATCCTAGGCTAAGAATTGACTGAGGGGGTTGAGTAATCTTCCAACCTCGAGTCAGCTTTTCTGGTTGCTCTGATGCCCAAGAAGCCGCGCTTCCCAAGCTTTATGCTCTTCACCGCCTTGCCTTGGTTGCCCTTGATTGTCCTTGCTAGACTTGGGAAAATTCAATATTAGACCAATTCACAGTTGGATGATCAAGCACTTGAGTATATACACCTTTTAAGTCCCTTCCCTTTTGCCCAACTTTTTAATGCTTGCCCCCTGGCTTTCTAGTCCCAACTAGGTCAACCTCAAAATAGCTTGCTCAAAAAACGGACTTCGGATGAAAAAGTTATGACCGTTCAGGCCCTCGGGGGTAAAAACTGACAAACAGGTTTTTCTCCAAATATGAGCTAAGGGGTCTCCTATGAGTCTAATCACCCAAAAACTTTCCCAAAAATAGCCCCAAAATTGGCCAAAAAATGAAACCCTAAAATTTGCGATGGGGGTGCACAATCGCGATGGTCTGGGACCGTCGCGATGGCGTGAAAGTGCACAATCGCGATGGTCTGAAAGTGCACAATCGCGATGGTCTGAAAGTGCACTGTCGCGATGGTCTGAAGTGCACCGTCGCGATGGTCTGAAGTGCACCGTCGCGATGGCGTGAAATTGGACAATCGCGATGGCGTGAAAGTGCACTGTCGCGATGGTCTGAAGTGCACCGTCGCGATGGCATCGAAGGGCACAATCGCGATGGCGTCAGTCAACGGTCAACGTGGACAATCGCGATGGTCCAAAGTGAACCGTCGCGATGGTCACAGATGCGATGGCTTGAGCCAATCGTGATGGTCTGGGCGCGATGGCGTGAGCCAATCGCGATGGTCTGAATTTTTGAAGTGTCGCGATGGTGTGAGGGTGTCGTCGCGATGGTCCGAAAAATGAACCGTCGCGATGGTCTAGATTGCCACGTGGCACCGTCGGCGCGATGGCATGAGCCAATCGCGATGGCGTGACACAATCGCGATGGTCAGAGACCGTCGCGATGGTCCGGCCAAGCCGTCGTGATGGCGTGAGCCAATCGCGATGGTGTGACACAATCGCGATGGTCAGAGACCGTCGCGATGGTCCACCAAAATGCAAATTTTGTGAATGCAGCTATGGATTCCTGTAGGCGCAGGTGTGCTCTTCACGCTGGTGTGGTCGCCTTCTCCAAATTCCGAACTTTGCAGACCATCGCGATGGTCTGACACAGACGGAAATTTCTGACAGAAACTGAAGTTTTTACCTTTTTGCAGCCTTCCTGATGCACTGGAGCTCTGTACCTGCAAGAAAACTCAAGAAAACAAAAGTACACACAAGCACAAAAGCTCTCTCTCACTCTCTCGCATGCACAAATGAGGGGAAATGAGGAGAATGGGGGGGATATAGTGAATTTTCTGATTTTTTTGGAAATGAAGATGATGATGCGGTGATGAAGATGGAGTGTGGGGGAGGTGAAAAACACTAAAAACTAAGTAAAAACAACAACAAAAACTGAAATTTTTACCTTCCAACGCCACTTCTTGCTATACTCTTACCATCACACATTCGTCCTAGACTCGTTCCCCGGCAACGGCGCCAAATTTGGTGTTGCTCTAGCACAATGGTGAGAACCACGTTAAGAAGCTTCACCTCCTTAATGTCAATCCGCGGAAGAGATAGGAGTGATATGAAGATCGTGAATGTGAGATGAAGTGAGAGTGAAGGTGAGAAGCATAGAAATGCACACACACATGCACACACACTACGAAGAGACAAGCAAGACACAATGGAAGGTGGGAAATTAGCTCTATTACTCAAGAACACTATTACAAGCTCAAAATAGCTCTAAGCTCACACTACCCAACCTCAAAAATGAGCTCTCTAGCTCTTTTTATAGTTTCTAGACTAGTTTTGACCGGTTTCACATCTGGTGACCGGCATAGTTAAAAATTAGGTCCTAGATGCTATTTGGAAGGGTAAACGATGTCTAAAAATAACGAAAATTGGTACGCGCATTCTACCTAAGCTCCTCAAGCTTGAGGACTCCTCGGCTTGCACAAAATGGAGCTATGGATTACAAAATGGGGTTTTCTATGTTACATATGTTACAATAGTGATAAAAATCACTGAGGTTTTTGGAAAGTATTTGAAAACATAATTATTTGAAAAACGATTCGACTGGCTCCCTGCTTTGTCGTTACATGCTTCCGTGTCGTCTGTGCCTCTCGCTGCTTCCAACAGAAGGGTACTTCAAGCCACATCGTGCTTACAAGTAGTACAAGCATATCTATGGATGTTTCAATAGCATTTTCATCAATATCTTCATTCATGCTTAGCCCACCTATAGCATCACATGCATCACATGTCTCTGTAAGAATGATTTCAATTCCAACTCATGCACCTGATCCATTGACAATAGAATCAATGACTTTATCTTTAAACATTGAGGGTACCACACAACAAGGGGAAATCAACACCTCTTCAAATGAGACGAACGAATTCAAAGATAGTTTGTTGAAAGTAAAGCAAGACCTTGGACATTTGTCCACTGTCTAGACTGAGGTTTCTGAGTTTCATTAATCTATTGATGAGGTTCAAAATCACCTTTGGGCTATTTTCAACTTACTTCAGAGGTCCAAAAGATGTAGGTAATGCTATCGTTGGTAGCCATAATAATACAATAGCGACCTCACCTCTATTCCTTTTTATTGGGAAATGATAAGGATCCATCCATTTTTCCAAATGGACATTTTTCCCTCAACTCGTAGTTTAGGTTGTCTCAATTTAGTGACTCCTACCACTCTCCTTTTTGTGAACACTTCAGGGCAATCCGCAGGTCTAAGCCATCCATTGGATCTTTTGTTAGGTAAAGATCTACATCCTCCTAATTTCTCAAGTAAAGATAAGGATCGAAATAAGGATGCAATCTTAAAGTCTTGGAAAAAGTGAAACAATGTCCGCCAACTCAAGAACAACCCCAAACTTATGCAAGTGGTAGAGGCTAGTTTATCATTAGGTCTTAAGGCCTATACGTGGTGGATGAGTCTCTCTGTGACTCATAAGAAACCCTCAACTTAGGATGAATTCATTCACCTCTTCAAAAATAAGTTTCTCCCCAAGAATGAGCAGGAATGCAATTGGGAGGCTTGACATCAAATTGAACATGGTAAAGTAAACATCTTCAAGATATAGATGTTTATTCAAGAAAGTTATCTAGAAAATGACTTTTTGGAATGCTAAAGTCTAGAAAAGGATGGGATGCCTAACCCTGAAGGTGGTTGTTTACCATATATGAGGAGCAAAGCATTAGCTTTCTTGACACTCCAGTAATTCCTTTTGGGAATTTTTTCACTCAACTTCCATTTATCCAATGGAAAGTGTGAAAAGAGTAAGTTGTTCCAAGTATGAATAAAGTAAAGATTCCAAGTATGTAGTCTGCAACTGTGATCAGGGTAATTAAGTCTATGGAAGGTAAAACATAATGTTTGCCTATCCTTAAAGGGATTTCCGTAAAATCCAAAAAGCATGATTAGATGCTTAGACTTAAGCAGTATAGAGATTCATGTTAAGTCACAGCCGGGGTAGCTGCTTAAAGCTTTAGTAAGAAAGGAATCTAAAGACAAGAAGAAAAAACTTTTGTCACTACAATTTAGTCAAGTATAGGCAATTGAACTTGAATTTGAAAAATTGAAAGAACTTGGAATTAGAACTACTTTTCTATTGAAAAACCTAGCAAAGAAGGATGTTTGTTCCATCCAAAGCTTTTCAAGTTTCCAAGGTAAAAGCACAAGATAGTGAAACGATCATGTGAAGGAATCAAAACCTAGTATATCAAGTTAGAGATAATGCCTAAAACTTCAAAAATCTTTTAAAGAATTGAAGAGAGAAGGTACTTTATCAAGACATATTTAGACTTGAGGATAAGTATCACTCACATCTCAATGCAAATATAAAATAGGGTGGTATGGGACACTAGATTTTATACTCAGATCGATGTAGGAAAGATGGTATGGGACCTCGGACTGTGGGATGATAATTATCTTTCTGTGCTAGTATCAATTTTGAAGATAGATTTAATCCTCAAGGGAATTCAAACTTCAAAGGAGAAGTTTAAATTCAAGGAGGATAAAAGCATGATCTCAAGATATTAGTAACGTAAGAAGTTCGGAAGTCAGTAACTTCAAAGATCTTCTTGGAACATGTCAAGCTGAAAGTGTTATTGATTCAAAAATAATTGATAAGATTTTCTTGGAACACTTCAAGCTAAAGTGTTGTTGATTCAAAAATATTTAATAAATTTATGAAGAAGTAGGACTTTGACATTGAAATGATCCTTTCGATTAAGGAATAGATTGACTAAGTTAAGCACCAAGTTCCTAGTGTAACTCAGTAGAATCAATCCTTTAACTGAAAGTAATGCACAAGAATTGCACGAGTCCGAGTAAGCAGTCATTAAGATTGAATAAAGGCATGAACTTAGCCTCACATGAAGAATTTTTTGAGTAAGAAACTCATCAAAAGAGCTTCAGTGGGTTGACACACTGACCTTAGATTGTGGTTGGATGATGTTTTATATTTGCTTTGAATCTTTTGGAGAATCCAATTTATTTCTCTCAAAGATAGGAAAATTGCTTCAATACCTTGTTGAAACAGATCTTTGAGTAGTGAAAGTCTTGAGTCAGCTACACTTTAACTCATAGTAAGTATCTTAGAAGTCTGAATAGGTTGTACATAGTTTTAGTTCTTTCTTTCTACTTTCCAAATCTTTTGGATTTGACTCAAATATGGTATCCGATTCTTTTTGCAAAAGAATAGGGTTAGCCAATTGGAACAAGATAACTACATTAAATATCCCATATAGATGTTATGTAGAAGAAACCAGTCAATCTTCAAAAGACGTTAAGTCCAAGATTTACTTATTCGTTTGAGTTTGCTTCAAGTTAACTAGCATAACTCTAATGAATTTCTAGAGTTCAATACACTCTAGAAGAGAGAAGTTAGGAATTGCTTATGAGATTGACAATTCTCAAGAACTTTTAGTTAAATTCTTTAGTAAGTTGGATAGTTTTCATTTTGGATTTGACTTGCTTAAGTTATTGTACAATTGACCAAAAGTAAATGGAAAATTTTCTCCTACAGTTTACATAGGATATTTTAGGACAAGATAGTCATCCAATAGGGCGAAAAAATCAAGTAACCGTTGGTTGGGAGTAAAACATTATACAAGCATCCAAGTTAGATTTTTGGGCCAACCAAACTTAAATTTTTCCAAATCAGCTTCATGTGAATCAATAGTTCTCAGAGTCTTGATAGGGATAAGAATCCCACCTTAGTTACTATGTCCATGCACTAGTCATGTCGAGAAATGGACTAGTAATTTGAATCCACCCAGTTCACATGTTTTTGCCTAGATGACACCTAATAAAATAGTGAATTGGCCATGGATGTGATTAGATCCACATTATTCATTCACTACTTTGTACTTTGACCAGTTTATCAGAGTGGTGTTTTGAATCATTTGGGTAGGGATCCCACCATAGAGATGAGACATGTTGTTTCGATTTTAGAACATGAGGCTCGAGGGTTGCCTATAATATTTATGTAGCTCCATTTTTCAAGATAAAAATGTTTTCCAAGGAATGAAGAATGAATAAAGTAAGTTTATGATCTAAGGGTCTAGCCGGTTCAGACGGATCTAAAATCGCACACCGTTTGGTCACCCGTGTGTATGACCAAAAATCTCCAGACTAGATTTACTAGAAGGTCATATGCTCTTTTAAACAAGTGCTCCACTTAGCCTAGTGGTTAAGTCTCAAGGGTGTGAAGGAAAAGGTCTTGGGTTCAAAACCCATGGGATACATGGGGAGAGTATTCTTCCCAAAGGACCCTAGAACCTTCTAGCTACATCCACTTCAGTTTTACTTAACTGGGACACTTGGCACACATGTAGTTTCATGGTCGACACATGGATGATTAGAATCCATTTTCCCAAGAAGGCAGCCCCCCAGAGAGAGCAATATATAAAGGCATATGGTTGGAATGAGAGTCATCTCTTTAGCACATGGTGGTGTTTGTAATCTTCCTTCTCTTGCAACTCTCAAGCAAGTAGATAAGCAAACTGTGAAATGTAGTCTAGTGATTCTTTCCTCTCCGTTATACTCAAAAGATAGAGTCGTACCTAGATATCCCAATGCTTACTTGGCTCTCGTTGTGAAGTCTCTTTGTCAATTTATATAAGTACACAAATAAATTTTCATACCTACAAAAATTAGATCACAATTTTTTATACACTTCTAGGTTGAGGTGATTCTAGACCTATTGTCTCATGAGATTAGAGTTAGAGAAACTAAGAGTTTCTCTATAATCCCTAGAGTGAAGAAATGAGAAAATAAATTCCCCTCCATAGAGGTGTTGTATATACCAAATATCTTTAGAAAGTAATTCATTTAGCCTATCTACAAAAGGTGAATGATCTAGGGCACTCATGAATTATACTTTTGTGTGAAATTTGATTCTTCCTCAACCTATGGAAATTATAAGCTTGCACTTTGGGTCCTTCAAGAGCTAAAAAATCACTTAAAAACCACTAAGTTAGAACACACTAGCTCCCAAATGGTTGGAACAGTCGTTGGTGGAAAATAATAAATTTTTAAATGATTTTGAGTTCCTTTTTAGTGATTTATACTTTGCTAAAGGGGTGTAAGGATCTCAATTCGTTTCCCTTAATTTGTAGCTCACTTTGGCAAAGGATAGGACACATGATATAGCAATATGGTCTTTTTTCTTTCTTTTTTTTCCAAAGGCTTATACAATAAGCCATGAAGCTTTTAAGTTGGCAAGGGATCCAATTAAGTCTCAAAAATCACTTCTTTCCACAAGAAGATTGCCCAAAAACTAGGTAATTTCAATCTAACTTTGTGGTCTTTTCCTTGTTTTCTTTTTTCCTTGCCAAGGATCACCAAAGACTAATATGAGCTTTGGCACTAGCAAAACTCGAAAACTGGCTTTAAAACCACTCAAATCTTCCAAAACAATTTCCCCAAGGTAAAGTAATTCTGGCCTGAAAAGAAGGGAATCATTTCCACAAGAGTTTACAAATCAGTTCTAATGATGCTGATGTGGCCTCTATGGTCTCAAAAAGTCCTATAAAAGCTTGAAAATATCCCTAATTATAAGCTAGGTTGATTAGGAAACCCTAGGAAGTCTCTGAGTGCATCAAAGTTTCATATTGATATTCCACTTATTTTAATAGTAGCATGAAATAAAGTGTATAAATTATGTTGTTGATAGAGCCATAATTTTCTCAAATAACCAAAGCTCAATAAGGAGTTTTCATTATCAAAATAAAGACGTTATATCAACTTATTAGTGAGTTATTTGATATTATCTCCAAGTTTTTATGGCTTTTGGAAGATATTCAAGGAGATTCATGACATAGTGTATACATTAGATGTTAGAACTATAGAAGATTTGAACTCACAACCTCTTGCTTAGGAGTGTGATGGGCTAACCACTTGCCCCAAAAGCCATGGTTGAGGATTACTTCCTAATCCTCAAACTTAGGGTGTAGTTCAACCATCTCCTATCTTGTCAAGGTTGTTGTTCAAGTTGTTGTTCAACTATCTCCTACCTATCACATTATTACACACTTCTCCCCTTGTTGATCATTGTCCTCTATGATCTACTCATGTATCCCTTTAGCCTTGGTGATTACTTCTTGAACTCCATTGGTACCCTTGAATTGATGTCCTCAACCTCACATAGTTTATTGAACCTTGTTCGCAACCTTGGTGTCTTGAAGCTTGTTCTCAACCTTAGTATCTTGAATCTTGTTCTCACCCATGTTCAATATCTTCAACACTTAATCAAGTGCCACCTACGGTTTCCCACGGAATTCATACTTCCAATCTTGCTCATTATATTTGGAAATTTTGTTTTCAAGAGCTTTCCAATGGTATCTTACATGCCTCAATCCAACCTACGGATTGAGAGATACACCCCAATATCTCTTAGATAGAGTTCTCAAAGCACCACCTTCCAAATTCCTACCCTTTCACATGATACACTAGCTTCCCGATTCCTACACTTTCACATGATAGAGTGCCCAAGAACTTTTTTTATAGGCATTGGGTCAATCCACCTTTCCCAAGCCTACTTCCTATGCTCTAATACCCATGTTAGAACTATAAGAGATTTGAACTCGCAACCTCTTGGTTAAGAGTGTGATGAGCTAACCACTTGGCCCAAAAGCCATGGTTCAAGATTACTTAATAATCCTTCCTCATAGGGTGTAGTTCAAGCACCTCCTATCTTGTCAAGGGTGTGGTTCAACCATCTCCGACCTTATACTTTATTACATTAGACATCCCATCACTTTGCATTTTTCATCCAATTTTACATCTTCACAAGTTTCCATCATTATTCTCTTATTGGGATGTCAGTTGCATTGGGTACTTTGTTTATGCACAAGACTTTGGAAGTTCTAAAGTGGCTCCTTTATTATAATTTACTATGATCCATAGTTCTTGATGAAGTTGTGAAGTAATATGTTCACATAGATTTTGTATAGTTTTTTACTCAAGAAGAAAAAACTCTTTTTAATTTCATAATTTTACATATATTGTTTCAAAAATTTGTTAACTATAGTCTCATTGAGATATAGGAAATCTACCAAGATCTCTCTTATTGAAAAGTGGTGAAGGTCCAAGGCTAAAGATCTTGGAGTTACTCAAATCTCTTATGATGCACACATAAACTTAGCTTCCTAGAGTATGCTCAAGACAAGGACTATTATTAGTCAGCTTTGGGGTATTAGATAGTTGTTTAGCTAGTCATTTGCTATTTAAAAGAACAAATCCAAATTTTAACACTTCTAGGAATCAAAACTTTTGCTTTAGAAATATTTATTTTATCTTCTTGATCATTGAGGATAGTGATTCATGTTATGTGAAAAAATCATACGCTTGCTCAAATTTCGATAGATGTCCAGACCTAGACTCATGTGCATAAGGATCACCTTGTTACTCATAAAACTCTCACATACATTTTGTCACTTGGGAAGGTATACAACTTATACAAAATTAGTTCCTATAACTGGCACTTGTGGCATCTATGGTTGTTGCATCATGCATTAAGAATGAGGATGCCTTGTGGCATAATAGGCACTTGTTGGCCTAATGGGTTTACTGGATATGGAATTTAAGGTGGAAATTGTGGAAATACAAGGGGAATAGTAGGTTGAGGTTGTGGTGGCATAGCTCACATGGGCATAGTTATCAACATTGTCCCAAAAGACATAGTAGGCATAAGTTGGCATATGGTAGTCATGTTCAAGGTTACATATGTGACCATCAACAAAGGAAGGAGTTTAGACTATCATTGTTTGAGCTAATGATATGGGATTGGATTGAACTACTAAAGATCGTGTTCTTGATGATACACTTGGTTTTGCAATATAGTAGTGATGATCGGGTTGGTTAGAACCATCAAAATCAAAGGGACTCCTTGGACCACAAGTCAGAATGACTAGTATCCTTGGGATTCCATTCACAAAAGTTGGAAATTCATGGTGTGTAAAGTGTCGTTGCCCATTTTTCTCTACGAGAAATATGATCGGTTCCTTTCATTCTCATATGTGGGTAGTATAATTGGATCTATATACCTATACTCATGAATATTCAAATGGTAAGGACCCCTCCTCTTAGGTGGTGGAAGAGTCCAAAAAGATTCTCTAGAATATGCTGCAAAGTAAATCTCAAGAGATAACCCATCATGAATTATCTTTCTAACATGTATGGCCCTTGTTAGAGAAGGTAGGGTATTATAACCAATTATACCTTGAGCTTGGTGTGGCTCTGGATTGGACCCCATATTGTCCTTGATTTCTATCCCTTGCGGAATGATTGTTTTTTGCTTATCCTAACCATGTAATAGGCTCCCATCTTGTCCACTAACAACTCTGCCTCTAGTCTCACCATGATGATGTGTGGAAGACTCAAGTCCATGAGCTCACAAAGTCCAAGGGTAGATGTCCATACTCATCTTGGTAAATGGCGGCGTGTGAGATGTTGGTGTGTGTGAAGGTTAACCCATTTTGGAATTCAACTCATGCTTAGACATCCGATTTGCTTGCATGTTGGGATCACGATCTTTCATATGATTTGAACTTGATTAGTCCATTACTTCAATGTCTCTAATTGAATCACCTGATGTGTAATAAATATTTGAGCCTATAACAGTCTCAATGATAGAGATGCTATTATGTGCAGATCTATTAATTCCAATTAGTTTCCCTAATCTAAGAATCATACACACACACACACTCAAGCAAGCAGACAAGCAAAATGTGCAATGTAGTGTAGTGATTCCTTCCTCTCAATTGAAATCAAAAGATAGAGCCATACCTAGATATCATAATGCTTACTCAGTTCTTGTGACATCTCTTCCTCAATTGGTGTCAATACAGAAACAAATTTACATATCTACAAAAGTTATGTCACAATTCTATATACACCTTTGGAAGAGTCAGTTGGCGTAAGCCTACACCTATTGTCTCTTGAGATTAGAGTCAGATAGACTAAGAGTTTCTCTATAATCCCTAGAATGAAGAAAGGAAATAGAAAATAAATTCCCCTCCCTAGAGGTGTTGTATATGCCAAATATCTTGGGAAAAAAGTTCCTTTAGTCTATTTACCGAAGGTGAATAATCTAGGGTGGTCATATATTGCACTTTTTTGTGAATTTTGATTCTTCCTCAACCTATGGAAATTATAACCTTGTGCTTTGGGTCCTTCAAGAGCTAAAAAATCACTTAAAACCACTTATTTACGACACGCCATTGCCTTAATGGTTAGAACAGTTCTTGGTGGAAAATAAGCAATTTTTGAATGATTTTGAGGGGCTTTTTTTGAGCTTTATGCTTTGGTAAAGGGATGTAAGGACCTCAATTCGTTTCCCTTTATTGTTAGCTCAATTTGGAAAAGGATAGGGCAAACCTGGTACAAAATATGGAACTTTTGCTTGATGTTTCTTTGTTAAAGGATAATACACTAAGCCATAAAGGTTTTAAGTTGGAAAGGGTCCAAATACTTCTCAAAATCACTTCTTCCCACCAAAATATTACCCGAAATTAGGGCAATCATGGTCTACCTTATGGTCGTTTCCTTTCTGTTTTCCTTGCCAAAGATCACCAAAGCACTAATATGAGCTTTTGCACTAGCAAATGTCAAAAATTGGCTTAAGCACCACTCAAGGCCTCTAGATGATTGCCCCAAGGTAAAGCAATCATGGCTTGAAAAGAAGGGAATTGTTTCCACTAGACTTGACAAATCACTTTGTATGATGGTAATGTGGCCCATAGGGTCTAAAAGAAGTCACATAGAAGCTTGAAATTATATCCTTAATTCTAGAGAAGATTGCTCTATATAGAGCAATTGTGGGCTTTCATGATTGGAATCTTTGCACTCTCTTCGTCAAGTGAGGGTTTATTTTGGCTTCTACTATGATCTGGAAACATGCCAAGTCTCAACCTCCACCAAAATCTAGCAAATTCAGCACAATTGTCCTAGTGACCATGGATGAAACTTGAATTGATTTTTTTACAACTTTTGGACTTGGATTTCTTTCTTACGTGCTCTAGGTGAAAGTTTCCCCAAAATTCAAAGTTTCAACCCTTTATCATTAGATGATTTCCCTAGGTCAATCATGGGTAACATATCAACTTTTTTTAGAATTCTTTTAGGTGTTTCTTACCTTGAGGCTTCTTTTACAACCACTTGCTATCCATCCAAGAGGATGCTCAAATTCAAAGTTCTAACACTTGTTTGCACGCATTTTCCCTTGAAAAATTGTGTGTAACTTTAGCTTTTCTTACAAATTTGTTGTGTCCTTCTTGACTTGACATCTTTCTTAGGGCTTGCTTAGCAAGTATGCATCAAAAACTTGTCAAAAAAGTGTTATTTACCTCAAATGATTGCCTTGCTAACCTAGGGTAATCGCGGTCTATTTGTTAGTCTTTTCTTGTCCTTTTTGTGATAAATTTTGCACGTTAGTTCTTCTTACTTGGGCATTAGTGAAATTAGCTTTTGATTTGAGCACTTTCCTAGGGATGAATGATCATGGATGTGATGTTTTACACATCTCCTTCCTCAAAGCAATCATGGATGTGATGTTTTACAAAAACTCAATTTTTGCTTATAACCATCTCCTTAGATGTGTAGATCTAAGTCTGAAAGGGCCATAACACACTCCAAAGTCAAAAGCTATCCCCATTCCCAAGGATTATTGCTTTGAATTTTTGTCACATTTTTTTTAATCTGAGCTTCATTTTTGTCGTTTCACACTTTTTAACCTCTTCTTTTGTCCCTCTCTCACCTAAATCTAATTTTTCCTACCTTTTAAGAAAGCAAAAAAAGTATGAACAGAGGTCCATCTCTTTTTTTGCATGGGCAATTTTCCTACTACCTGCCTTCTTCGCGACTTAAAAGAGCTCTATTTGTGCACTTTGGAGCTCCGATTTGGCTCTTCCAATCTTCCGACACTCATAAACTACTACTAGTGGAGTCCTCAAGCATGTGTCGAAAGTGAATAAAAGAAAAGAACATGTGTAGAAATAGAAGAGAAGTGAAAAACAAGAAGAGGAAAATTGAACTTTAATGGAGAACCTAAAAATTCTAACCTAAAATTATGCTTTTATCCTATTTCTACCTAGCTACCTATCCAACATAGCTATCCAAAGTTATAAAAATGAAAGAGAAGTACGTAGAACATATGCAAGGAGCACCAAGAGTACATACCTCATGTGAAAACTTATTATCACATGCGTTCGACAAGAATTCTTCTCGACAATGGTGCCAAAAGTGTAAGCTCCCATGTCATCGTAGCTCACAAGTGCAAGACAATAAGTAAAATGTCGTATCCAGAGAGTGATGAATTGATGGTAGGAAGACTCCACGTGATGAGAATGGAAGCACACACATGCACAACAAGAGAAAAGCAAGCACACACATAGATACCACCTTGCATGCACACATACATTTGCGAGTAAGCAAGAGATATGATACTCCAAGAAGCTCTCTGTATTGCAAAAGTTTAAATGTAAAGCTCATAGAGTTGTGATCCCTAATCGAGTAACCCTAAAAAATGAGAGTTTTTTCACTTATATAGACTTTTTGAGAGCTCTATCCACACTATAGCATCCAATCTAGCTTTAAAAACATTCTATAGAGGCTTTTTGGAGGTCAAGATGATGTCAAAAAATTATGAAATTTTGTGTTTATTCTATTCATGTCCCTATCTTGAGTACCATTCCCTTTGCTTTTACATTCTAGACCCAATCACTAATAAAAAAATGATTTTATGTAATAAATAAGCATTTTCACATGTATTTTGGGTAAAAATAAAAGAAAACCTAATTTGAGCAAGGATTTGAGATTAGAAAAAATAGAAGACCCCTTCCTCCTTTGCTTCCATGCTTGTGTTTCCCTTTTTCTGTGTTCTTCATCCTTTGACTCAGCTTTCACCCCTTTGGCTTTAAACACTTTCACTTGGTGATTTTTTATGCCGATTTTTAAGCTTCCTCCAACGTGAGGAAAATATTATAAAGTATCTTTAAAAGGTAATGATAACATTATGGTTTTTTTGAGTATTAGACAAGTTAACTCTTAACCTAGTTGTTAAGTCCTAAGAATGGGAAGCAAGAGGTTTTCAATTTCCACAAGTGACTCATGAGAGTGGTTTTCCTAAAGATTCTCTACAACCTTTTAGAAGCATTCACTTGAGTTAAATCAAGCACAGGGGGAGTGATGAGTACACCTAATACTAGTAGATTAAAATGGATGGTAAAGCAATGGTGGAGGTTGCACATGGATATGTGAACTCGAGTTAACTCTAGAGGTCACCATTAAACCAAATATCTATATAATGGTAGGTTGGATGGAGATTCACATGTCATCCTCTCTCATCTGTAGTCTAGAGGTCATTAGAGTCTCCCTTTGGCTCGAGAAGAAATTTATGAGAATGAGTTGGTGCAATTTACTATTTCTTGGATGGGGATCCTCTAGAATGGTGTACCAATGCCTCAAAATATTAGTGAGATTTCTTCCTAGCTTGTTGTTGTCATATGTGCTGAGTAATTGTGAAAATGATACACTACAACATATCAGGCGTATACCGAGGCTTCTACCGAGGAAAATGAATTGGCGCGATTTTGCCCCGACATCGGTGTAAGGGTCGGTGTAGGCGTCAGAACCAAAGCGTCGGTATAAGCGTCAGTATATGCGTCGGTATAAGCAATGATATAAGCGACGGTATGCCTCTAGGCAAAATAGTCGGTATAAGCATCGGTATATGCCTGGGGATACCGACGCTTATATCGTCGCCTATATCGACGACCATATCTGCAAAATTTTTTTGGGCAGAGTGTGTTGTCTCTTGCTACAGCAACATTCTCATGATGTTGTGTACCAAAAGACAATCCACTCTGCCCAAGAAAAACCCAACTACATGTGACATGTATGACAGGCAACAAAAAAATGATTTGATAAAGTAAAACATACTATCAAATACAAAAGACATGAGCAAAATGAATCATGAATTGTGTACAAAGAAATGGGACACATAGACATGATATTTATAAACAACAACTAGAACGCATGTATATGTGTGTCTGCCTATGTATATACATGTGTATGTGTACATGTATTATGTGTGTATATTTCTATATGTATAAATATTATCTGTATGTGTAAAAACCATAAAGCCCTAATCCTAAAGACCTAAACCTAAAACAGGTGTATGTGTATATGCTTGTGTATATATATATATATATATATATATATATATATATATATATATATATATATATATATATATATATATATATATATATATATATATATATATATATGTAGGTGAATATATATATGTGTATGTGTGTGTATGCATATGTGTATCTATGTTAAAATCCTAAAACCCTAATTCTGAAGACGTAGACCTAAAACATGTATATGTGTGTATGTGTGTATGCATGTGTATATATATGTGTATGTGTATATGTATTATGTGTTTATATGTGTATATGTGTGCATGCATGTGTGTATATATGTAAAATCCAAAAACCCTAACCCTAAAACATGCATATGTGTGTATGTATATGTCACATATGTGTATGTGTGTATGCATGTGTGTGTGTATGTGTGTATGCACGTGTATATATATGTGTGTGTGTGTGTCTATGAATATATGTGTGTGTGTATGTGTGTATGCACGTGTATATATATGTGTATGTGCATATGTATTATGTGTTCATATGTGTATATGTGTGTATGCATGTGTGTATATATGTAAAAGTCAAAAACCCTAACCCTAACCCTAAAACATGCATATGTGTGTATGATGTCACGTGTGTGTATGTATGCATGTGTGTGCATGTGACTCTCTCTCTCTCTATGTGTATGTGTGTATGTATGTATGTATGTATGTATGTATGTGTGTCTATATGTATGTATGCATGTGTGTGCATGTGACTCTCTCTCTCTCTCTATGTGTATGTGTGTATGTATGTATGTATGTATGTATGTATGTGTGTCTATATGTATGTATGCATGTGTGTGTATGTATGTATGTGTATGTGTATGTGTATGCGTATGTGTATGTGTATGCGTATGTGTATGTGTATGCGTATGTGTATGTGTATGTGTATGTGTATGTGTATGTGTATGTGTATGTGTATGTGTATGTGTATGTGTATGTGTATGTGTATGTGTATGTGTATGTGTATGTGTATGTGTATGTGTATGTGTATGTGTATGTGTATGTGTATGTGTATGTGTATGTGTATGTGTATGTGTATTGTATGTGTATGTGTATGTGTATGTGTATGTGTATGTGTATGTGTATGTGTATGTATATGTGTATGTGTATGTGTATGTGTATGTGTGTATGGATGTGTATATGTGTGCATGTGTGTATGTATTATGTGTCTATATGTGTAAAAGTAAAAAACCCTAATCCTAAAACCCTAACCCTAAAACATGTATATGTGTGTTTGTGTGGATGTATATGTGATGTGTGTGTATGTGTATGTGCATGTATGCATGTGTGTGTACACGTGTGTGCATGTACATGTGTGTGTGTATGTATGCATATGCATATGTGTATGTAATATGTATGCATCTGTGTGTATGTATCTCTATGTCTCTCTCTTTGCATATGCATATGTGTATGTTATATGTATGCATCTGTGTGTATGTATCTCTATGTCTCTCTCTTTGCATATGCATATGTGTATGTTATATGTATGCATCTGTGTGTATGTATCTCTATGTCTCTCTCTTTCTCTCTATCTATATCTGTCTCTTTATCTCTCCCTCTCTCATCTCTCTTTCATCTCTCTCTCTCATCTCTCTTTCATCTCTCTCTCTCCCTCTTTCTCTCTCTCTCTTATTCTCTCTCTCTCTATCTCTATTTATAGTAAATAACAAAACAAGCACTTACATCGATGTAATTCTTTTGAACGCTCTCATCAAAGCCCAATTGACATCGTCTCTTGTCAAATTCCAAAGAATCAATGCCAAAAATCTCCTGCAAAACAAAAGAAAAGAGAAACTCAAAAACCCTAATCCTAAAACCCTAACCCTAAAACATGTATATGTGTGTATGTGTGTATGTATATGTGATGTGTGTGTATGTGTATGTGCATGTATGCATGTGTGTGTATAGATATGTGAGTGTGTATACATATGTGAGTGTGTATTAATATGTGTGTGTGTATGTAATATGCATGTGTGTATGTATGTATGTGTGTGTGTACATGCATATGTGTGTGTATGTATGTATGCATATGCATGTGTGTATGCACATATGTGTGTGTATACATATGTGAGTGTGTATGTAATAACCAAAAATCTCCTGCAAAACAAAATAAAAGAGAAATTCATAAACCCTAAGCCTAAAACCCTAACCCTAAAACATGTATATGTGTGTATGTGTGTATGTATATGTGATGTGTGTGTATGTGTATGTGCATGTATGCATGTGTGTGTATACATATGTGAGTGTGTATATATATGTGTGTGTGTGTATGTAATATGCATGTGTGTATGTATGTATGTGTGTATGTACATGCATATGTGTGTGTATGTATGTATGCATATGCATGTGTGTATGCACATCTGTGTGTGTATACATATGTGAGTGTGTATGTATGTATGTATGTGTGTGTACAGGCAAATATGTGTGTATGTATGTATGCATATGCATGTGTGTATGTATACATGTGTGTGTGTACACGTGTGTATGGATATGTGTGTATACATGTATGTATGTATGTGAGTATGAGAATGAATATGTGTGTGTATGTATATGCATGTGTGTATCCAATATGCATGTGTGTATGTTATATGCATGTTTGTATGTGATATGCATGTATGTATGTATATTTTTGTATGCATGTGAGTATGTAATATGTATATGTATGTATATGCATGTGTGTATGTAATATGTATGTGAGTGTATATGTAATATGCATGTGTGTATGTAATATGTATGTGAGTATGTGTATGCATATGTGTGTGTATGTATGTATGCATCTCTCTCTCTATCTCATTCTCTTTCTATTTCATCTCTCTCTCTCTCTTTCACTCTCTCTCTATCTTTCTCTTTCATCTCTTTCTCTCTCTATGTTTCTCTAGATCTCTCTCTTTCTTTCATCTCTCTCTCTCTATCCCACTCTATCTCAATCGAAAACAAAACAATCACTTACATCGATGTAATTGTTTGGAGCGTTGTGATCAAGGTCCACTTAATGGTGCCCTTCGACGAATTCCAAAGATTTGATGCCAAAAAGCTCCTGTAAAACGAAAGAGAAGAGAAATTAGAAAAGGGAAAACACAAAGAAAGAGAAAGGGTGCTACAGTATGTGCAATTCTTACCAAAATTTCAGATCTAGAGAAACAGAGATGTAGAGAAAGAGAGAGAGAGAGAGAGAGAAAGAGAGAGAAAGAGAGAGATGTGTGTACACAATAGGTTCGGAATGTAGTTCGCACGCGCAAACTCGACAGTAGCAAAATTTGGTTCAAAATGCAAGCAGATGTCGAATTTTTGTTCTCCGGCCCGGTTAAAAGTTGCCTCGGTATAAGCGTCAGTATGAGCATCGGTATAAGCGTCAGTATAAGTGTCGGTATAAGCATCGGTAATTTACAGCAAAGTACCAACGCCTATAACGGCGCTCATACCGATGCCGTGTATACCGACGATTAAATGACCGTCAGTATTGCATCCATGGTTTTTCAAGCATTTTCAACGGTCATACCGATGCAGAGGGGTGACCGTCGGTATGGGAAACGTCGGTATGCCCCTCATATGTTGTAGTGATAGGGGTATGTCAAAAATACTACAATGGCTCTTTTTTTTCTTTTTTTTTGAGCAAAAACAAAATGTAAAAAATTGATGCAAATCGAAAAATAAAATACAATAGACCCCCAAGAGAAGGGAAGTCCAACAACAAAACAGAGGGGCCTCAGCTTGAGGGGGCAGAAAAACCCCAAACAGACATGTTACATTAGTAGGCTCTCAATATACAATTTTAGAAATTTGACCATATTTAATCCGATCTTTGAGTGTAAATGCAGCATTTTGTATCTCCAAGAGTTATAGTGGTACTTTTTAATGATTACAGTATGGAAAATTTCCTCAAGAGGAATTTCTTTAAAATAGGCCATACAATGATTCAGCATTCTTCTCATACCAACAAGACAGGAGAAGAGTTGATCTTTACAATTTCTATAAAAAATTTTGTTGTTCCTGTTCTTCCCTATTGACCAAAGAATGTGGGCCTTGAGCATCTGCCATAGTACAATATCCATCTTACTAGACTCTCCAATAAGGAGCTCTCTATATCCTGGCATTTTCATCCCTGAAGTCTTGTAGTAAAGATTAATACCATTCGAGAATCTTGTGGTAGACTTACATTTGAAGAATAGATGTTCCAAATCTTCTTCCATACCACAGAGACGACAAAGACTTCCATCAATTTTATACTTTCTAGCTTTGCTACCTATGTAGATTCCTTTATGAAGAATCAGCCACATCAAACAAGATTGCTTATTGGCAATAGGGAAAGACCAAGTACTCTAGAACCTGTACCTCCATTACTGTGAAGACCAAGATAGGTTCCACTTCCTATTCAGTCTTCTTGTTATTTCCCTCATGCTATTGAAAGTTCTTTTGTAATTGGAAAACATGTCCTAAGCCACTTCCCATATGGTTACTTTCTTCTCCGAGAGGTTGCATCCCAGCTTTTCCAGCAGCTTAAGTTTCTTTTCCTGAATTATCTGCTTACAAGACAAGATAGTGAATCAATTTCCATAATATCACTGTCTTCAATCACATTCCCGTCCCTATATAGATCCTCCCAGCAAACAAACCCATTCTTTTTACACTTATTCCATCTTATAGGTAGAGAAGAATTGGTAACATTAACATACCAATGTATCCACATAGATTCTTGCAAGAAAAAGAAAATATTATTAGCATACTAAACTAGCAGTTTATAATTCTCCTTGACCAACATCCAGGCTTTCTAGAAGTTGCAAACTAGGGAACTACCTTTTGAAACAAAAATAGCAAGGAAAATCACAATATCCCACAACAAAACATTATTCAAACTCTTATTACTTTTTAAACAAAACTTATTAGCATTTCTTTTTATCAAACAAGCCCAGAAGTCCTTAGAGTAGACAGCTCTAAGAATCCATTTGGCTGCCATCTGCAAAGCCATTCTTGTAGGGTATATTAATCCAAGGCCACCCTCTGGTTTCTTCATACATCAAATCTTCCAAGCTACCTTTGGGATTTTGGAGCCTCTCCACAAGAATCTCCTAGCCAAAGAGATGGCTTGAGCTACTTGCTTTTTAGTAGGCTACCAACAAGCCAAATAGTGAGTCAAAGAACGAAGAACGTAATGCTTAACTACAAAAGTTCTTTGAGAGATATCATGTTGCATGTCCATCCACTTGAAAACTTTAGCACGAAATTTATCTAAGACCCAGCTACATCTTTGGTCATTGGAAATTTCAAATCCCATAGGGATACCCAACAATCTGAAAACAGTACCTTTTTTAATCATATCACAACCTGCACAATTAACACATTCAGGAGTCAAAATATTAGAAGCAAAAAAACCAGTTTTACTATGATTAACAAAAGATCCACTAGCTAAGCAAAAAGGATTAAGGCACTTGAGAAAGTTGGCAACAAAAGAATCATCAACCCTCATTATCAAGTTTGTATCATCTGCAAACATTTGAAGACAAAGGTGAGATTGAGCTTGAGGGATCTCTATACCTTGTATTGTACCTTGATTGATGCAGTCCTTAACAAGCCAACCCAAAGCATCACTAGTCATAGCAAAAAGAAGGGGGGCCAGAGGACACCCTTGTCTTATGGACCTACACAACCTTTTTTCTTTTTTTAAGTAAAGGAATTTCAGCCTTAGCCTACTCTCCCAAACTTGTATTAAAAAAAGAAAGAAAAGTACAAGTGAAGGGGACTAGTGCCCATGGGATCCCCCAAACCCCACAATGCAGGGGTAGCTTTTATAGAGTTTAGAGGGCATTACAAAGGAGTTTAATCACCCTCTAAACACCCTCATGCGGGACCCACTTCGGTTTGAGTTCATTGTGGAACAAAATGAGGACTTGGTGGTGGCTGAAATGGGGGGATTTTTTGCAATGGATGATTTTTTTGTTAAGGAGGAACAGTGATTTCTCAATTGACCATTCTTTGGGGGAATCCCCAAAGTTATAAGCACATTTTCACGCCAGATTTTCCACAAGACCTCCCCTTTGATGGCATTCCAAAGAGTCGCAGAGCAGCCAATCGCTTCTCCAAGCAAAGCTTGTTTCCAGCTGATCTGATTCTGAAGTCTTATTTTCTTTCTGACAATCTGCTAGAGCTTGTTGGAGTAAGGACAAGTAAAGAAGATGTGAGAGACATCTTCGGTAGAACGGTGGCAGTGTTTGCACCAGGGAGACACCCCACAAATTTTGCTAGCTTTTAGGTTGGTCCCACACAACTTGAAAGGAGAGGATAGTTGACCATTCATAGCCACCTTAGAGTGAGAATTCCCAAAAGAAATACTAGAAAATTTGATAAACCACTTACCAGCTCCTATGTCATGCAGAGATTGGAGAATAAAATCCCATTCAATCCCATCATAAGCCTTATCAAAGTCAATCTTCAAGAATTAAGTATTAATGTTCATCTCTTTGGCATAATCAAGACCCTCCCAAATGGAAATGATGGCATCAAGAATATATGTACCTTTGATAAAACCTTTTTGCTTAGGGAGAATGATACTATCCATTAAGGAACTCAACCTCCTAGCTAGGGTGGAGGCATAAATTTTGTACAAAGAAGTCACACAAGAGATTGGTCTCCAATTGTTTAGGTCAGCCTTAGATCCTTTTTTGTGAGCCAATGTAATAACCCTAATATTGATGAAGGTAGAAAGGGAACCTCTTCTAATGGATTCTTGCCAGATCAAGAGAATAATCGACACCAACCTATCCTTAAACTCTTGAAACAGTTCATTAGGTATACCAGCATGACCAGGAGACTTACATGGTTTCAATTTACTAATGGTTTCTCTAACTTCACCAAGAGGGGAAGATCCAGAAGGGAGGCCAAACCATGAGGAATCATTTTCTTCCTTTTAAGAGAAATGGCAACTCTGGCACTCCAAATGTGTTCCCCTCTCTTGTGAGGCATAGAGAAAACATTGGTAAAGAAGCTAACAGCCTTCTATAGGTTCTCCTTCATACAAGTAGCATAATCACCATAACTTTTCTTAAACAAATGAATAAAATCTCTAGCTTTTTTCTTCCTCATGAGATCATGCATGTACTTATTAGGTTTGTCAAATTTTCGAGCTCAAAATTCTCTAGACGTGGCAAGGGCACCGCTAGCAAGAAGGTAGTCTTCATACCTCACCTTATCCTGAAGTTCAAGGATCTTCTGACTCTTGATGGTGTTGCTAAAATTAGAACACTTAATGTTTTCAATCTCTTTAAGGAGCATCATCCTTCTATTGTACCTAATAACCCTGGCCTTTTGCTTAAAAGAAGTAAGCACACATTGAATGTGCCTGATAGCTTCCTCTCAAGCCACGATGGGAGAGCAACCCTGGGCAAAATGATAGTTGAGGATGCTTTTTTCTCTTTCACAAGGGGAAGCCTAAGTAAAGAGATGTCCAGGTGAGCCCATCCCACTCTATAAGTAGGATTGTTACCATGCAGCTTAACAATTACGGCAGCACGGTCAGAGAGCTCAAGAGTAAGGTCGGAATCAGAGCTGGTATTCCAAAGCTCCTAGTACCTAGTCGTGTTCATATAGAATCTGTCTACTCTAGCAGACAACTTATTGTTAAGACTCTTGTTATTCCAAGTACAGCTAGAGTTAAAAAACAAGTCATAGAGATTGTGCATATTAACCAAAATAAACAAACTCTGTTTTTCATAGCCAGCAAACACATTGTCAATATTACCAATTCTATCAACACGCTTGGTAACCATATTAAAATAACTAGTCAAAATAATGTCCCCATTTAACTTACCAATTTCTTCCTAACATTTAGATCTATCTGAAGAATTATTGGCAGCATACACATAGACCAAAGTGAAATTCAGTGGGGCTTTGCACCTCAAAGCTATCCATTGGCTGGAGTCACTCACCACAACTTCTTCTACAAGATGGTAAAGGTTAGATTTTATGCCAATTGCTACACCTCCCTTTCCATTGTGGTTAGTACGATACCACAAAGACCTGCTTGGGACAATATTCAAGTTTTCCTTGAGTTGAAAACCTCCAACTTTTATCTCCTACAAACAGATGAAATCAGGGACTAAAGAGGAATCTTTTAGCCAATTGTTAATACTTTCTCCTTGTCAGTCTAGCACAATGGTGAGTACCAACGTGAGGAGATACACCTCATAAATGTCAATCCGTGGAGACGTGAGGACCGGTATGAAGACCGTGAGCAAGTGATGGCACAAGTGCGTGAGTGAAAGCACACAAGCATGCACACACATACACACACACGCACAAAGTAAGAGCAAGGAGTGGAACAATGGAAGATCTTCGATTATACAAGAGCTCTCTTACCAAGCTGAAATCTACAACAAACCAACCCCCAAAATGAGCTCTCCAGCCCTTTTTATAGTTTTTGAGTGGTTTTGGCCCTGTCCAGACCTAGTGTCTGGCCTAGATAAAAAATAGGTTCCAGGGCTTATTTGGGGGCTCAAACGGAGTCTAAAAATTATGAAAATTGGTAGGATGGTAGTTCTAATACTCCTCAAGCTCGAGGACTCCTCGGCTTGAACAAAATGGAGTTACAAAAATGGAAAATGGTATTTACAATGGTTTTTAGTGATAAAAATCACTATTTTTGTAGGGATTTCTTCTGAAAATTTGACACGTGCTTCTTGGAGCTCCCTACTTGCTCCTTCTTCTTGTGTGTCCACTTCCTTGATGCGCTTCCATGCTTTGTCCTTGATCTTGAGCTTCAACACTCCCCCCCTCTTGAGTCTGTCATCCCTGACAGACCCTTGTTGTAGTGGTCGTTCCATGTAGTACTTTGGGAGGTAGCGTCCTTTGCGTCCAACAGGGGCGATCCCTCTTCCCAATGTATCCTGGTCGTTTGTCTGGTTCTTCACTTTGCCACTGTTATCTCTTGCAGTTTGTAGTCCCTTTGTACGTACTTCTGCCTTGTATGCCATCTGGATGGTGCATTTGTGAGTTTTCCAAAACTGCTAGCTGCTCAAAGGAGGTGGTCAATGTTGATTGTGAGCAACTCTCGGTGGTGGATGGCTTCCTTGTTCTTGTTGTTGTCATCTTGATGTCGTCTGGTTCGTCCAGAGATGGCTTTTCATAGTTTTCATGCCAAGTACTTGTAACCCGTAATGAATGGTGGGTCAGTGCATTAGTGCATGGGTTGAACAAAATATGTGCCTTGTGCATGGCCTTGTAATGTGGCCCTACATATGCGTACTTGGAAAATGCATGGAAAGAAGTATGGTGCAAGAGATTGGGTCTTGAGCTAAGTGCTCAAGGGTATGCTGACGAAGAGGTTTCCTAATCTATCATGGTTATAGTGTTGTTGAAACATACACGTCTTACCATGGTGAAAGGTCGGTTGATTTTCATCTCTTCGTGTTGTAGTTCCATCATGGTGTTTGACCATCGGCTTGTCCTTTTTGTTGATGGATGTCCTTGCTGAAAGTTCGCTGATGAGCATTTTCAAGCACAGTCCTCTTCTTTGTCCCCTTTTTTTTTTTTTTTTGTTGTTGTTGTTGTTGTACACGATGGCATCAAACAAGAAGAAAGAGGTTAGTATCCATAACATATTTTGCATGTGAAAATTGTGTCTCATGTGCCTGGGATTTCTCAATTGTGTCTATGCACGGCCATGTAATGTGGCCCTATGTTGATGCATACTTTGGAAGTGCATGACCTCAATGGTTGCAAAAGACAAGGTTATGCCAAAGGCATATGGTTGCTGCACGTCAAGGCTTTTGATGTTACTCGCATAGTTGATGCATTCTTTGTTTGGAGGTGTCGATTGGATCTCGGAATGATGTAATCCTCCTAATGGGAACCCATTTCCGAATAGTATTTGGCCCTGTAGAGATCACCTCAGGCCAGTTCTTCTTTGGATGCTGTCCAAACTTTGGTATCCAGTGTGGTTGGCCCCTTGGTTCTGTGGATGTTGCTTGTGCTTTTGGCTTCCAAACCCATATCCTGGGTGAGTGCCTGCTTATTTTTGTAGAAGGGTTGAGTTTATCTTCTTTTGGTCTTTGTGCTCTGTTCTTACCCTTTGCTTTCCGTGGCTTCTTTGTTGAGGCCTTTCGCATGGTGGGGAGCATAGGCCTTTGGACGTGTAAGAGCTTCTTGGGTACCCACATCTATAATCGCCCTTGTTGAGCTGTAGCTAATTTTTTAGGCACCCAAATTTGTACCTGATTGTGGTCGGCCTTCATTGATAGCTTCGGTACCCAAATTTGATGGATTCTCCGTGCTTGACCCTGTCGTAGGTGCTTGGTCCTTCTGTTGTCATGGTCGATCTGGTTGGATGGGAGTCTTTGAGGCAACATCGATGGTTGTACTCCTTTTGTTACCCAGATCTGTGTCATGCCCAACACTTCTTTCCTCTTGAAGGCTCTTTGTCTATTTGATAGACTGGCTGTCTTGCACTGTTTTGCTTGCTTCTGAGGTTGAACTACTGTGGATGCTTTACTCTTTGAAAAAAAAGAAGAAGGTTCATCTTGCCTTTGCGACTGTCCTTCCGTGATTGCGTCCGTCTGGATCATAGAGCTTTTGACATCTACAACATCTTGTTCGAGAAGATTAGCCTTAGAGGAAAGAAGAGAGCGTGTGGTGTCTTGGTCAGTGGCCATGCAATTCTCCAATTCTAATGTAATGCATTGTTCATGTGCCCAAACATGAAGAAGTTGACTTCTTAGGTTCAAGTTGACAGCATGGTCGTAGATCCAATCTTGACCTAAGACAAGTGGCTCTGTGAGGTCCTCATCATGACACACTAGCATTTTGACTTTTATTGGAACATCTTGAAGGTAGATGGGAAGTTCCACCTCTCCCAAACAAGAGGTTTCCACACCTCCCAATCCTATGAGATAGGCTTCTATGGGCTTGATGTCCAATTGCAGGTCTTGGCAGTATGAAAGTCGAACTGCACTAGTTGCTACACCTGAATCAACTAATGCTCTCACAATCTTTACACTCTTTCCTCGTCCTACCTCTATAGTCACAAAGGGCCATCGATCAATTATTTGAGAAGTAGTTATGCCCGATTTTTGGCACATGTCCATGTGATATTTTGGAGCTTTTGTGTTGACATCTAGGCCTAGCCGCCGTAGCTTATTTCTTCTGATGCGCTCTCTTGCCTCTGCTTGTGCTTCTTCTCTAACCCTTAACTCCTCTTCTTTTCGCTTCTTAGCAGTGTTGAGTCTCATGAGCATTTCCTCTGTAAGAGGTTCTTGATATAACTTGACTCGGCATCCACTAATATAGTTTGGTAGGATATCACCTTCTAAAGTGGCCAATTGAACTGCACCGCTAGTGGAGAGTCTATTAATGATCATGGGTCCATATCCTCGTTTCTCCAGTTTGCGGGCATGTTGCTTTAGAGTATAAACCAGCACTAGATCTCCTTCCTTCAATCCTTTATCCTTTACATGGGCATCAAAGTATGCCTTTTGCCTTTTCTTTGCAGCATAAATGCCTGCTCCTGCCCGTAGCCTCGTCTCACCTAAGCGTTCTAGATCAAAGATCCTGGAAGACAACTCATGTCCATTCCACTCATGCTCTTGTGCTACTTTCAAGGCAGGGATTAGGAAGTCCAATGGTAGCACGGCATTCTGTCCAAAGACCATATGAAATGGGGTAGCATTGAGTACCGTTTTGTAGGCAACTCGGTATGCCCAAACAACATGATGAAGTTGTTTGTCCCAATCAGAGCGTTTATTATTTACAAGTTTCGTCAATACGTTACATAGGATCTTATTCGTGCTCTCGGCCTGTCCGTTGGCTTGTGGGTGATAAGGGGCAGACTTCTTGTGTATCACCATGAATTCTTGAAGGAGATGTTCAATGACCTCATTCAAGAAGTGCGTGCCTCTATCACTAACCAACTCTATTGGTAACCCATATCTAGTGAACACATTTTCGAATAAGAACTTAGCCGTTGTTTGAACATCATTCTTTGTTGTGGCTTTTACTTCCACCCACTTTGTAAGGTAATCTGTGGCTACAATAATGTATTCTGCATGGGAGTTTCTAGGTGGGGGGTTGATGGGACCTACAAAGTCTATACCCCACTTTGAAAATGCACGTCCTCCCATCATTGGCCTTAAAGGCATCTCGTCTTTTCTTATTGGATATTGGGCATGTTGGCATGTGTCACATTTCTTCACATAAGTATGTGCATCCATATGAAGAGTAGGCCACCAAAGTCCTGAGAATAGAATGGTCTTAATTACTCTGTCAGGCCCAAAGTGTCCACCTGCAGCACCACTGTGTGCAGTTTCTAAGACTTTCAAATAGTCTGATTCATGAACGCACAGTCTTAGGTAACCATCCTTGCCTCTTCGATATAGGTTGTCTCCTACTAAGGCATAGTCTTGAGCCTCTTGCTCCATGCTCCGTTTTCTTGCAAGACTAGCCTGATTGGGTAATGTTCCCGATCTCATGAACTCAACCAATGGAGCACTCCAATCTGGGATTAATGACACATGATAAAGAGTGGCATGCTCCACTGGGGGTCTCTTCTGGCACACTGGACAATTCTGGATCCACTCCTGTATTTCTTTGTCCATGCTAGGCCAATACACTCCTAAACATTTTAGATTCTGCAATGTTCGTTGTTTAGAGTAGTGATTTCCTAGCAGTCCCTCATGGGCTTGTTGCATCCAACTAGTATGTTCGTCGTCCTCAACACAACAAGCTAGTACACCCTCTGGATCTTGTTTGTACATGCTTCTGGCCAATATTTGATACTTTTGTGATCTTACAATTTCTTCTTTGCTTGTTTTCACATTTTTATTTGCAGGCCCAAAGGTTAGGACTGGTACCAACTTATTTGCCCATTTAGGAACAACTTCTAAATTGAACAGATAAGCATCTGGTAACTCATCCGACACTCCCTGCGGTGGCTCTCCTGAAGTGATACGAGAAAGATGGTCTGCCCTAAGATGGGTTCTACCTTTCCTGACAACAACTTCAAAGTCGTATTCCATTAGTAAGAGGAACCATCTCACCAAGCGGCCTGTATTGCAAGGTTTATTGACCAAATATAGTAAAGCTTGATGATCAGTGAAAAACTTGAACTTATTGGCCAATAAATAGTGTCTAAACTTTTTCACAGCGTATACCATGCCTAAGCCTTCTCTCTCTGTTGTGGTATAATTTCGTTCAACTGCATTTAATTGCCTACTAGCATATGCTATCGGCAAATCTAGGTTTCCTTCACCTGTGGGTTGTGCTAACACACATCCTATTGCATGATTGGAGGCATCTACATGGACATGAAAGGGTTTGCTCCAATCCGGAGTAGTCAATATTGGTGCTATGCACAAACGTCTTTTCAGCTCGTTGAAGGAATTCTCGCATTCCTCGTTCCACTCAAAATTTGTTAACAACCCATAAAGAGGTTTAGCTATGATGGCATACATGTGGATAAACCTACAGTAATATCCACAATGGCCCATAAAGGCTTGTACCTCTTTAACATTTCTTGGTCTTGGCAACTCTGCTATCGCTCTTACCTTGTCTTCATCTCTTGAAATTCCATCTTAGAAACAATGTGACCTAAGATCTTACCTTGTCGTACCATGAACACACACTTCTCTGGGTTCAGACACACTCAATAATCTCTACACTTGTTGAAGATTTGTCTGAGCTCAGGGATGTGGTATCTTCTTTGTTGGGAATGAGCACATAAGTCATCCACATATACTTCTAAGCTCTTCCGCAAGAACTCTTTGAAGACATGACACATGAGCCTTTGGAATGTTGCAGGTGCATTGGTGAGCCCAAATGGCATCACACAAAATGCAAAGATTCCCCATTCTGTGGCAAAGGCCGTTTTGTGTTGATCTTCGGGGGCAATGGCTACTTGGTTGTAACCTGAAAATCCATCAAGGAAGCTATAAACTTCCTTGCCTGCAACACGCTCCAATAGATGTTCGATGATTGGAAGTGGATAACTATCTCTTATCGTAGCGGCATTAACTTTTTTAAGGTTAATGCACACTCGCAATTTCCCATTCTTCTTGGGCACCACTACAATAGGGGACACCCATTCAGTGTGCTCAATCTCATAGATGAATCCAGCTTCAATCAGCCTGTCAATTTCCTCCTTTATTTTGGCTGCATAATTGTCATTATATGTGTAGGGCTTTTGTTTGGTGGGCTTGGCATCAGCGGTCATCGGAATCGTATGAGAGCAAATCTTTGGATCTACTCCTTTCAAGTCTCTATAGTGTCATGCGAACACATCCCTATATTCCGTTAATAGAGCTACAAGCTCTGCTTCTTCTTTTGCACTCAGGTCATCTCCTATGTACGTACATCGTTCTTCATTCCCTTCAATGGTCACTACAATTTTTTTGGTCCTTTCTTTATTGTCATATGCTTCTCCTATAATGGCCTCTCTCTTAGGCATCCGTACCAAAATTTTTCGGTCTTCCACTTCATATTTCTTGAAATTTTCTGGTACTTCAAACAATGATTCTTCCTCTTCTTGTTTCACTGCTTTTCTTTTCTTTTTCTTTTGACCTCCTTCACTTCCTTCCTTTAAATTTATCGTTTTAATACCCGTGAGGGGTTCTTCTTCTTTTTGGGTTAACACTCCTATGTCTTCTAAATAGTGTTCCTCTGAGTCAAAGTAAGTATCCATCACAATGGATTCTAGATCATCGTCATTCTCTTCTTCTTCTATGAACTCACTAGGATCACACTCTTCCAACAGGGGCTGACACATGAACACTGAAATATCATAACCCTCTTAGTCACAATGAGGTGTCCATTGTTCTTCATTGACTGCTATGTCCATGGTAGCTAAGATTTCTGCCCAACCATGAGGCTCAAATTCCTCATCTGGAAATATCATCGGTGTATAGGCTGGGTCTTTTATTGGTCTATCTCCTGGGGGAGTTCCTTCTTCTCTCGCTTTTAGGCGCTTTTCCTCTTCCTCTGCGACCTTGCACATCCACAAGTGAGTATCTTCATGCAGCCATGATGGATCAGGTGAACTTCCAAAATGCACGGAGATAGAATCTTCTTTCGCTTTGTGGATAGGATTCCATTGTAGGGGTGGTACATCTCTGAAGGTGTAATCCTTTAAATTGACCTTGGTGGTGACCCCTAAGTGTTGTAAGTACAAGGAGTTGGTTCCCCAATCCTGTACTATTTGCAATTGTCGTAGGAAGGGTCTTCCTAGGATCATCTCGTAGACATTATTTTTCTCAAAGTCACATATAGCAAATGTATGTTAATACTCTACACCACAAGTGGTTAGAGTTATCCCTTCGAGCAATCCTAGAGGTCTTTCAAAATGACCATCTGCCATTTGAAGTTTCATTCTCGTTGGTCTTAATGTGGGTTTGCCCCATCGCTTCCACAAGGAGGTGGTCGCAATAGCAACACCAGCACCCGAATCTACAATTGCTTTGGTTGTGTAACCTTGATAGGTGATCGAAAGATAAGTGTTACCTTCTTCACCTTCGCTCATGTCTCCTATCTTGTCGAGAGGTATCTCTGGAACTTTTTGCTTAGAGCCTACTTTTGGCATATTGGATTCAAGTTCAGGAACCTGATCCTTCACATGATTCCAGAGCTCAGGTTTTGCTTTGAGCAGCTCTTCCACAGTGAGATGGCATTGAACCTTAGTGTTCTTCACAACATCAGTGTTTCTTGGAATCACTGAGTCTTCATTTCTTACCAATATTGTGGGAGCTCTGATCTGGATAGATTCAGATTCCCATGGGCCTATGAAATGAGGCAACTCTTGTAAAGAATTAGATTCAAAATCTAATCTCTCATCCTCTTGTTGCTCTGTTTGATCTCCATAGATAGACGGGATGTCTTGGGGAAATTGATCATGAAGATCATCAATCTCAGGAATAGGAGGGGAATTACCCTTCTCCTTGGCCCATTTCTCTTCTTGTATTTCCCGCAAGAACTCTTGGGAGTACTGTTGAATTGAAGGAGGTATTCCAGCATCCGTGGAATTAGGAACATAAGCTCCCATTGGTGGTGAGCTTCCTCTTTCAAGAACTGGTTGAGCCTGTGGAGGTAAAGAAACTTGTGGTTTGTTTACCAACTGCTCTAATCTTTCTAGTAAGCCCTCGAACTGCAAATCTGATTTGACAGAGTTTGTATGATTGAACTTTTGACTAGTCTCAAGTATAGCTTGAGCTTGTTCCACCATTTTCATGCACATTTTCATCCGTTCAATCTCTAAATCTGCTCTCGGGTAACTCTTGTCCAAGTTTGCAGTTGTTGGCCCTTCTTGAAGACGAGCCTGGTAGGCCTTGAACATCATGTCCAAGCCTTCTGGGGTTGGATCTGCAAGAACAGACCCTGGTTGTGGGTTATTTACAACGGGTGGTGGGGTGGAATGAGGTGGAGTGGATGGAGCTTCGGTATGTGAGGGGCTTTGAGATGCAATGTCTTCTATTTTTGTTTTGGTATCCCTTAGGCTTTCTTCTAGCTCGGATAGCTTTTTGTTCCACTTGCGATTAGCCTTCTCTCTGGTATCCTTCCATGTTCTTGGCTTCCTCTTACTAGGCTCTCCTGACTCACTTGACTCCGATTGCTCGGATGGTTTTGCTTGTTGTGCAGCCTGTGCCCTAGTAACTGCCTGTACAGGAGCCACATTACTGCTACTTGAACTTGAATCTGCCACTAAGCCTACCACGTTGATGGGTGTAACCTTGGGTGCACTAGAGGGGTTTCTCGGACACTCTCTAAGAAGATGTTCCTGGCCACACTCAGGACAAAAGCCTTGTATTGTAATGTTTTGCCCTTGTCCTAGAGCTGGTTGGTGGGGGCATTCACGAATGAAATGGTCACCCTGACATCTAAAGCATGGTCCTCTAGGGGCTTGTGGTCTTACTTGTCTCAATTGGGGCCTAGGATTTGGATTCGTATACATGACATTGGAGTATTCTGGCTCCCAATTTTGTTCCATAGGTGGTGTCTCATATTGACACGGAGAAGTCTCACTTTGCTCAGGTGACTCTATATAATAAGCATGTGGACTATCTTCATGGAAGTAGTCTGAACCATGAGCGTGAGAATCATTTCTTGAGACCAATGGGGTTAGTGGCACCAATGCTCTATTAGGGTTCTCCTCCGCCATCGTATATTTAAGTGGGATCACATTGGCAGGAGCTGGCGGTTGGTTTCCTAGGACTGGTTGTGGCCTATATGGTGCCTGATATTGCTGCTGGTATTGAGGTTGATATTGTTGTGGCCTATAATATGGCTGTTGGTACTGATTCTGATACCTACCCTACTGGTAAGGTTGTTGATAATTTTGTCTAACAGCCTGCCTGTTATAGGGACAATCTTGGGTCGTATGATTTGTATATTTCCTCTCAATGGTGCAATATAGAGCATTAGGGTTTCCTTGGGGTTGAGTCGTTAACGGACAAACATTAGCCATGTGATCTCCTCCACATGTATAACATCGCTTCACTGAGATGACCCTTGGCATTTGTCTATTTTGAACTCCTAGCTTTTTGGCCACTTGCTCAGCTATCTCATCTATCTCAGTGGAGGTTCTAGAGGTATGACTTGTAGAACTATCAGAGTCCTTATAGAGTTTGGATAGTCCTAACTCCTCACCCAAGTTGTCTTCTATGTCAATGCATATCCGTACACACTCTTCTATGGATCTAGGCTCTTTCAAGTATACGTATGACCTTAATTTTGTGCTCAATAGGCCATCTAAAAACAGTGCCACCTGTTTGGCTGATGTGGGTAATTTTGGTACAGGGCATCTTTCCAAGTACTGTCTAAACCTTCTTCCTGCAGGTCGCACTGTTTCTTGGGGTGTCTGCTTGAAGCTGTGGATCAAGGATGATGTGTTATGTCTGATACCACTCTTGGAAAATTCTACAATGAATTCTTCTAAAAGCTGACCTATCTCTCTATAGTTGCGACTGTTTAGAGGTTGAAACCAAGCTAAGGCAGTACCCTTAAGAGTCAAACCAAATGCCTCAAACTGGGTGAATAAGTCTTCAACCTGTTCAGCTCTTAGCACTTGTTTGAACTCCGCCACATGATCATAAGGATCTCCAAATCCATCAAAGTAGTTCTTCATTGTCTTAACCACTTGAGAGGGTCTAAGGGTTCTTGAGTGCTCTCGTGGTCTAGGCAATGGGAAATCATGATCATCTCTTTGATGCCTATAAACTCTATGTCTCTCCCTTTCAGGTCTTTCCGTTCCATATCCTGATCTGTCTCTACCTACAGTGTCTGCAAAGCTTACCTCCGGTCTCTCTCTAGTTCTTTCCCTCTGGGTTTCATGAGTCTTGGATGACCGGCTCCTTGGAGGCCCTGGGAAACATTAGATCTTGGTGGAGGGAAAATTGATTCACCTTGCCAAGTGTAAGCATGTCTGTCATGATCTGATACCAAGAATAATTTTTGAGATGTGTGATCTAGATAGACAACTTTCCCTGGTGTCTCTGGATCCTTGAATTCATAGATGGTGACTACTGGGCTGGGTTGATCTGGCCTAAATCTCCAAAAGGCTTCCTCCGTTTCTCTATTCACGAATAGTTCTATGCTTTTATTATCTTGAGGAATGCATTCTGGAGTGAGCACTCTGGTTAAGACTGACTTACCTCTAGGGGTCTTGGGTTCTCCTCCTAGGTCTCCTTGCTCTAGGTCTCCTATCTCATTCTCAGGAATGATATTTCCAAACTCATCTGTCCTATCTGGTAAGTTGGTAACCACATACATGGTTCCTTCCTTATCAATGTAAGCACCCTCTTCAAACTTGACCACTGGGTGTTCAAGTCCAAAGGGTTGGTCAGGATTCTTGAGTTGAATCACTGATCGTCTTAGACCATCCTCATAGATGCGAGCACCTAATTGGTTGGTCCTGATATACTCCAATTGGGTCTTATAAGGACCTTCTGGTGTCTGTAAATAAGCAGTGCCTGAGCCACGTGTGGGTCTCTCCATGCTAAAAGACATTTCTGAGTCACTGGTTTCTGAACTTCGTGTGTACGGATAACCACTAAGCTGTTGAGCCCAAGACTTGGCTATATGGTTGACACTAGCCTCAGATGATCTAATGCTTTGTCTATCCTTGCCTAGGTGTCTGCCAGATCTCAGGTTCATAAGCCTTGGCTTCTAGTCCCAAAGTTCTCTTATATTGCTCAAAATCCTTTGGAACTCCTTGGTTTTCTAGTTTCCTTGAGGGTCAACTTCAAAACCAAAATCACAGCAAACGGATTTCATATGAGAAAGTTATGCCAGTTCAGGGTTCTAGGGTTTAAAACAGGGAAACAGGGTCTCTCAAGAAATGCTCCAAAATAGGCGATACACGATATTTGTAGGACACGATACTTGATACTTGAGGAACTCGATACACGATACTTGGTATGTATCGCGATACTTGAAGTAGGCGATACTCGATCTTCAACAAGTATCGTGAGCAAACTCCACGATACACGATCTTTGATAGGTATCGCGATCGCTGTATAACGATACACGATACTTGACTATCACGATACTCGGGCAAAATGATACTTAGCTCAAGACGATACACGATCAGTAACAAGTATCGAGATCGGTACGAAACGATACACGATACTTACCTTGTCACGATACACGATAGTTGAGAAATATAGCGATACTTGATGTCCACGATACTCGATCTTTGAACCAGACGATACACGATATTTCAAGGAAAACGATACGCGATCTCTGACCCAACGATCTTTGGCCTGAAACGGTACATGATCTTTCAACCTGAAAACGATACGTGATCTTTGGTAAGTATCGCAATCTCTGAGAAGCGATACACGATACTTAAGCCAAACGATACACGATCGCTGGTGAATATCGCGATGTTTGATCAAAACAATCTCTGGCCGAAACGATACACGATACCTCTCAAGTATCGTGATCTCTGGCCGAAACGATCTCTAGCCGAAACGATACACGATACCTGGGAAATATCGCGATACTCAACCACAGGAGATTCACGATACTTGTCAGGTATCGCGAAACCTCAACCGCGGGAGAAACACGATACTTGGGTTTTTTGGAGTCCAAATTCAAAAATTTTTGCAAATATGAATACCTTGTGTCCTCCTTGTCACTCCTATGTGTCTGTAGATGCAAAATCTTCCTTCAAACCCACGATATTGCACTCACGATACTTGGCGCAGGTTTCGTCACGTTTGGGGCTGTTCACTCAGATTTTCAGCTATTTTGGTGCTACTTCTTCAACGCCTCTGTTATGCACCCTCTCTAAGCTTCTTGCTCACAACCACAAGTAAAAACAAGGTGAATGTACTCTAAAAAATGGGAAAAAACTGAGAAGATGAAGGCGGGTGGAGATGGTGATGATGATGAAGATGAAGAAGAAGGAAAATTCAGAAACTGAACTGAAAATGATGATTTTTTTACCTTCCAATGTCGCTACTCTACGTCTTACCGTCACACGCTCGTCCTCGAAGCTCTCTCCCCGGCAACGGTGCCAAATTTGGTGTCACTCTAGCACAATGGTGAGTACCAACGTGAGGAGATACACCTCATAAATGTCAATCCGTGGAGACGTGAGGACCGGTATGAAGACCGTGAGCAAGTGATGGCACAAGTGCGTGAGTGAAAGCACACAAGCATGCACACACATACACACACACACGCACAAAGTAAGAGCAAGGAGTGGAACAATGGAAGATCTTCGATTATACAAGAGCTCTCTTACCAAGCTGAAATCTACAACAAGCCAACCCCCAAAATGAGCTCTCCAGCCCTTTTTATAGTTTTTGAGTGGTTTTGGCCCTGTCCAGACCTAGTGTCCGGCCTAGATAAAAAATAGGTTCCAGGGCTTATTTGGGGGCTCAAACGGAGTCTAAAAATTATGAAAATTGGTAGGATGGTAGTTCTAATACTCCTCAAGCTCGAGGACTCCTTGGCTTGAACAAAATGGAGTTACAAAAATGGAAAATGGTATTTACAATGGTTTTTAGTGATAAAAATCACTATTTTTGTAGGGATTTCTTCTGAAAATTTGACACGTGCTTCTTGGAGCTCCCTACTTGCTCCTTCTTCTTGTGTGTCCACTTCCTTGATGCGCTTCCATGCTTTGTCCTTGATCTTGAGCTTCAACACTCCTCTAATAGGTCAAAAAGCCTTTTCGTATTGAGGGAAATAATTTTGATGATATCCATAGCTAGAAGAAAAAGACAGGACAAACAATCAAACCAAAAATACACAAGGATTACTTTTTGTGGTTCTTGAGAGGCTTAACATTTGAGTTAGAAGATCTCGCCATCTCCTTTGTTTTTGTTTTATTCTTCTCCTTAGATTTAGGACTTGCTATCTTAGCTACAGTCATATAGACACCAGGTTCATTTAGAAAATCCAAAATTGTTTGAGCCATGTATTCCTCATCACTTTTATTAAGTTGTTCCATAAACACTTCATCGAGAGATTGAATAATATTAACCTCCTCATCATCTGAGGAGATAGAGTCGAATGAGTTACCTGATCTCGGGGTGGATTTATGAACACCCTTCTTACCCATAGTGGTCCAACCTTTCTCTTCCACTTGCTTGGGATTACGACCCTTATGTTGAGAATCAGGGGAACTTCCAATATCAGCCTGTTGAGTATCTGCAATTCTTGAGGAATCTGCAACAACATTGTTAGAGTCATCAAGTAGTTGAAAAGGGTTGAAAATCTCTTTCACCAGCCGTTCAAGTTTTAGGCCCAAGTTGAAAGTTTTCCTTCTAGTCTTGTTAGGGCCTTTTTTAACCCAATGCTCTTCCTTATTCTGCTCATCCTTTAGAGTGTCTATATGTTGCTTCTTAGTAGTACCACCCTTATTCTCCTTCATTTGTTTTCTATCCAACATGGGGCAATCTCTAATCAAGTGTCCCTGCCTATAGCAATGAAAACACGCATTAGGAAGGTTTTATAGAAACTTTTTTCTCATGCAATTTACATCCTTTAGAGTTTTTAAGCACAAGCACATATTCAATGCTCTTAGAAATGTCAACTTCAATCAATATTTGAGGATCCCATTTGGGATTAAAACCATTTCTAGGCCTTTGTCCCAAGACTTTGCCAATCTGAATCCCCATTTGTTCAATCCATGGATAATATTCAATTGGAAAATCAGGAAATTCAATCCAAACAGGCACCTTAGTAGTTTTGAGCCTCTAGGGTTAAAACAAGGAAACCATTTGAAAAATGAAATTGGGGTATTTCTAATAATCCAATGACCTTCAACAATGACCTGCATAGCATTATGAGCATCTTCAAAGAAGAAAAGAAAATAGTTATTGGGGAGATAGTGCACATGTTCAACAAAAAGCCCCCTACTTTCCGAGTTAACCCCCATCCAGTTCTTAAGCATTTCTTGAGCAGGCCAAGGCCCATGGCATAATCCAATAACTACTTTTTTCGACAAGTGATTATTACAACTTTGCAAAGAGGTACTCTCTATGATCAAAGTACAGTCATCCCTATCCTCTATCTCGGTGTCAAGATTAATCATGTGCTTTGGGAAGGCATTGGGCATTTCCTTAATTTTCTCATAGTCCACATCTATTTTCTCTTTACCCTTATTCACTTTACCATCAGCTTGAGGAACAGAAATACTTGGCAAGCCTTGATTATTGAACATGGAGAAAAGACCTTGATGTTGAGTCTACAATGCGTTCGCATATGACAAGCCTCCTTGTTTTTGGAGGTTAAAGTTAGGGTTTGAGAGTACTTGCTCTTCAAAACCTTCACCAGCTTTTGAACCGACATTCACAAGCCCCGGCTTAGTACTGCTTGAGTCAAACATCGGATTGAACATAGAGCTTAATGCACCATATGAGCCAGAGTGTAGCACAGAAGGCATTTAACCAAAAAAAAAATCTTTATTGTAAAATTCTTTTTATTTAAAATAGATTGAGAGGAGTTCCACCCACCCTCAAATGTAAGTTCCACCTTCCACCCTCAAATGTGAATATATAGCTGGTGGAATAGCTTACTTTTCCAGTTCGAGTTGGAGCTTCACTATAAGGCCTATTTGTTCCACCCATCAATGTGAAGCGAGCCTAAGGAAATGCTCCTTGCACCTAGCCTCAATGAAGTAGAGTCTGCTAACCCTCTTCTCGCTGGGAGTCCCCTTGGCTCTACTTCTCTTGATCCTTCAACTGACATGAGGAGGCAACTTCAAAGTGTGGCAACAATATATCCAAAATAGAGAGGTCTATCGACGAACCCTCCTCCCCATCTTTGATGTCTGTAAAAAATCCTTTCAGTAGTACTGTATCTCGGGTGGAAGAGGATCTCCTTCTTCTCCTTCTCTGGTAGTGTGAGTCCTGACTCTTTGGGGGTGGGGGGAGATCTAGTGTAGTCTTCCTTTGGTGCTGGTAGAAATGTGTGAGAGGGAGTTGGTGCAATTCACCACTCTTCTAATGGGGCCCTCTTTAAATGGTATACCTATGTTTCGGAATCTTAATGAGATTTCTACAGAGCTTCCCATTGTCAGATGTGTTGAGTAAATGTGATAGTGAGAATCATGTCCCAAGAATACTACAATGTCTCTCTCAGATCTCTAAATAAGCTAGGCATTTGTAAGTGAAATGGTCCTTATATTTCATCTCCTTGAAGAAAAATTTGCAAGCTTCTGCCCTTTGGGAATCCCCTTGGCTCTACCCTTCTTGATCTCCAACTAGTGCAACGAGGCAACTTTCATAGCATGTGGCAGATACATCCAAATAATCACGTCTATCAATGAATCCTTGTCCCCATTTTTTATATCTGCAGAAAATGCTCACAATAATACTTCATCTTGGGTGGAAGAGGATCTCATGGGCTAATTGATCCTATCAAATGTTTATCTATCATACCTCCCATCGAACCACACTCTTCTTAAGAACAAGACGACATATATGTATACATGCATGTAGTTACATATGTTTGTATGCATGGAGTGGGACTCCTTTCCTTCCCCACCTGTGGTTGTTTTTGTTTCTTTTTACAAGGTTTCTTCTAAGGGGTGGGTCATGTCTTTGCAACAACAATTCTGTTAAATGTACGATAGTTGGTTCCAAAGCTAACAGGGGAGGTTGGCTGGCAAATGGTGTGGCCATTTCCTCCTCCCAACCTACACTACAGAGTCAGATAGTTCTATGAGATCGGGTGGTTATGGTGTCGATGTCTTTCTTTTCTTTGTGATGCCGGATTTTGGTTGAGGTATGTTCAGAGGTTTAAAAGTCTCCATTATGAACTCCCATCGCTTATTGATCTTCTTCTTTCTCATAATTGTTGAACCCTTTGTGCGAAACATAGAGTGTGTGCAAGGCTATGATGAAGGGATACCTTGTCTATTGCTAGTGGGGGGTTCTCTTTTCTCTTTAAGCATCGATAAATAGTGCATGTTGGCATCATACATCCTCCAAAGAATTTGAATGAATGAAAGTATCCTTGCTCTCTTAAGAGTTGATCAAACAAGAAGGAAGAGGGGTGGCAACCACCAGCTTGAAGGATTTAAAGAACTCGTTAGTGAGTCCGTCGGGTCCCGGGCTTTTACCGAGAGGGAGGGCATCAATGACTTCAATGATTTCTGCTTCAGAGATAGGGGCATGAAGTAGGGAGTGGAGGTTAGGTGGTACCCTGCGGGGGGAAACCCTAGAAATGGCAGCCATACAGTCCCTTCTATGGTGGGAGAGAGGGTTCGAGGTCCCCAGGAGTCTCGTAAAGTGCCCTTCAATGATGCCAAGATTATCTTCTTCCGAATTGCTAACATTGCCATTTGAGTCTAGCAGAAGGGGAATCGTTTCTCTGTTATGTTTCCTTTTAAGGATACGACACATCTCTTTAGTGGGTCTGTCAGCTTTGCCAGCCCACCACTCCTTGAAGAAAATTTGCAAGTTTTTCCTTTGTATTTCTTCCTCGTATCTCAACACCGCTCTGACTTTTTGAAGACCATTCTGGGCTTGAGGTTTTCCTTTGTTCACTTCCTCCTCGAGCCGCCAGAGTCTGTGGTACAGAGCTCCCCTACGAGCCCGCCGCACAACCTCGAGCATCTTCTTGGTTCTAATCATGATCTTTCGAGATTTATCAACCGCACTTCTCCAGCACTTGGCTGGGGACAAGCCGGATGTGAACGCCTCCTTCCACACATCAGAAATTTCTTGATGGACGGAGGGGAGAGAGAAGGTGGTCGCATTGGCATGGAACCAAGGAGCTTTGCGGGTCTTGTTGGCAGGTTGAAAAGTGATCACGATCGGGTAGTGATCAGAAATGGTTAGGTCAGGACTGGGTGGCCCCACTGATGAGTAAAACTCTGAGAGATGTAGCATCTGTCAAGTCTAGCTTTCCTCGGCAGCTTGGAGGTTGACCAAGAAAAGCCATTCGAGTCTTTGAATTCGACCAAATCCAAGTGAAGTTTGGTCATGTCCCACATTTCTTTCTCCCGATTGTCGATGACCCTGCCCTTGCCCATCCATCTGTCCATGGGGTCCTCCACCATGTTGAAGTCTCCACAGAGAAGCACGTGGCTAGGTGAGGACCAAAAGGTTTCATCAAAGGCAGGTCTATCTTGGAAACCATTATAGATATTTGGGAAGGTATTCAATTTGCAAATGAGTCCAATCAAGATGTGGTCTTCCTCAAGATCGACTTTGACAAAGCCTACGACAGGCTAGAATGGGACTATATCCTGCAGTCGCTCCAAGATCTCGGATGTAGCCAGAAATTCACCAAGATGATCGCGACCCTTCTCGGAAACGCAACGACCCAAATTAACGTTAACGGCAAACTTTCGAAGGCGATCAAACTTAGAAGATCTATTAGACAAGGGTGCCCATTGGCTCCCCTTCTTTTTGCCATCGCCACTGAGGGGCTTAGCAGGCTTGTGGCACATCATGTGGAGGCTGGCAATATCAAAGGTCTCCGGTTGCCTCACGACCACAGTCAAATCACCATGAGACTATTTGCCGATGATATGAACACGTTCGTTCACAATGATAATACCAGCCTGGAGACATTCTGGAGGTGTCTTGCTACCTTTTGTGAAGCCTCTGGATCCAGAATCAACCACTCTAAGACCGCCTTCAGAGCTATAGTGGGATCTCATCCCGGCCTTCTCATTGATCATGGCTGTCAAATCATTCCGCAGGGCCAAATCTTTCGACTCCTCGGAATCCCCTTGGGGTTCGGTGTCTCTATGGAACAACGATGGAACTGGGTGCTGGCCAAACTTGAAAACAAGCTTAACTATTGGAGAGGTATGCAAATCAATCTCGCTGGGCGTGCGATGGTTATCAACACGTTCCTCCTCTCTTCTACCATCTATTTCCTTTCATGTTGGAGACCGAATGAGCAAGGCCTGTCCAAACTGAATAATATTTGTAGAAACTTTCTTTGGACGGGCGATCATAACAGAAGGGGGGTGCCTAAAATCATATGGGCCATCTGCACTAGCTCTAGAGATAGCGGGGGGCTTGGTATCCTGGACATTGGGTGTATGGCTAACAAACTGGCAGCCAAATGGATGATTAAGGCTTGGTGCAATAGGGAGGCCTCGTGGGCCAAGCTGATCTTCAGAAACAAGAATGAGTTGGCTCTCATGGGGTTCCCAAACTGGAAGAATCTTGACATCTTGACCCTGCTATTCTCCCCGATCCCCGTCTTCCCGAAAGGCTCCAATCTCGTGTGCTCCCTATGGAAGGGCTGGAATAAAGTCAAAAGCTTCACAAGAATCAGTGAGGACTGGAAGTGGGCGGCCGGTATCAGACAAAACGACTCTATCTAGTTTCCGATACATGGCATCCGGAGTGTGGAGTCTTGGAACATTCAAAATGCCAAGAAGCTATGGAACAAAGGCTTCAAAAAATGGAAACACCTCTGGAAACATGACACCAACAGCTGGATCAACTTCGAGGATATTAACCCTTGCATCAACATCTCGTACGAAGAATGGAACACTTTGCAAAGCAGATGCCTCGCATGGGATCGTCACAAGACTTGCCTTCTCATGGGACACGACACACCGAACTCACTTGGTCTCAAATGGCACAATGGGAATAGCCTATCCAAAATCCTGAACATCAAAGAAACGGTTGACCATCAGATCAACCTCAACAAGAAGTGGTGTCTGTCTTGGACGCGGCTTCGGTGGGACATGAAGTTCATGGGTATCTGGCACCCCCTTATAGAAATTAAGAAGTCTGTCCTCTTATGGCAAATTCTTCATCGAGGAATTTGGACCAACCATAAGGCTAGCAAAATTTGTGGGATCCCTCCTTGGTGCAAACGCTGCCACCGGTCTATCGAAGATGTCCCACACATCTTCTTTACTTGCCCCAACTCCAACAGAATGTGGCAGACGGTTGGAATGAAAATCAGACTTCAAAAACAGCCTAATTGGAAACAAGTCCTTTTGGGAGAAGCGATTGGCTGCTCCGTGGCACTCTGGAACGCCATCAGAGGGGAAGTCCTATGGAAAATATGGCGGGAAAGATGTGCTCTCAACTTTGGTGATCCCCCCAGTGAGTGGTCGATTGAGAAATCACTATTCCTCCTTGGCAAAAGGATTGTTAACAGTAAGAAATCCCCCCCATTCAGGCACCATCAAGTCCTCCTTTTGATCAATAACAAGCTCAAACCCAAGTGGGCCCCGCATGAGGGCGATGAGAGGGTGATTAATCTTCTTTGTAATGCAATCTAGGCTCTATACAAGCTTCCCCTGCTTTGTGGGATTTGGGGGGTCCCGTGGGCACTAGTCCCCTTCTATTGTACTTTTCTTTCTTTATTTAATTCAAGTCCGGGAGAGTAGGCTAACGCCGAACTTCCTTTATATTAAAAAAAAAAGAGAGTTGATCAAACAACATCTGATTCATGTATATATACTACAAAGGGCGCTCAATAATATGCACAAAGGCATTGAGAAATGCTCTTGATAGGCCCAACATTCTTGTATTGCTGGTTCATACAGGAATAAGTGTCAGAAAGGCTAATCCCCAACTTTAAATTAGCACCATGCCTTGCCTCAAAGTTTTTGAAAGGAGTGCTTTTAAGCCTACCTATTATGGGAATTTTAATGTGCAAGCATGGCCTTTATATCAATGGTGATTTTTTGTCTCTAGTTTGAGCACTAGTGACAACAACAATCCCTAGCAACTTCTCATGAGCCTCAAAGGTGGATAGAAACTCCATGTATATCTCTGCATCTACATGTACTATGGGAAGTGAGAGAAATGACTCTATTTGTAGGTTTCTCCAGGGTCCTGTTACATGCGAAACTTGATTAATCTCTTGAAACTCAGAGATGAGGTATACTATCTAGAAAAAATCTGTGGCGTGGCATGAAGATATGCATAGATGTCCGCTGCAACAAGATGAATCAGATTTTTACCTCTCTTGTGCAACCAAAAAGAAGGTATAGCAATTATTCTTTGGTAGGCTGACTCTTCATATCTCTAGTACCAACTCCTTTCATAGTCTATTGAATGATGTAGCTTCCATGTTTGCGATGTGACTATAATGAAGATGTTAGCAAAACCCCTTAGAAATTATGTTAGTTAAGATATTGGGGGTTAGGGAATGTTAGTAAAAATGCAAATGATATACAATGAAAAGTGTGTATAAGCCTTTAATTTCTAGGAATCACAACAATGCTTTATGCATGATAGGAAAAGCATACAAGCACTAATTTTGTACTCTTTGAAGATACCATCAAATTCGAATATGAGGCTTGTGGCATATGAGCTCCACTATTATCCTTATAATAAATTTCTCCTCATGATCAAATCAAAATTAAACAATGGAATGAATTTCTTATGAAGCACTCCTTGGCTATCAATCACCAGGACCAAATGATATGTAATGCTTATATAAGATGCTAGAACAATTTCGTTCAAGGTGATACAATTCACAAAAGGAAGTGTGCGGTTATCCAAGGTTAACAAATTTCTCGAATGAGCAAGTGAGAGCAATAATAGGAAAAAGAGAAGAGGACATAAGAAGAAAGGACTTGGCCCCTAGATATAATTGAACTTTATGTAAGTGGTGTCTGAAGTAAACAACATAGTTGCTAACTCATAGGCTTTGAGTAGAATTTTTGAATGCCTTTCCAAATGTGGAAATGCAAATGGGTATGGGCACTTGTATATGTCATTTTGATCTCATTTCTAAAGAGGCTTCTAATTTGTTATAGAAGAATTAACTTGAACAAGGCAAGTCCCATCACTTCTCCTTCTTTGTGAGTTTGTGTGCATGTTAGAGATTTCAATGTATGTAGGGAGTGTTCTCTACCCCTTCCCCATCATTTTCCACTATTTTCTTGCTTGTATGAAGTGTAGGGGGTCTCCGAGTGTAGGAAATTGTCTAATATTCAGTTTGTTGTCTCTGAGCTCAAAACGATTATGGTTTGCCTAGGTGCGGAGCATTGGGAGATGGTTAAGTAAATCTTTTAATGTTTGAGTCGCATACAACTACTTGAGTTTTCTTTATCCCATGGGAAGATCCTTAGTGCTAGATTTACATGATTTTTTAAACCTAGATTTTTGGGTTGCTATGCTACTTGTGTTTCCATTAGTGGTTTTGGCTTCATGCTTGGTAGCTTATGCATATGGTCTTTGAGCAACAATCAACCCACTCTGGTCACTTCTATTTGTGGGGCTGAATATAGGGAAACTTTCACAACTATTGTTGATTGTGTGTGTCTCAGACACCTTTTGGCTGATTTGGGTGTTTGTCACTCTTTCGTTGCCACCATCTTTTCTAACAATGCGAGTGCATTGGCTATTGCAGGGAACCCTGTGTTCCATGCTCACACAAAACACATTGAGGTGCAAAATCATTATGTCAGTGGAAGACTCTCTACTAGATAGATAAGTTGGGCTTATTTGCCCATACAAGATAATGTTGTTAAAATTTTCACAAAGGGCCTAGGGAGAAGTTTGAATATTTTCTCAAAGCTTTGGCCTTACTTGCTTTTGTGGATTGTTTTCATTCCACATAGCTTGGCGCTTTCTTATACATGGGTGCAAGATCCTTTTTCCCCACATTACTCCTAGCGGCCACCTGTTGATATATATCAATAGTGATGTGTGAACACATTTGGGGTTATCGGGAAATTTTAAGCTCTTTCTTGTTATTCCTTGTGTAGTTTTCATGCTACTATAGTCCTAGGACTCCAAAAAATATAATCATGATCTATGAGGAAAGATTTATTAAACTAAAGACCCAGAGAAAAACAATGAAAAATCTTGGAAAAGGTACATGCAATGAGAAGGAGAGACATGCACCAACTATCTCAAAACTTCACTTTCCAGATCCACACCAAGGAAATGAGGAAAATCCATGGGGTGCATCTACTCAGCCTAATTTTGAGTCAATCATTGCACCAAGTCTAGAATCTTTACCTAGATATTTAAGCCAATATGAATAAAGATTGGATTCTAGAATCTTATCACAAGACAACCATGTTATGCACAAAATGCAAAGAGCCAACACAAGGATCTCATGAGAATACTCCTTGGAAGCCATCTCTTGCCCAATAGGAAGTTATTTCCTCAAGGCACACCCAACACAGTTGTTGAAGATAAAATATATATTTCTTGGATCCACTCTTTTTTCATCATCATTTGTACCTTTTTCTACCTTTCATTCAGTTAATAAAGCACTCTTGTATAGGTGTGTGTGAGTGCCACACTAGAGAATAAGTGGGATTCATTCTCCTTTCAGTTGAGAAATCCCACATAGCATGCTTTTTTGCCGTTTTGTATATAAAGAGGTATCCACCTCTTCTTTTGGGAGAGCTTTTTGTAGAAGCAATGAGATAATGCTAGTTTGTAGTTAGACTCTTGCTCTCTTGTTGTCATGATGTGCATGCGTACTTGTTCTCTTCTTGTCTAACGCTTGTGACACGTTGATGTGCGATTATGTCGTGAGTATGCTTGTGATTACGATTATGTGCATCATTAGTGATGCTTGTATCGTGTCTTCTTGTTAATTATGTTGTTAATCATATGTTGATGAAGCACCATTACGTCTGATGAGTGCTTCTACGCAAACATTTGGGTCTCATGAGATGCTTCCTAGATTGATAAGTATGAGTTGTGATGCTACAACGTCAACAACTTTTGGTGCCATTGCCGGAGAGCATTCTCTTGTCACTTATGTGATGGTTTATGACGTGAAAGAGACGTGTATGCAAGTTTTTCATGACGATTTGTTGAGTTCTTCATTTATTTTACGCTCTTGTGAGCATTTGCGGCTTGCAAGATTCATAATAACTTGTTGAGATGAGCCATTTTTGGTGTGATGAGGATCCTCTTTTTGGGTGATTGATCCATCAGGTGTGGTGATTCTTCAAGATTACGAGTAGAATAGGAGTAGTCGTAGATATCTTTTAGTTTATTATGTTGATTGTTTCTACTAACATTGTTGATTTTTCTCTAATCATGTGTGAATAAGCTTTCTTTTGGGGTTCTTCTACAAAAATCATTGGAGTTTGACTCATCACTTGTATCACCAAGCTTCGATAAAAAGAAAGGAATACGAGCATTCAACAAATATGGAGCAAAAAAAAAGGTATAGGATTTTGATTTTTTATGCACCTTCACAATGCACTCTTGAAGTGAGAATGATAAGGAAACACACTACTTTCTTTCCGATGGGAAAGTCTGTGGAGAGCACATTCTTGCTGTCTTTTGCCCCTCAAGCAAACCCATGATAGTTCACTTCACTCCAACGGAGCATGGAAAGGATGGAAAGACATGTAGACATGATCTAGCTACATCAGACGAACAAGTACACTAACATTGGAGTTGATTGTTGTAGTTTATTATGTTGATTGTTTCTACTAACATTGTTGATTTTTCTCTAATCATGTGTGAATAAGCTTTCTTTTGGGGTTCTTCTACAAAAATCATTGGAGTTTGACTCATCACTTGTATCACCAAGCTTCGATAAAAAGAAAGGAATACGAGCATTCAACAAATATGGAGCAAAAAAAAAGGTATAGGATTTTGATTTTTTATGCACCTTCACAATGCACTCTTGAAGTGAGAATGATAAGGAAACACACTACTTTCTTTCCGATGGGAAAGTCTGTGGAGAGCACATTCTTGCTGTCTTTTGCCCCTCAAGCAAACCCATGATAGTTCACTTCACTCCAACGGAGCATGGAAAGGATGGAAAGACATGTAGACATGATCTAGCTACATCAGACGAACAAGTACACAACATGTTTCCTATTAAAGATAACAAGATCACTTACTACATCAACACCATTAGCATCTTTCTTGTGGTAGTTCTATATTCGCTAGATGGCATGCATTCTTTAGACAGGAAGTTGGATTGCGCATGATAGAGATGATAGGACTATGACAAAGCTACACTGATACATTCCATGAAGGTATAATGCATGAGTATAGTAAAAACCTTCCATGGCTAGATATTTTTTTCTAGCAGTCCGAAAAAAAGGCTAGACAATGGAAGAATAGCAGTTCGCTCATCCTTGCAACAGGCCTAGGTGTTGGCACAGTCATTTCCTTCCCTTAGGCAAGAAAGGCCAAAGATCTGGACAGAGCATTTAAGTCTAATTTTAATCGAGACCTTCAGGTTATAGAAACTGAGCCTAGGAGAAATGGCTGCCATATCAGAAAAGTGAGACCCCTGAGACGAGCTCTTAAAAGTTTGAAGGCGTGGATTGGGGGCTGGCAGTCTCAGAAAATGGAATCCTATTGCCGATGTCAAAGGCATAGACATCTGGAGCTTCAGGAGGACTGAGAATGTTCCTGTCAATGTGTTACACTCACAAGGATATATTTCAATAGGTTGTGAGCTATGTACTCCAGCACTGCTTCCTGGCATGGAAGGGAAGGGTGATGGTGACGGGAGGATGCAAAAGCAAAGGAGTGTGGTTTGCACAAGGGAAACATTGATACTGTTGAAACTAGTAATAATGGGATGTAGAATATAGCTTCTGTATCATACCTATTTCTAAGCAAGGACATCAAAGCCTTTTCTCGGGCTAAGAGAAAAAAGAGAATTCCTGGATTATAGTCGCTTATGCTCCATGGTGCCCTTATTGTCAGGCAAGGGAGGCATCATTCAAGTTGGCTATAAAGCTTTTTGGTACAAATTCGAGAATTTGGTGATAAGAAGAGAGGTGGAGTTGACGAAACCACAATTAGAAATGAGGAAATAGCACAACAACCCTTCTAAAAGGGTGCCTGGCATAATGAATTTTCGAGTTGTCCATGGATACTTCTAACAATGAGCGCAAGCAAGTATTGGCCTTTGTGGAGCATCACAATCAAGTCTATGTAGATAGTACAAGGTGGAAGCTCTCTGTTCTAGGTTACAAGCTGGGAATATTTTCACCTGCGGTGACAGGGCTGATGCACAGGGAGCATGAAGGTTATGGTCGGAGATTGCTACTCACCAAGGTAAAGATAACACTAGTGGGAATTTCCCTAAGTGAGTGAAGCAATCAGGAAGAAAATGAACAGTTTCCGCAGGGAAACCATACCGAGCATCATATAGTGACCCCTTCCTACTACCTGCCCTAATGGTACAGCTGAATAGGAAGAACTGAACTCTGATTTCCTTAGCCTCTCTATGGGAGAAGATTCACAAAATGGTGATGGTGTAGTCATGTAGAAGTACTGACGGATTAGAGAAAGCGACAGAACCTATAACAGGAAGCACACGAGAAATGATGAGCTTGGAAACAAGACTACTTGTAAAGGCAGAAGTAAAGGGAATTTTTAGGAAGCTTACTGAAGCCATAGGTATTAGGAACGGGAGAACCATGTGTGCATGAGCATTGTAAGCAAAGAAGAATCATGATTAAAATTTGAGAACTAGGCTATGAAGTGGGGACAATAGGAAGTCGAAGCAGCCTAGGAGACATGCGAGAATATTTAGCAGGAACTTAGAACTGTTGTGCATCAGCTGGTATCGAAGGGATCTACATAATTCTTGGTAATCACTGAATTAAGATGAGTTAAACTAAATGAGCTTGCTGCTGTCCTCAAGAGATTGTGAAGGATTCCTATGATAGGCACAGACCCAACACGCTTGTTTATCGTTGGGTCTTGCTTCACTTGGGAGCGATGCAATACCAAGGGGGAATGTTGCATGAATGGATTTTGTGGAAGCATTGACTGAAGCATCAGCTATAGAGTGTGTCATTCACTGTTTAAGCATGTCGGCTAAGCTTTTTCTTGGGGGGTCTTGGAATTACAGGTCCATCTACTGTGGTTAACGTGACTAGGGCAATACCAATGTTTTGGTGACATAGAAAGGGCCCTGTGAAGGAGTGGATGCTACAGGTAGAAGAAGCTTCAGTAAGAAACTTGAAGTTGATAGAACACAACTTATATTTATGGATGCTCAACTAGGAAATTGTTCTAGAACATTTTGTGCCGCAATTAACCTAAAATGTGAGAGGAATTTTGTAAGTATTGATGTAGTTCCCTTCATTAGTGAACAAATTCTTCCAACCAATTGTGATTTTGAGCATAGTTTGGGCATGATTGAAACAAGTGTGGTAGTAAATGAAGTATGTTCTAGAGAAATTTTTGATGTTTTGGATTGTATGCATGAAGATGTCATGTTAGGTTCCATTTGGTTCAAAAAATATAGGGAGAGGAAAGGGCCTTCATTCATGCAAATTTTGAAATCCCCCCTACTCATGATGTATTTAATGATCCTAATATGCATCCTCATTGTAACCAATGTGGTCATGAGCATTTGTCTATGGATTGTCCATATCATCCACATAAACACTCCCACAAAGGCAACATCCATCATGATTCTCATGTTGAAATAAATGGAAGTTGCTCATCTTACTTTGATTTACTTGAGTCACAGGAACTTTTGAAGAAGGGAGCAAAGGAGGATTTCAAGTGCTTGGAGGATGTGAAAGGGCCCTCCCTTCCTCTAAGTTTGGAATCTTCTCATGAATTTTGTATGAGTTCTACAGAAGATAAAGTGATATCTAGAGATTCTATGTGTAATACAGATAAATGCATCGCTGAATCTCTAGATCGATCTCAAACCACACAACCTTATGATCCATTACATGAGCATGATATATGTAAAGAAACTCAACCTTTGTTGAACTCCCCATGTAAAGATGAGTACATAGAAGGCCCAAAAGACCCATACATCAAGAAGAAGTCACATTTCCCTTGTAATGTAAAGCAAATTTGGGTGGCCAATAACTTACTTAGAGCCCAACCAAATCGCACTATGATATGGGTACCAAAGAAAGCTCTTATACAAAATCAACCCTCTCACACTAGACTTCATAATCTACGGTCTAGTTTCACATTGCCTTATCATCAAGAACGACCACTTTTGACAAAGGGATCCAAAGCAATAAAGTCAACACTCAGAAAAGATCCAAGGAGAAACCTCAAGGCTAAGACCAACAAAGCGAAGAGATATTGGCGGCCTAGAACCTCTTCGTGCAGCATCCATGGGTGTTGGACCCAACCTTGCCCAATGCATAGGATATGTTTAAGATGCACACCAAGTATGCACATGAATAGGGCCTCATCCAAAGGCCAAGCATTAAGCACACTTAGTTTAACCCAGACACAAAGAGGGCACATATACATAGATTTCAAAAATTTGCTTTTTATTTTTCTTTTTTCAGGATGGTGGACAAAGGTATCATCCATTTCAAATGGGTGATGGAAAAGCGAAGGTTCTTGGAGTTGGAGATTTGGAGGAAGCCTCATCATCACCTAAACCCTTGAGCACTTTTCTCAAGATCCATCATTTTTGCACCATTGTTTTTTGTATGCATTTTTAGAGTATGCATAAGATAGGTTCACATTACAAGACCGTGCATAGACACTTTTTTGTTTTCCGCCCATGCACCCTTAGTCCCCACTCATGCATATGGGCTAAGAAGAGATGAATTAAGTTCATCTATTTGTATCTATCATCTACATTTTTATCATTTCATGCTCATACATCATCCATCCATTAAAAAAAAAAAAAAGAGGCATTCTAGCATATTCATTCCCATCTATATGAGGCAAAAGAACCAAGTTAAAGCACTGGACTCCAAACAAAAAGCAAGATGAAGAAAAGCAACAAAGCAAAACACTCCAATGGTGTACGGATCATGCAAATCAAAAGGAACTCCTACACACTCTTCCACAAAAGCTCCATACTTGCAAAAGCTTTGTCGAGGACGACAAAGTCAAGGAGGGGGGGAGTGTTGAAGATAAAATATATATTTCTTTGATCCACTCTTTTTTCATCATCATTTATACCTTTTTCTACCTTTCATTCAGTCAATAAAGCACTCTTTTATAGGTGTGTGTGAGTGCCACACTAGAGAATAAGTGGGATTCATTCTCCTTTCAGTTGAGAAATCCCACATAGCATGCTTTTTTGCCATTTTGTATATAAAGAGGTCTCCACCTCTTCTTTTGGGAGAGCTTTTTGTAGAAGCAATGAGATAATGCTAGTTTGTAGTTAGACTCGATCTCTTGTCGTCATGATGTGCATGCGTACTTGTTCTCTTCTTGTCTAACGCTTGTGACACGTTGATGTGCAATTACGTCATGATTATGCTTGTGATTACGACTATGTGCATCATTAGTGATGCTTATATCGTGTCTTCTTGTTAATTACGTTGTTAATCATACGTTGACGAAGCGCCATTACGTCTGCTGAGTGCTTCTACGCAAACATTTGGGTCTCATGAGATGCTTCCTAGATTGACAAGTATGAGTTGTGATGCTACAACATCAACAACAGTCAAGTGGAAATCACTTCAAGCATTATTTAGGTACCTTTAGATAAAGTGCAAGAGTTTAATGAAGGAGATGAAGAGAATACGATCCAAAATGGCTATAACAAATTTAGGAGCAATAATAGGCATACGAACCACTAATATATGGAAAAAATAGGGAAAAATGATATTTAGGCCAACACATATGAAATTCTATTGGGTGCATGTAGAAGTGTGAGAGACACACGAGAAGCACACACAAGGAGCCCAAACGCAACGAGCCACGCAAAGGAGATAGATGGCTATAATAGCTATCTCCATTGATTATGAATATAATTGAAGTAAGAGTTGAATAATATTCCTAAGTACAAAGTACCACAATATATGAGAGTATCATGTATGTGGAAACATGGCCAAAACTAGAATAAAAAGTGCCCATGTATATGGAAAAGGTTCACATCAAAGCTACTCGAGGAACACATAAATGTAACAAACCCCCCTAGAGCAGATGATGTGAACACATATAGGGAGTCAGAGATCAACCCTTACTAGGCAATAAACATTGGATTTTGTGTAATAGCCAATACAATCTAACTATCAATGAGAATATGTGTAGCAACATCAATCTCCATGCAAAGATCCGTCAATAGGCATCTTAGTCATATACAATCATGTAGCTATGAAATTTGCCCTGTACTCAGCTTCACAACTCGATGTCACCACTGTAGGTTGCTTCTTATTCAACCAAGATATGCATGAGCCTCCAAGGAAAACGAAATTACCACTAGTGGACACGTGAGAATCATAGCAACCAGACCAATCACTATCTGTAAACACATGCAATCATGGTTGAATATCTCTACCATAAAATAGACCTAAAATCAAAAGTGCCTTTGAGATATCTAAACACACATTTCACTACTTGCTAATGCTTAGTTCGAGGGCTATGCATGAATCAACTCAACTGGGAAACTACATACTGTATAATTGGCATTGTGTTGCATGCATGTATATGACATAACACAAATTGATTATAAAGAGAAGTGTCAAATGAATCACTAGGTCCTCAATCGAGAACCTAAATCCTATCTCAATTGGTGTGGAAACTAGCTTGCAATCCTCAAAGTAAAAACATTGAAGTAATTTTTCAACCTACTTTGCCCGCCTCAATGGATACAAATTGGATGCCAAGATAGTAGCTCAAAAGGCCAAGATAAGCGACATCAAAAGTATGATGCAAATCAGCCATAAGGATGTCAAGTTTTGCATCACATGACCCAGTCAAGAGTATTCCATCACCATAAAGAACAAGCACTGTAAGATCATCCCCATCTTTGCGTAAATAGAGTGTGCTTTCAATTGGACTACATGTGAAGCCAAGGGAAATCAAGTGCTTATGGATTTTTTCATACCATGCACATGGAGATTGCTTGAGAACATACAAGGCTTTATGCAAGCATCAAACCATATGTTCTTTCCAATCTCATTGGGTAGCTAATGCAACCATGATATGAATGGTAGTTATATGTGAAGTAGGTCCAAAATTTTCCTCATAGTCAATGCCATATTGTTGCACATATGCTTTGGCAACCATTATAGCTTTGTAATGATCAATACTAACATCTGACTTTCTCTTGATCTTGTAAACCCATTTTTTACCAATGACATTTCTTTCACAAAACTTGCAAGTACCATTCCTATGTATGGAATGCATTTTTTATTGCATAGCACTCATCCAATGTGGATCATCACATGTGTCTTCAAAAGAAATTGGATCTTCATTACATGTTGTTGCAATAAGAGAATAATCCATGGAATTACTTGATGCATGGTGAGTGCTTAACCTTGTTCTACCAACTAAAGGTCAACTCAATTTGCTATCTTGTAAAGTTTGTTTCATCCAATTTGGCATAGTTTGTGCACTCTTGATAAACATGTGTTCATTATGTTATATATCATTAGCATGTATATCATGCAAGGGCTGAATTTCATGCTCCTTTTTACCCATATTTTGATGAAAATGTCCAACCACATGGTTGGAAATTTTTAGTAGTTCCAATCATGTTTGGTTGGAAAATTTTATCCATGTTTGGCTATAAATTATCTTCATTTCAGCCCCTTGCGCCTCACTTGGCTGGTCTACATGACCATAGTCAAATGCACCACTTTGGAACAAAGGCGTGAGTGTATCAAACAGATCTTGTGAGCTAAGTATTGACCACTTTTTGCACACAAGTAGAGGGGAAATTGAATTTTCAGAAATTTCCACATCTTGAATCACAATAAAAGAATATGCCTTACTTTCAAGACTATAACCAACAAATATACATTTCTTTGCCTTTTCATCAAGTTTGTGACATTGTTTTAATGGCACAAGAGCATATGCCAAATAATCAAACATGTGCATATGACTAACCATAGGTTTATGTCCATTCCAAGCTTCATAAAGAGTGATGAGTCTCAATGCTTTTGTAGGGTAGTGATTCAACACATAGTTTGCACACATCAATGCTTTCATCCAAAACTTGTTAGGAAGTTGCTTTCTTTAACCACACATCGTGCCATTTCAAGGAGTATATGGCACCATACATAGTTGTGAAATCCTCTTTCACCATACATTGTTGTGAAATTCCTCTTTCACCATACATTGGTGTGAAATTCCTCTTTCATGAAGAAAACATTAAACTCATGTGACATGTATTCACTACCATGATTCATACATAGAGTCAAAAGCTTATTTCTAGAAAAATTTTTAGCCAAGCTAAAAATGCTTTGAAGCAAAAAAACACCTCATTCTTTGCTTTCATAGGATATATCCATGTATGGCGAGTAACATCATCAATTTCCAAAAGATGGAGTCTTGATGGGACCACATACATCATTATGAACAAGCTGCAATTTTCTTGTAGTGTGTGTATGACTATCTTTTGGAAAAGAAGCACGATGCATTTCTCCAAGAATTCAGCCTTCACATGCACGCTTTTGAATTGGACTCAAGTGTTGGAAAACCAATAAGCATGTCCTTATTTTTCAAATAAAGCAAACTATTGAAGTTCAAGTGACCAAATTGAGCATGCCAAAGCTCCATTTCAGCCATGGGGGAAGTATGAGCAACCAAGGCATTTGAGGCAACCCTCTTGTATGTATCCAAGTAATACAAACCATTATATAATGTAATGGACATCACGATAATATCACAGTTGCTGAAATCATGAACCATACAATTATCATCAACGAAGTGTACATGAAGTCAAGCTTTGACAATCATGGGGAGGGGAAAAAGCTAAGCAGGTGGCTTGTGGCTCCAACCAATCATATTTCCCTAAATGGTAAAGAAGGGCCCTCTCTTTCAGAGCTTGAGAAAGGCTTGATGTTGCTGGGAAGTGCCATCAAGGTCTCCCTAAAGGTGGTCTAGCGGCCCACATAACATGTGGACCAACTCCAACCAAAAGTTCTACATAGTCTCGATCGAAGGAATCGTGTGCCACTCAAAGATGCGTTGACATCTTTCCTACCAAATGAACCACGTGGTGAGGCTATTGATCAACTCTGAATAAAGGTCGTCCTCACTACTCCATTAAGAGATGTTCAGATCTATAGTGATATCAATCAGCTTGCCCTGAATTAGTATAACCCTATTGTCAAGCTCATGCTTGTACTAGAGGTCGGGGCCAGAGAAAGAGAGCCCCAAGTAGTTGCACCCCAAGTGAAGGTCTCGGGCCCTGCTCACTAGGTAAGAAGCCTTAAGGACGAAGGATCGAGCCATTGCCACTCCCCCAAGTCCCAAAGGAGGTGACTCCCAAATCCAAAGACACCAATTAGGAAGAGTCTTAATGTTTACCATGATAGGGTCGATGTGCCAGTCTGATCCACACATGCCAACCACCCGAATGAGTTGAAAGGTAAAATTTTAAATGCTCATAGGCTCCGTCGATGAACAAATCATCAACCCCCTTGTTGCCAATCTCAAAGAAGAGAGTCCCATCTTGATGGATGCCCTAGGTAGCAATTAAGACCACAATCCACATAAAGTCCCCAAGCCATACCACCTATGCCTGGGGATCGATCTGAGTCCCCCAGTCCCTCGGAATCGTGGCCTCAACATCCCTGATCATCTAAGGTGCACCACATATCCTTATACATCTATCCTATTGGTACACCATAGGGAGAGCCTGAAAATTGAGCCAATTAGCCACAATGCACCTAGGGCCGCTAGAAAACTCTCGCAAGGAAACATGGGTGTAGGAGCCAGCCATGAAACCTCTCTTTGAGCGGATGAGGGGGTTCCAAGTAATAGGCTACTAGAGTTACTCCTCAATATGAGAGGGAGCGAGTTGCACAAGAGCGGGATGAAGTCTTCCAAGATTGCAAGATACTGGAAGCAAACCATTCCTTGTTGTAGTGGGAGATGTTTGTAGGACTCGTCTTAGTAAAAATCCATATGATCCTAGGCTACCAAGGCCCACAAGTGGCAGGAGCAAATAGGCCCAGTTGTTGCCAAGGAAAAGTGTGAGTACCTCCCAAGCAACCTTAGCACGAGCGGGACTGCCATCTCGGACAGATCATAAAAAAATCTATATTAGCTTCTAAATCTGGCTAATACAAGAACTCAAGAAGATCCAACATGATATGACATACCACATTGTAGCCAAGAGAACTTGGTTAGACACCACAACCTGTCAAACTAGAGAAAAACGAGGAGAGTTCCAATGAAGAAGCTTCCTCCTGATGGTCAAAAGGAGGGGAGATATCTGCTGCTCAGGCATAAGCTCTAGACTAATATGGCACTCAAGGAATCAATTGTCATGCCAAGGCGGATCCACTGAAATTGCCCACAAGGAAGCCACCTAAGTAGAGCATCCGAACAAATCTAGAAACCACATGACTTGTGCCACTCAATCTTGGCACTCGATGCATCATAAAATGTATCCAAAGGACGCTGAAATATGAATAAGTTGGCATCTCGGCCCTGCAAGTAAATCGTAGTATCATCAACAAACTCAGCATCCAGCAGATACTCATCCCTAAATTGGAGTTTGATACCCTATAGCCCAATGTCACGAGTAGTCAAGAAAGTGCTCATGGCCTCAGTAAAAAATAGAAATAGAGTGGGAGCCAAGGGGAAACCTTGATGAACCAACCTCAAGATACTGAACCCCTATCCTCGACCTCCCGCAACCAAAACCTAGCTATGGGTGGAATGATAAAGGGAACCAACACCCCTGATCCAACAAGCAGGAAAGCCCATACAATGCATAGTGTCCTCAAGAAAGGTCCAATGAACCCAATCATAGGATTTCTCAAAAACCAATAGAAGAACAACAAGAGGCTCGTCATGCATAGTGGCGAGGGATCTAGCTTCCTAGAAGGTGAAGATGTTGTCAAGGATACTATGACCCTTGAAAAATCTAGATGGAGTCAGATGGAACAAGGAATCTAGAAGTGGCTGCAATCTCAAACTCAAAGCTTTTGTAAGAATCTTGGAGGCAGATTTGAGAAGCATGATCGGGTGCTAGTGTTTGATCTAATCTAACTCCCCCCTCCTTGGAGATAAGGAAAATAAGACCCTCAAAAAGTGGAGGAAGGTGGCTCCCCTCTATAACCTCCTAGAAGGCAAGCCGGATCCTATCCCCTACTAGAAAACTACACAGCAAACCATCATCATGAGGATAGAAATTGCAAGCCATGCCACTCACTACATTAAGAATCTTGTTATCATTGAAAGGGTCCAAAAGCGAGGCTTGCTTCTCGTCAATCATAGAACATCGTAAACATCGTACATGTTGTAAGAAACAATTAAGGCTCTCCTACCAAGTCTCTAAGTGGGCCTCACTCGATAAAAGGGTACGGTAGAACTAGGTAGCAATCTCCTTTAGTTCCCTAGGCTCATTAGTATACAAACCATCCAGTCGACAAAGGTGCCTAAGCCCTCTACACACGTGCCATAGCCTAACCATAAAGAAAAACGCTGGAGACATATGATCACCAACCTAGGTCTAGTGCAAGGCCTACCTATGATGGAAGAAGGTAGATTTCCTGTCCTCAATCTCCCCCAACTCATGTTTTGCCTAGGCTAGTTGCAAGTCGATCCACTCCCACTTAGGATGATGCTTCAAGCATCACTTGAGGGAGGCAATACCTCTATGAAGGCATCACTTTCTCTCCTATGTAGGAGCCAATTGCTAACCGCACTCCTCATATAGAAACAAACTAATATGTTGCAGACGATTCAAAAGGGAGTGAGCCCAGTATCCCTCATCCTAAGAAAGTGGGACCAAATCATCTCAATGTGGTCAGAAAGACTCCCATAAGGCTGAACCTACTCAGGAATGCATAACACCATGGGACCTCTGGTGTCCTACTCCACAAAGGAGACAACCACATGGGCATGATCCACAAAGTAAGAGCCCGCTAGAATACATGTCCTACCACCACAATCAGCCAATACATCATTGACATACATGCAATCAATCTTGGACATGTTCATTCCTCCAATATACCTATCAGAATGAGAGAAAAGAAGGCTTCGCTTCTCATTGATAAAACCATCAATGTGCCACACATCATGTAACCTCAAGGTCATACAAAGACACTCCCAAGCCACAAGCTCAAAGCCATGCACAATGGTTTGACTACCTCCTGGGCAATCCTCAGGAGCCTCAATCATGTTGAAGTCTCCTACAACACACCAGGCATCAACACAAGGAACAACATCAGTGATCTAGGACCAGAAAGTGGCACCAACACTCATGGCTTGATGTGTATATGGTCAAGATTCCATACCTCAGGCTACCATGCTACAAGATAAGCGAGATGGCCTTGCTCGAGATAATCTTTCCCCTATCCACAATCACATACTTCCAACACTCTCCCATTAAAATTCATATACCACCCTAGGAGCTATTCCAATAGACCAAAAGACCTCTTGATGCCTTTGGAAAAGATGTCTACACTACCATGTACATCCCAAGGATAGATGATGATCTTGGAGCATAAGGACATCAGTGGACCTACCAACCAAGCATTGGTGGAGCTCCTAAGGAAGGTGGGCCTATAGCACAAAAATTAAGGCCCACCCAATCCTTGAACATTCCATGAGAGAGCCTTCATGGGGATGGGGCAAATCAAGTTTCTATAGTAGTAGTGATCTGTGCCAACTTTGAGGTTGGTTTAGATGGGGGGTAATCTGAGTCCAAGCATCCTCGATAGGCAACCATATGCTCCTGTAACACCTTGCACAAACTAAGCTAGGTGGACTCCCCTGTAGCCTATGCCTACTACTAGCCAAGCTCCTCCTCATGGATATACACATAGCAAGGTTTAGTTTGAGAGTCCACAATCACATATAGAATAAGATGGCTCTCGTTAACATCATGAATGAAAAGAAACTGAGCACATTCCCAGGCACTGATAAACAAGTCAGTGATATCCAGCTCCCCAAGGTGAACTTGATGACCTGTGACCAGAAAAATTGCAAAGCTTTCCCAAGATATAAATTAGGTTGCGAGGCCCCAGAAAGGGGAAAAAAATGCCACTGGTGACTCTAGGGCACATTGACTATGAGACACAAGAGCCACTGCATGGACCCCAATAGGAGTGGCAAGCAAGTCCTCTTGTTCATCGAAGAATCTCACAAACTCATAACCTAAGCACTCCCCTCCCGTAGATGGTAGCTGAAACTCACCAGGCCTGGAGGAATAGTAGTCAATGGAGACATACTTATTGAGAGATGAGGGTGTGAGGAGATTGACACTCATCGGCTACCCGACTCACTTGGAAGTTAGTGTCCAAGGACTGTGGAGGACCAAGAGGCAAAGAATCGGATGGCTGAATAGGCCAAGGAGAAGTGGACAACCCAAGGGAGGATAACTAAGGAGCAAGAACCATAGATGAACACCCGAAAGGGGGTGCCAAAGTAATATCATAAGCCCCTGCTAGGATGGGACGCGTGGCTAGAAGGAGTCTATGGGAAGACAAAATGAAAAAATGACCAGTTCTGACTATTTGGAGCTCTTGCCTCTTTCTCTAGCATGTGAAGAAGTTTGTGCCTCCTTCTTAACTTACCACTTTGCCCACTACATGCCACTTACTACAAGGCGACTTACTACAAGGCAGATAGTTTATCTTTTACTCATCATGAATTTTGACTAGATTTTTTTTTCTTTTTTTTCTTTTCTCTTCTTTTCCTTTATATTTATATTTGGTAAATTTATCGAAGCATAGCTCATGAGCTTTCAAATTTATCTCTAACAGTGGGGACACTGAGTAGGGGAATGTGAAGCCACTTGCCTTGGGGGCTGCCTGGTCAGCCTCTTAGTCCGTGATGGGCACACCTTTGTGGGATGGCCAACCTTGTGAGAGGCAAAGCACTGAAGGCCCGAGTAATCCACCTTTTGAATCAAACATCCTCTTGAAAATAAAGAAAGCTCTATCTCCAGTGGTAGTTGCATGGGGTCGAGGATGAGAATCATCATGAAGGGAATGTTGATCGCCTTAGCCACAATCGAGGCTACCATCTTGGGGACCTCCAAAAAGAGCCAAGAGACCCTCCAATCTGTGGCAAGAAGGGGAAATTCTCACATCGAAGGTCAAGGAAACAAGCCATCATTGGAAATGCATGTGTTTCACCGAAAAGGTAGGCCGAGGAAGAGGTCACCATAGCATTAAAACCATGTGTCTAGGGGTAGTCATACGCATGACTACCCCTAGACCCACCCAAACCATAATAGGAAAAATTGTGATCATGTGGGTGTATTCTTTTGGAAATCCAAGCTCCACCTAGAAAAAGATGCAACCCAAGGGCTGGATACTAACCAACTTGCTAACCTTAGCAAGCAAGCTACTCTGAAGAAGGTCTCTGAGCTCACCACAGCTTGGATGAAGACCGATGATTTTGCAGACCACTGATGAAGCTTGAAGTTGTTCAACTTCAGATGCTAGGCTCCCTCTATCCTCATCAGTAAGGGAGAGTCAGATGGGCAATGGAGTGGAGTCGGGCAAGGGGGCTTCACAAGAGTCCCTCTAGGGGGTAGATTCCATGTCCATTCATGTCTGACATATGTAGGGAAGGTTAAAGCAGAGGGGAGCCTAGGAAAAAACCCCTACTTGCTAAGAGCAGTGCTAAAAAAACCTTCTTTTACTTTTCCTTCTATCTTTGTTTCTTTCTTAATTTCTTCTTCTTTTTCTACTTCTCTCTTGCTCTACCTATTTATTTTGTTCTATCATGTTTTTAGCCAATGCTCCAAGCCAAAGGAGAGGGAGGGAGAAGAGGGGGAGAGGGTGGGGTAGCGGGGGTGGAGATTGGAGGGGAGGAAGGGAGGCCATGAGGAGGTAAGGGTTGCACGGGAGGCATGGGGGATCCAAGCGGGGGAGGGGGCTATAGATGGGGGGTTAGCACAAGGAGGAGGCAAGGATGGAGGGACGAGGCAGGAAGGAAGGGATGGAGCATAGAGAAGAAGAGGGGAGGAAGATGGGAAACAACCAAATAGGTAGTGGGGGAGGAGTTGCGGAGTACGTGCCAACAAACTGGTCTCTTGTAGTTGTAACATTAACCAGTAATGAACTTGGTATCCTCAACAAGAACACATGTGACATAGAAGATTGTGCCTAAGTCCAAATAGTGTTCCATAACAGAGATTTTGAGCCATATTCATGGACTCGAATAATGGCTACTATGGATGTCTCTATCAATGAAAAAGTGGAAGAGAAATTTTAGTAGGGAGAATGGGTATGATCTCTTTATGATCAGTATCTTTACTCCAAATAACCCAATATTAGAACACATTCTTGATGAGTCATTCTAGCACTCATTGATAAGTGGTCCTAGCTAGAAACCACACATTCTATGAGCATAATCAAGTGGTGGCTTGACCTAACATGCCAAATAATCAAACCGAGAATTGGCCTTTCCAAGAGCATAGAACCATGTACCTAGATGATGGTTAACACACGGAATGGACAAAGAGCACCTAACATAAGTAAACATACACTCACACCACCTCTTACATACTCTACCTTGCATTCTGACACACACCTATTAGTCAATATTAAAAATGATAATATCTTTTAGCTCAGATACAAAATGTAGTCAATAGTGGGTGTAGTTCAAAAGCATTGTGACTCTCTTATGTGAAGTTATGACACATAAAAATTAGGTATTGGGAATCACCTACCTACACTTTGATGCTCCTAAAACATAGAACATGCAAGGCAATGATTAAAAAAGAGGGGATTTGCACTAGATTACCATGGCAAGTGCAAAAACTGTTTTAAGTCAGAAAGGGAGAGGTACAAACAGAGTGGGCTCTCATATGTTCAAAATCCATGATAAGCAAGATAGAGAGTAATTCTCTATAAAAATACACATGGGCAAGACTCTAAAGATGTGACTTGTATTGCATGAATCAAAAGTACTTATTTATAAAAAAATGTAGGCCATTTGTCAAGGGAAAGGGGATAAATAAGAGAGATCTCACACACTCTCACATCTAAAAAGAGGAGCACATATAGATTAAGGCAAGGAAGAAAGATCTTGTTGTTATTCTTCTATTACGTAAGAGAATATACAAGAGTGACCTAAGAACCCTCCATACTAGTTTCTTTGCCTCTTTAATGATTTCTTCATTATGACCACCTACAATCAAGTCATCAACATAAATAGCCATGATCGTGATGCCATCACCACCCTTCCTTTCATATAATGAGTGATCAACATCACACATAGAAAATCCAATGGAGATTAAATAATATGCAATTCTTGCATGCCAAGCATGCGAGCCTTGTTTAAGCCCATACAGAATCTTGTGCAACTTCCAACCATATTCTAGCGCTTTGAATCCTCATATCCTTGTGGTTGGTCCATGTATACTTCTTCCTATAACTCACCATGCAAGAAAGCATTCTTCACATCCATCTGATGCAAAATCCATCCTTTTGATGTAGCCAATGCATCAAGTGTTCTGATAGTAACCATTTTAGCTACAAGGCTAAAATTTTCCTCATAATGAATGCCACATATATGTGCATATCCTTCTGCTACCAATCATGCTTTGTACTTGCTTATGCTATCATTGAACATTGTGCTTTACCTTGTAAATCCACTTGCAACCTATGGGTTTCTTTCTTAGTAGTAATGGAACCAACTTCCATGTTTCATTTCCACAAAGTGTAGCAATCTCCTCATCCATAGCTTTCTCCCAATCTGCATTTCCAATTGCATCTTCAAAATAAGAAGGTTCAACATCTTGTGTTACCTTGGTCATGTAGGAACAATGATGAGCCATGTAACTATCATATGTTAATGGTTGCATTGAATTGTGCATCCTATGAGATCTTCTTGGTCTTGGATAACTTCCTCTTGTTATTTATTATCTGCATATGCTTTCTTGTTGAGATATCAAGCTCAACATGTGATGATCGAGGATTATACGTATCACTTTTTCATTTCTCTATGTATAGTAATCATGCCGGTATATGTCATGGATACTTCAGTAAGCTTTACTAGATTTATCAATTGATAGTGATGTCACATTTCTTTTTTGGCCAGGTCACTCATTTGTCGAACTTAGGATTTTTCTTATGTACTATTCTTTATATATTGCACTAGATGTATTGTTGTATTAGGTCATTCTTGTATATTATCCTTATGTAATAGAAAAAGAAGATCATTCTTCCTTGCCACAATCTATATGTGCTCTTTTCTTTGTGTGTGAGAATGTGTCAGAGCTCTCTCCCTTATCTCCTTTCTCTTGACATGGTATTAGAGCCATTGTGGTTGTAGAGAGATCATTGACAAGGAGAACAAGGAAGAATCCATTTTGAGCCCACAAGGGGGGTCCATAGAGAAAAAGGATTAGTTTGCAAAGCTGTAACTTGCGTTCTATTTGACAACACTCAAATATTATAGATATAAAATTTCAAGCGGTTCTTATGTATTGTTGATACATGAAAATTGTATTTTTATGAGATCAAATTGTCATGTTAGAGTGTGATCCTTTTCAAACAAAGGTACTGCTTCTAGTTTTTTTGTCGTGTTGTGAATTGTCTTAGGCCATCCGTATTGTAATTTGTAATTATCCGGCATTTTTGGTGAAGCATCGTATCGGCCAATCGTTGTAATATCTTCACAAGTTTATATAAAGAAGATTCACATATGTGTGAAATCTTGGCATGATGAGTCCGTAGGACCCGTTCGCGGTGGGAGGATCATGGTGTTGATGAATTTCTCTTAACTATTCTATTCAATACCACCTTTGTTGATTCTCTATTAGTTAATCATTAAATATTAAGCATGGTGATTAAGTTAAGTTGTGGTAAATATTAATTACAAAAGTTGGTCTAGTGAAGTATTGTACGTTATTTGTGAAAGTTAAACTGGTTGCTAAGTTATGTGCAATGTTTTCTGTAAGTGAATACGGTGATGAAGGTATATCATTGACTATAAAGTGAAGCAGTAATGAGGTTAGGTGATAATCTATAAGTATTTCAAAGTATTGATGTGCGGTGAAGTATAGAGTTAAGATTGAATAACATTCAATGAAAGCTACTACAAAATATGAAATGGACAATAGTACTATATTTTTAGTAAATTAGTTTAATATATTACCTTATTAGTAGGAGTGGGAAAAATAAAAGGGATCCTATCTACAGGATTCTGCCACCCCAAGAACCTTTACAACCAATCCTATCCACTTAGTCTTACTAGAAAAGGTTGGATAAGGAACAGAGGTTAACACTACCGCTGTCTATGGGAAGCAGAGCTCAATTTTTTGAGAGAGGCCTAGAGTACATTTTCTAAGTGGAGATTAATTTCTACATGTCAGTAACACATTCCATCGAGACTTACCCAAAGTATCGAAGTGATAAGCATCTCATGCAAGTGAACGGTGCACTGAGGACGCCACCGTGGAGTAGTATTGATAGTGTTATGTGTGAAGGGAGAAGCAATAGTGGATTGGCATCACAACATTTTCTTGTATCCGGTCTGCAAAACATACCAGAATCAAATCTGGTACCCTTTGATACTAGTCCAATGTCTTGTGTCTTTACCAAACTTGTTGGTAGTCCAATACCGGCCAAACAATTGAGGAAGTTGTTGTGGATATTAACAAGCTTATTAAACCTATTTTGAAGGAAATAGCTCACAGTTTAGGGTGGAGTACCCCTATTGAATGCCATAGTGAAGTAGAATTTCCAAAGTTCTGGAGTGATAGAAAGATTTTCTTATCTGAAGAGTAGCACCTGACCCAAAAATTAAACATCCAACTTCCAAGAAACTAGTTTCCTCACCACAAACCAGAGCCAATAAGTAATTTTCATTCTAAGAAAGTAGTATATGCGCATGTAGAAACAATGGTAGACACACAAAATAATCAGCAAGGATGACAACAAGAATGTTACCGAAGACAACCCATTATGGGAGTGACTTATGCAAAATTTGGGGGATTCTCAAGTGATGACCTAGATGTGCATGTTCGAAATTAATTGATTTTTTTCTCACAACCTTCTCTCTTACATAGTGATAATGTACTTCAATATGTTTAGTCCTTGCATGAAAAATTGGATTGGTAGCCAAGTGAATGGAGCTCATGTTGTCACCAAAAATATCTGGAGTTCCAATCTCCAATCCAAGATATGTGAATGGTGTGTTCATCCATATTTCTTCTTGAGTAGCTATGGCAAAACCTCTATATTCAGCTTCAGTGGGAGAGAGTGCAACTGTGGTTGCTTCTTGGATGACCATGAGACAAGTTTTGAACCTGCAAAGGTAAGATATCCTCAGATGCTCCTTCTGTCTTCCTTGGAGCCAGCCCAATCTGCATCAGAGAACAATTTCAAACTTAAATCAGATACATAAGTGTAGTATAACCCTTCATTCATGGTCCCTTTGAGATATCTGAGTATCCTCTTGGTAGCTTCCATGTGAGTTTACTTGGGTGTGTGCATAGATTGACTTAGCACACTCACACTATAACATATATCAACCCTAGTCAATGTGGCATAGTTCAAACTACCCACAAGGCTTTGATAACTTGTCACATCTTCTATAAGTTCACCTTCATGTGAGCTCAATTTGTGATTAACCTCCATTGGAGTACCTGCAATCCTACAATCTTGCATCTTGAATTTTTTCAATAATTCTTTAATGTAATTTCTTTGAGTAAGATATATACCATGATCCTTCTAAACCACTTCCAATCCTAGGAAGTATTTAAGTGACCCTAAGTCACTTATCTTAAATTCTTCTTTCATCTGCTCTTTGAATTTCTTGATTCCATCTACATCATTACTTTTTATTATAATATCATCCACATACACACACAAATAGATGACTTCAGAATTACTCTTTTTTATGAATAGTGATGGATCTACCTTGCTAGGTTGAAATCCATTGTCCTACAAGAATGAGACAAGCCTGTGATTCCAAGCCCTAGGCATATAAAGCTTTATTAAGTTTACACACATAATCAGTATATATGTAATTCTCAAAACCAGGTGGTTATGCCATGTATACCTCTTTTTCTTTTTCTTTTTATAAAATTTATCCTTTCATTAGTTATAGTGAAAAAATGCCCAATGGGCTACAACGAATGTGGCCTTTGGCTTATGTACATCGGAATTCAATGGAGAAAGGTTTGGTATGTAACCTCTCCGAGCTCACTAATCTTAGGGTACGCTAACGGGGAGGGGGAAAGAGGTAACGTGGTGGTAAATAATTCCACTTAGGTGTCATGGTGGACAACTCGTAGAAGGGGCCATTCCTCCATATTCTATGAAATTCCATCCGCTGTAATATTGTTGCAGTTGAATCTCCTTTAATTTCTTCCAATTGACCCCGCAAGGTATACACCATATCTAGCCAAATTGCCTTTATTGCTTCCACTGGGGGAGTTTCCTTCCCCTCAAACACCTTAGTGCACCTATTCTTATATATTGTCCACATTGTTATCCCATTGAGTAGTTTCCACCACACCGCTACCTCCTCTTTGTAACTCTGACATAAAAAATGGATGCAGTGGAAGGCTGGAGACTATGCCTCTGTGGGTGCTTAATGCCTTGCTATCTCTAGAGCTTTCATATAGTATTGCCTTCGATGCTAGGCATGCCCACGTTGCCGATCTCCATGCCACCAGTAGTTCGATATTTGCATGTGAAAGGAGTCTGAGGATTCACTTCCACACTTCCTACGCATATTTGCATTCCCACATGCAGTGTTGTATTGTTTCCAGTTCATGACTGCAATGGGCACAGTGATGATTGTCAAATAGCCATGCTCCCACCGCAATCCCTTTGTGTGCTATCTGCCATTGGAAGGTAGTTACCTTTCTTGCTTGCGGTCCCTTCCAAATTCTCTGCCAGTAGTCATGGATGAATTCTCCATGAATTCCATTCGCTTCCCAGTTTATTGTTGCAGAGGGTGTATGCCCCACTTGATTGCGCTGCAATCTGCATCCCATCTGTACAGTGTATTGGAGAAACGAATGCTTGCCCCCACCTGCATTGTTGTGCTCGTCTTCCCACACATACTCACGGGGGTCCCATTGCAGGTGGGCTAGGGGCTTCTTCCCATATGCCCACATCCCTATCTATGCCTCAATCTTTTTTGCTGGTGGATCTAAACTCCAGACTTTCCCACTTAGCGCGACCACTCTTGTACAATGGAGTTCGCCCTACGCCACTGCTTCATTTAAACCGTCCCCCAACCTTCCTTCCTCATTTACCTTGAAGCACTTGCTATGTCCTGCTTCATCCCTATGCCAAATATACTTTAACTCCCCTAGATTTCCATACTCCCAAAACCATCCTTGCGCTTTGCTTGCACTGGCTCAGATTGTAGAGGAATTCGCAAGGGCCTCTTGCACATCCAGCCCCATCTGCCTCCCACTCTTGAGCTTTGAAAGGATGTCTTGTTGATTGCCAACCGACCCACTGGCAAAATCGGACCAGGTAGCATAGGAAGGACCTGGCCCAGTCGCAAACATGGCCCATGCCAGAAGGGTTCGCGCTCCCAGCATCTTGCCGCTTTGTGTGGTGCAGAGCTCGTTCCAGACTATGGGCTTGTTGATATATTTAGGTAGTGATGTGTGTGAACATTCTAGGACCACCGGGGCACTTTTTTCCCTCTTTAGGAGGTTTTTTTCCCCCGGCTTGTATATACGTGCTGGCACACAAAGCAACAGAGGAATCATGCACAATACGGCAACAAGGCCAGATCATTTTTTCCATGGATTATGAATAACTCAAGTGATTTTAATCACTACACAAACATTGTAAACCCCGTTTTTGGTAGATTAGACTCCATTTTGTGCAAGCCGAGGAGTCCTCGAGCTTGAGGAGTATTAGAAGTACCATCGTACCAATTTTCATAATTTTTAGACTTCGTTTGAGCCCTCAAATAAGCCCTGGAACCTAATTTTTAACTAGGCCGGACACTAGGTGTGGACAGGGCCAAAACTAGTCAAAAAACTATAAAAAGAGCTAGAGAGCTCATTTTTGAGGTTGGATTGTAATTGAAACGAACTTGTAAGAGCATTTTGAGAGTAATCTAAAAGCTCCATTGATTCTCACTCTTTGTCTTGTCTAGTGTGCGCGTGTGTGTGTATGTGTGTGCATGCTAGTGTGCTTCTCACTCACGCATTTGTGCAACCACTTGCTCGAGGTCTTCATACCATCCTCACGTCTTCCCGGATTGACATTAAAGGAGGTGCTACTCATCATTGAGCTACACCAAATTTTGGCGCCGTTGCCGGGGATCGAGCTTTGAGGACGAGCGTGTGATGGTAAGACGTAGAGTTGACACGTTGGAGTTGTAGGTATTTTCTTCACTCTCATTGATTTTCTTTTACTTTCTTCACCATTTTCATCACCATCATCATCATCATCACCATCTCCCACCTCCATCTCCATCATCGCGAAAATTTTCAGTTTTGATCATATCACCTTCCCCACCTCATTTCCCTCATTTCACTTGTGAGAGAGAGCGAGAGAGCAATATTGTGTGTGCGTATTTTGCATGTTTCTTGAGTTTCATTGCAGGTTCTTGCTGTACCATCATCCCCAGCAGTGTGCGCAGGTAGGATAGGCTCTGCACAGGTCCCGGGACGACGACCTCTGTCTGTCGCGACAGACAGAAAAACCTTAAATTTTGTGAATGCATGTTTACCACGGTAACCTACACCATTAGGGAACTCTAAATCACTAGAAGTTTCTCAAAAATTTGTGTTTTTTCAGTCTATCGCGACAGACACCGTCTATCGCGACAGACACTGTCTATCGCGACAGACACCGTCTATCGCGACAGACAGAAATCCATGATAGACCCCGTCTATCGCGACAGACACCGTCTATCGCGACAGACAGAGACCCACGACAGACAGCGTCTATCGCGACAGACACCGTCTATCGCGATAGACCAAAATTTTGCGACAGACACCGTCTATCTCGACAGACCGAAATTTCGCGACAGACACCGTCTATCGCGACAGACACCGTCTATCGCGACAGACACCGTCTATCGCGACAGACAGAAATCCACGACAGACACCGTCTATCGCGACAGACAGAAATCCACGACAGACACTGTCTATCGCGACAGACCAGTCTATCGCGACAGACACCGTCTATCGCGACAGACAGAAATCCACGACAGACACTGTCTATCGCGACAGACCAGTCTATCGCGACAGACACCGTCTATCGCGACAGACAGAAATCCACGACAGACACTGTCTATCGCGACAGACACCGTCTATCGCGACAGATAGACATTTTTGGCAAAAATTAAGGGGTAAATTTTTGGAAATTTAGGCTAAATTTTGGGCACATTTGCACTCTCAAGTACTTATATACTTAGAAAGGCCTTAGAAAATGCATTAAAACCCCTGAAAGGTTCTGTTTGTCTAGTCAACCCCCTAAACCCTGAACGGTCATAACTTTTTCATACGAAATCCATTTTCTGAGCTCTAGGGCTTGTCGGAAAGCTCGTGACACATACTACACGCCCTCAACTATTTTTTATAAGAATACCGCGTTGATTTTCAGATAGGATATTTGGAAGTTGACACACAAAGGGGTAGAAACACCAAGGGAGCTCTAGAGGAAATTTCTAGCAATACAAAAGGGGGAACAAGGGTCATTAAAAAAGTGTCTGAAATAAATTGTTTGTCGATTGAAAGGTGAACTTGGAGCTAATCTTGGGACTTATGCAGGTCTATTGAGAAGCAATTGAGAGTATCCAAGCAAGGGTTTTGCGCAAGCTTGAGAATCAACCTCTCGAGCATTAAAGAGCAAGGTTCGGCAAGAAAGGTCGGAATATTCTCAACTTCTCTTCGTCAATTCCTAGCTTAGGCTAAGAACGATTAGAAGTAGGAGTAAGTCAGGGCGACGATAGGCCACTATCAAGTTGAAGACCACCTAAAAACTCAAGTTCAAGCTAAAAACCTAATCTCTGTACTGTCGATAACATAAAGGAAAAGAACCTAACGTGGAACGATCAACCTGAAAGTACGAAGAACATTCAAGTATTCCTGACGACGTAATAGCAGACAAGGCCATAAACACGAGGATTAACCAAAAAGAATCAAGTAACTGGTACCAATTGATCGGCAACGAGGTTGTACTCTGGGCAAAAATTGGGCTAATCAGTTAGGCATATGAACCTTAGATCAGGACGACACCTAGTAAGAGAGAGACAAAGCCTTAGGTCTTCAGAGGCTAGTGTCAATCACACTGCAAGGTCTTGGGCCCAGCAGTTGAGTCACCACTCTCATTACCCTAGCTCTGATACCAGTGAATCAGGGATGTCTCAAGGTATGGACAGACCTACGGGAAGTTCAGGTGTGCCTTACTTGTACAGGGTAGAAGGCCCTTACAAAACACAGTTGGAATACCTTAGGACCAACCGATTAGGTGCTAGCATCTATGAGGACGGCCTAGGAAGATCCGTGGTCCATATTAAAAACCCTGACCAATCCATAGGACTAGAGCACCCAGCTGTCAAGTTTGAAAACGGTGCATACCTGGACAAAGAAGGAACCATATACGTAGTCACCAGTCACCCAGATAGGACAGATGAATTTGGGAATGTAATCTCCGAAGCGGACTTAGGTGACTTGGAACAAGGAAACATGGGAGTAGAACCTAGAACACCCCGAGGCAAATCTGTTCTCACTAGGATTATCACACCTGAGTGGGTTCCCCAAGACAACAAGAGCATAGAGTTGCTCCTCAATCGAGAAACTGATGAAGCCTTTTGGAGGTATAAATCCAATCAGCCAACTGATATAGGAAATATCATGATCTATGAGTTTAAGGATCCGGATAGCCCAGGTAGAGTGACCTACTTAGATCACACTTCGGAACGGATTTTTGTGGTGACAGAAAATGATAGGCATGCTTACACTTGGAAGGGTGAATTTATTTTCCCCCAACCAAGATCAAATGTATCCTATGGTCACCCTGGGGCTGGAACTTCCCAAGCTCATGGTACGCAAAGAGACAGAAGTAGAGATAGACCAGAAGTAAGTTTTGCCAACCCAGTAGGCAGAGAAAGAACGAGGACGGAGACGAATAGGGTAGAACCTGAGGTGCTTAGAGCTCACAGGAACCAAAGAAATGTGGATGGAGTCCCTCTGCCGAGACCTAGAGAGCACGCAAGAACCCTGAGACCGACTCAGCTAGTTAAGTCCATGATGAATTACTTTGATGGCACAGGAGATCCCTATGATCACGTGGCGGAGTTCAAGCAAGTCTTGAGAGCTGAGCAAGTGGAGGATCTATTCACGCAGTACAATGCCTTCGGTCTAACCCTTAGGAACACAGCACTTACATGGTTTCAGCCATTGGATGAGCGATAGTTCAGGAGCATAGACCAACTCCTAGAGGCTTTCATTGTAGAGTTCTCTAAGAGCAGCATAAGACACAATACCTCCTCGTTGATTCACAGCTTTAAACAGACTCCCCAAGAGACTGTAAGACTGGCAGGAAGAAGATTTAGGCAATACCTCGAAAGATGTCCTGTTTCGGAGCTACCCACATCTGCCAAACAAGTAGCCTTATTCCTTGACGGATTGCTGAGTACGAAATTGAGATCCTATGTGTATCTGAAAGATCCTAGGACTATAGAAGAGTGTGTACGTATGTGCATTGACATTGAAGATAACCTAGGGGAAGAACTAGAGCTTTCCAAAATCTACAAAGATTCAGATAGTGCATCTAGTCAATCTTCCACGCAATCCACATCAATTGAGGAACTCGCAGAGAAAGTGGCCCAGAAATTAGGTGTAACTAGCAAACAAATCCCAAGGTTTGCCCCTGTGAAAAGGTGCTATACATGCGGTGGCGACCATATGGCGAATGTCTGCCCCATTATGGCTCAGCCACAAGTGAATCCTAATAGCCAATATTGCACCATAGAACGGAGATACACCAATCACACCGCACAAGATTGCCCATACAACAAGCAGGCAGTTAGGCAACCCTACCCTCAGCCCTACCAACAAGGCAGATACCAGAACCAGTACCCTCCACAGCCATATGGCAGACCTCAACAAAATTATCAACCACAATATCAAAACCAACCAAGGCCTCAGCCTGTGCTGGCACAACAACCCCCAGCTCCAGCCAATGTGATCCCGGTAAAGTATACTGCTGCAAAAGAGAACATGAATAGAGCCTTAGTTCCGGTAACATCCTTGCTTTCTGAAAACGACCTCAGTGACCATAGCTTTGATTCTACACATGTTGATAGTCCCCAGGCGTACTACATGCAGTCTCCAGAACATGGTGAGTCCTACTATAGTGAAGAGCCAAATGAAATAAGTTGGGAGTCGGATTGCACGAACGTCATGTATGCAAACCCCAACCCTAGGCCTCAATCTAGGCAAGTAAGACCTCCATTCCCAAGAGGACCGTGCTACAGATGCCAAGGAGATCACCTCATTCGTGATTGTCCCTTGCCTCCTCCTACACAACCCCAGTCAGTAACGATCCAAGGTTTTTGCCAAGATTGTGGAAAAGAACATCTCTTACGAGATTGCCCTAAGAATCCTAATAATATGCCAAAAATCACTCCGATCAACGTTATTGGGTTAGTGGTAGATTCCACAGGAAGTGTCACTTCCACTGCCCCCATACAGGTGTTCACTCGAGCTCAAGCATTGCAGCAAAACCAAGGGGTAGGCCAGGAAAAGAGCCCAGATGCTAGCGATACTGAGAGCCAAAATAAAAAGAGAACAAGAGCTTGGAGAGATAGCCGCGAACGCATGAAAAGGCAATGGGCAAAGAAGATGAGTGAACTTGAGGAAAGTCTACGAGAAACCAAGGCTAAAATCATAGAGATCACATCTCAACCGCACTCTCACACATTCCCACCGCTACCATCCCCATCACCCTCCACCCCTCCACCCTCGAAGACACCCCACGTAACCCACACACCACCCCAAACAGGATCAGTATTAGCTGATCCCACTCCTGAAGACATAGACATGATGCTTCAAGCATATCAGGCCAGAATCCAAGAAGGGCCAAACGTCACGGATCATGACAAGTGCTATCCCAGAGCTGACCTAGAGATAGAAAGAACCAAGCTGTGCGCGAAAATGGTCGCATTGGCTCAAACTATGTTTGAAGCCAGTCGCCTTTTCAATTACTCGGGCTCAGCCAAGACGCAATTACACTTGGATGGATTCCTAGAGAAGTTAGAGGGAATAATTGCAAGATCTGCCAAGGAAGGAAAAAATCACGAAAAAGATAAAGCAAGCAAAAACATGAACCATCCCCCATCGGAAGTTTATGTGGCCAATTCCACTAAACCAGACAACTTCCCCTCCTTAGAAAGAATAGAGAGGCTAATTGCACAATCAGAAAAGGAACCTGCCCCTCAAAGAAAGGGAAGGGTAAGAGAACGGATAAGCAAGCCTCTTCAGGAAGGCCAAGTGCCTCCTCAAGAAGCTTATCTTCCCCCCCAAAAAGCACATGAGCCTCCCTCGAAAGCTTGCGTACCTTCACAGGTTGCCAACATTCGTTCTCAGGGAGCGTATGAGCCTGTTCGGAAAAATAATAGAATAAGTAACCCTCCCCAGGAAGCTTGTGCTCCAGCCATCTATGAGAACGAGGAGAGAGCCAACGATAGAATAAACCCTCCTTCCCAGGTTGCTTATGCGCCTAATTCTACGGAGCCAGACACTTCTTCTTCTATGAATCGGTTTGCACCAGACTTCCTACGAGAGATTCAAGAAGACAAATGGGATAACGAAAGTGTAGTCGCCCCTCCTTTTGAACTTGTGGACGATGCACACGACCAATTCCCACAAGACATCCCATCTATTTACGGGGAACATGAGAGTACTCAGTCTCATGAGAGATTGGACTTTGAGTCTAATTCCATACAGGAGCTACCCCACTTCACAGGCCCATGGGAAGCAAAGTCCACATGTATGAGAGCACCCACAGTCATGGTAAGGAACGACGACTCAGTCATACCTAGGAACACAGAGGTAGTGAAGAACACTAACGTGCAGTGTAATCTCAAGTTAGAAGAGCTACTCAAGGTTAGACCTGAATTATGGAAACATGTAGCCAAACAAGTACCAGAGATAGCAAAACCTCGTTCCCAGGTAGGATCCCATAGGACAGTGCCAGAAATTCCGTTGGATAAGATAGGAGATATGTGTGAAGGTGAAGAAGGGAACACCTATCTGCCCATCACCTACCAGGAGTACACCACCAAGGCAATTTTGGACTCAGGTGCAGGAGTTGCAATTGCCACTACTTCCCTATGGAAGCGTTGGGGCAAGCCGGCACTCAGGCCGACGAGAATGAAATTGCAAATGGCCGATGGTCATATAGAGAGGCCCTTGGGATTGCTAGAAGGAATAACTCTCTCCACTTGTGGTGTTGAGTTTGAGCATAGCTTTGCTATATGTGACTTCAGCAAAAATCATGCCTATGAGATGATTTTGGGAAGACCATTTATGCGACAATTGCAAGTGGTACAGGATTGGGGAACCAACTCCTTGTATTTGCAACACTTGGGTGTTACGACCAAAGTCAATCTCAAGGACTATTTTCATAGAGATGTCCCTCCTATCCAATGGAATCCCATCCATAGAGCCAAAGATGATACAGAATCGGTGCATTCCATAGGGTCTGGATCCTCATGGATGCATGAAGACACCCACTTATGGATGTGCAAGGTAGCAGTAGAAGAAGAGAAGAGAGAGAAAGCCAGAGAGGTAGGTGCGAAAGAAACCCATAGATCAATCCAAGACCCAGCCTATGCACCTGTAGTTTTTCCAGACGAAGAATTTGAGCCTCACGGTTGGGCAGAAATTTTAGCAACAATGGACGTAGCCATCAATGAAGAACAATGGACACCTCACTGTGATGAGGATGGCTATGACATTTCAGTCTTCTCCATAGAGCCAATCAGGGGAGAGGCAGTTTTAGAAGAATGCGAACCTAGCCCTGATGCATTTGAGGATGCAAGTGACTCCGATCTAGAGTCAATCATTATGGACCCACCATTTGCATCAGATGAAGAATACTTCCATGAAGTAGAATTTCAACCCCAGAGGCATGGAGAAGTTACAAATGATGTAAGATTAGCAACACATGTGACCCCAAAGGAAGAAGGAAAGAAATGGAAAAAAAGAGAAACCTCACCAGAAGAGGAAGAATCTTTGTTTGAGGTCCCAGAAAATTTTAAGAAGTATGAGATAGATGACAGGAGGGTCATGATTAGAATGCCTAAACGAGAGGCACAATCAGGAGAGGCCTATGATAACAAAGAAACTACTAAGAAAATAGTAGTGGCCATAGAAGAAGGAGAGGAGAGGTGCACGTACATAGGTCATGACCTAACAGAGGAAGAAGAGCACGAATTGATTGCCTTGCTAAGAGAATACAGAGATGTATTCGCTTGGAGTTACAAGGATTTGAAAGGTGTTGACCCTGACATATGCTCACACACCATTCCCATGACTTCAGATGCTAAACCCTCTAAGCAAAAGCCTTATACATATAACGATAATTATGCTGCTAAGATCAATGAAGAGATAGATAGACTGGTGGAAGCTGGATTTATCTATGAAATTGAGCACACTGAGTGGGTATCACCCATTGTAGTGGTGCCCAAGAAGAATGGCAAACTGCGTGTGTGCATTAACTTGAAGAAGGTTAATGCAGCCACAATTCGAGATAACTATCCGCTTCCCATCACAGAACATCTCTTAGAAAGAGTGGCAGGCAAGGAAGTGTACAGCTTCCTTGATGGATTTTCTGGCTACAATCAAGTAGCCATAGCTCCAGAGGATCAGCATAAGACAGCCTTTGCCACAGAATGGGGCATTTTTGCCTTTAGAGTAATGCCATTTGGGCTTACCAATGCACCAGCTACCTTCCAGAGGCTGATGTGCCATGTGTTTAAGGAGTTCCTGAGGAAGAGTTTAGAAGTCTACGTTGATGATCTTTGTGCTCATTCCAACATTAGACAAACCCATATCCCCGAACTCAGACAAATCTTTGACAAATGTAGAGAATATCAAGTCTGCCTGAACCCAGAAAAGTGCGTTTTTATGGTCAGGCAAGGCAAGATTCTAGGACACATAGTGTCAAAGAATGGCATATCCACCGACGAAGAAAAAGTGAGAGCCATAGCAGAGCTACCTAGGCCAAAGAATGTCAAGGAAGTACAAGCTTTCATGGGGCACTGTGGTTATTACCGACGATTTATACACATGTATGCTGTCATTGCAAAGCCCATGTACGGACTTCTGACAAACTTTGAGTGGACGGACGAATGTGAGAATTCCTTCCAGGAGCTTAAACGAAGATTATGTTCAGCACCAATCTTGACCACACCAGATTGGAATAAGCCATTCCATGTTCACGTGGATGCATCCAATTATGCTATTGGATGTGTTCTTGCACAACCTACTGGTGAAGGTAATATGGATCTTCCAATTGCCTATGCCAGTAGACAATTGAATGCGGCTGAACGGAATTACACCACTACAGAGCGAGAAGGCTTAGGCATGGTATATGCAGTTAAGAAATTCAGACACTATTTGCTTGCAAATAAGTTTAAATTTTTTACTGATCATCAGGCATTGCTGTACCTCGTAAATAAACCATGCAATACAGGAAGATTAGTAAGATGGTTTCTCTTGCTCATGGAATATGACTTTGAAGTGGTGGTAAGGAAAGGTAGGACTCATTTGAGAGCTGATCATCTCTCTAGGCTCACATCGGGAGAAGCCCCATAAGGAGTGTCAGATGACCTTCCTGATGCTTACTTGTTTAATTTGGAAGTTGTACCGCAGTGGGCTAAGCCATTGGTACCAGTATTGACATACGGGCCTAACCATCCAGTGGTAAACACACGGAATAGAGAGGTTGTAAAAGCTCAAAAGTACCACATCATGGCAGGAAGCATGTACAAGCACACAGATCAAGGGATCTTGGCTTGTTGCGTAGAAGAGGATGAGTACGCTAAATGGTTGCAATTAGCACATGTAGGTGCGTTAGAGCAACACCATTCAAAGCAACGAACTTTACAGACTCTGAAGAGATTCGGAGTGCATTGGCCAACTATGGAAGCGGATGTCCAAAAGTTGTGCAAGGAATGCCCGATCTGTTGCACTAAACCACCGGTGGAACACGCCACTCTTTATCAAGTATCCACTGTGCCAGAATAGAGTGAACCACTAGTATCCTTCCTGAGGACGAAAGCATTCCCTCCAGACATGACTCTGGCTAGGAAAAGGAGTCTAGAACAAGAAGCCTTGGATTACTCACTCATTGGAGATAATCTATACAAACGCGGTAAAGATGGTTACCTGAGATTGTGTGTCCACGAAAGTGAATATCTTAAGATCTTAGAAACTGCTCACCAAGGTGTAGCAGGAGGACACTTTGGGCCGGATCGGGTGATCAAGGCAATTCTATTTGCGGGCTTCTGGTGGCCTACCCTTCACATGGACGCACATACCTATGTGAAACGGTGTGATTTCTGTCAAAGGACTCAGTACCCTATACGCAAAGATGAGATGCCACTGAAACCTATGATGGGTGGACGTGCATTCTCTAAGTGGGGAATAGACTTCGTAGGTCCTATTAATCCCCCAGCTAAAGGTTCTCATGCGGAATACATCATTGTTGCAACAGACTATCTCACCAAGTGGGTAGAGGTAAAGGCTACGACAAAGAACGATGCTCAAACAACTGCTAAATTCTTGTTTGAGAATGTATTCACGAGATACGGGCTACCTATAGAGCTTGTAAGTGATAGAGGCACTCATTTCTTAAATGAAGTGATTGAAAATCTACTCCAAGAATTCTTGGTAATACACAAGAAGTCTGCCCCCTACCCTCAAGCTAATGGACAAGCTGAGAGCACTAATAAGATCTTATGCAATGTACTGACGAAATTAGTGAACACTAAACGCTCTGATTGGGACAAACAGCTACACCATGCTGTTTGGGCATATCGAGTTGCCTACAAAACGGTACTCCAAGCCACCCCCTTTTAGATGGTATTCGGCCAAAACGCCGTGCTACCATTGGACTTCCTGATTCCTACATTAAGAGTAGCACAAGAGCACGAATGGACGGGTCATGAGCTCTCCTCTAGAATTTTTGACCTTGAACGATTAGGAGAAACAAGACTGAGAGCAGCTGCAGGAATATATGCAGCCAAGAAGAGACAGAAGGCATACTTTGATGCCCACGTAAAGGATAAGGGTTTGAAAGCAGGAGATCTAGTTTTAGTCTATACACTGAAACAACACGCAAGGAAGCTAGAAAAGAGAGGCTACGGACCAATGATCATCAATAGGATCTCCACGAGCGGAGCAGTACAACTAGCCACGTTAGAAGGTGATATTCTCCCAAACTATATTAGCGGTTGCAGAGTCAAGTTGTATCAGGAACCCCTCACGGAGGAAATGCTCAGCCGACTCAACACTGCTAAGAAACGCAAAGAGGAAGAAAAGCGAGTTCGAGAAGAAGCTCAAGCAGAAGCTTTAGAACGCATCAGAAGGATGAAGTTACGAAGGCAAGGCCGAGATCAGACCAGAACAGATGACTATGCAGATCAAGGATATCCTATGGCCATGTGTGAAGTCGCAGGAACAAGCTCGCATAGGATAATTGATCGACGTCCTTTCATAACCCTAGATATAGGACAAGGAACGAGTGCAAGGACCGTAAGAGCCTTGATTGACTCAGGTGCAGCCACTAGTGCTGTTAAATTGTCTTACTGTCAAGCGTTGCAGTTAACTGTCAATCCTGTGGAAGCGTATCTCATAGGATTGGGAGGCGTGGAAACCCCTTGCATGGGCGAGGTGGAACTTCCCCTCTACATTCATGATGAGGAAATGACTGTTAAAGTACTGGTGTGTCAAGATGAGGATCTCACTGAACCTCTCGTCTTGGGTCAAGATTGGATCTATGACCAAGCAGTCAATCTAAACCTAAGAAGTGGACTTCTCCAGGTTTGGGTCAATCATAGTCGAGTTACAGTAGAATTAGACAATGGAGCACTCAAGGAACTAGGAAAGGCACAGACTCCTGGTCCTTCCAGGGGTACACATGAAGATGACCATGCTGTTCTTGTTCAAAACCATGTGTTGCAGAGGAATGATATTTGCGAAAAAGGAGTCAGGGATGCAATGGAACTCCCTTCTTTTCCAAAGGTCAGAAGGAGGCAGCAACCAAAGGTGGATCAAAGGCAGAAGAAGCAGAGTACTACCTATGTCCGAGATCAAAAGTACCTGCGGAGCAGAATGTCCCAGAAAGTAAACCAAGTGTGGGTGCGGAAAGGCGAATACCCGGTTGCACTCACGACAACCACACGGGCAAAGCTTCTTACTAGTAACCAACAACGTGACGCCACTAAGAAGTCTGTCAGAAATTCTTCTGCTAAAGTGAAATCCATTTGGGTGCCCAAAAAGTCGATGAAGGCTAGCCCACAATCAAGACAAATTTGGGTGCCTAAGGCTTGCTTGAGGGCACAAGTAGCTACGCCAAGGCCACAACCTATGCAGCATATCCCAACTACGCGTACAGCCCGTATTCACTCGTTCTCAACACTCAGGAACACACCAAGAACCAAGGGCACACATGTATTCACTTGTAAATGGGTCCCTAAAAGGCCTCATATTCAAGCAGATACACCTATAATGTTCTCTAGCGTCTCTAAGAAACCAAAGGAAAAACCCATCCACTGCATTTGGCAGCTTAAGACCTGTAATAAAACCCCCGACCCCAATTTGTAAATTCACCCCCACTTACTAACTGCAGTAGTCTCCTAGGAATACCCAAGCATTAACTACACACACTGTCTTCATGCACTTACTAACCACTAACTCACCATCTACCTCATGTTAATGTTGTAACGGGGACAACAACGGATTTATTCTGTCCATTACGATGTTAACACATGATTCTATATTCTCACAGAGTCAGAAGGCAAGAAGTAAAATGGCAGAAGCGACAGGTTCGGGCTCACAAGTAGGGATACTCACTGCAGGAATTGATGTGGATAGTCTACCTGTGGATGTGCCACCAACTGAACGACCAGTGGAGCTGCAGCACCTTCAGCAAATCCCGGTGCCGGATCCACCTACAGGGATCACGGAAAGAGTCCATGCCAATTCTCATTGGTTCAATGGCATGCCAGGTCCATTAGGAGAGGCCAAGTATATCTGGGAGTCTAAGTGCGAGTATGACAGATCATGGGTGCGATTCCAATTTTTCTCCAAGGAGTTCGAGACTTTACAGAACACCGAGGATCTCCAGACCATATGGCAACGAGCAGGGTTGGCAGAATATTTTGAAGCCCCACTACCTAAACCCGATCTCCTCCGATGTTACTATTTGGTCTCCACATTACAAGCTAATGAAGATAAGGACAAACCCGGATCATTTGTTCTCCCCTCATTGCTGGGCAACAACGAGTTGAAGAGGTTTGAACTTACTGTGGAGTTGGTAAGCGACGCTTTGAATATGCATGGCACGCATGTACACTCTAAAAAGGATGCTCTCGTTCCCACTAACATGAAGGATAGGAAACTATTGAAGCTTAAAGACATGGCAGCACTCACCCCAAATGTGTCCATCCCTCTCCGCATGTGCATGCAACATTTCGCCTTTCCCGGCCAAGACCGATTCACACAACCACACAAGAAGATCTGGTTCGCTCTCTACTTAGCGGAAGCAGGTGCGTTACCCATTAAGCTACCAGTATGGATTATAGATCAGTTGTATGAAGCAAACAAACGGGCTTCTAGGAAATTAGTGGTGAACGGATGCTGTGCAATCACACGCATTATTTACCGATGCCTAGCATATGATGTCCCCATTGAACGTGCCTTAACTTGGGCACAATTACAAATGTTTAAAAGGCTCAAGACGTCCACACATCAATCCAAGCGCATGAGGGGTGCGATCCCTTGTGTCCAGACAAGGGAAGTCCTGACTACTCCTGAGGCATCACCGCTAAGGGAGGCCACTGTACCTCCCTTCACCATCAGGATACCCAGATCGGAATCTGACACTACGACACAAGCTACCCCATCGGCTCCTCCTGTTCCAACTAAATTCGAATTTGCCGCCACTGGAGATGCTGAAGGACTGGACCCCCAGGATTTCGAAGCATTCCTACAAAGCACACAATTCTCTGATGTGGAGTTTTATTCAGAGGCAGAGGAGCAGGGCACATCCTCACGAAGAAGACGAAAGTCTACAGACGGTCGACATGTACATTGGAGTGACGCTCAGCAAAGTCAACAACACGGACACCCGGAAGAAGAAGAAGCGTATGAAGAAGAGACCACTGAAGCCCCAGCCTATACAGCAGAACTCCGAAGGCTGTATCAGATTATGGAAAGAGTGCGATCGCAACAACTACTCACCGAACAGAGCAGCAGAGTACTTATGACTCAGTTGTTGGAAGAAGCGGGAGTTGACTCAGAGTACAGGGAAGGTCTCTTATTGATGGCAGAAACATATGGAGTAGTAGAAGCAGTGCGCACTGCCATTCAGAGGCCTCCAGTTCAATATGACCCACGAAGGTTCCAGACACGGCCTCGCTCAGGTAAGAATATCCAAATTCCCATTACAGTTGCAGAAGAGCCAACTACTACACCTGAAACTATCAGGACAACCTCCCAAACAGCTAGCCAACAACACCCAACCACCCATGAGGAGTCCACCGAACCACTACCACCCACTCCCCCACCATCACCTCCTAGAAGAGAAACAGTGGAAACCACATTGACTACTCAACCCACTGACCCCACCTTCATCTTCCGTACTCCCATCTCTAGTGCCACCCTATTCTCTACCACTGATAACCCGATCTTTGAAGCAAACCCCATCACTACACAATCCACCGAACCCCTCCTAGAGCCTGCCCTAGGGCAACCATCCCCAATGCCCTCAGCCATGGGTCATCCTGACCCTAGATCCACATTCATGGGCTTCCCTGCTACCACGCAACCCTTTCAGCCCTTCTCAAATTTACGACCCCAACCCCCGACATCCCTCTCTCCATTTCTACAATCCCTCCATGACCTCTTTGCTAGGGCTTTTCAACCAGGCTCGCAACCATTCCCTGCCTTTTCAGCTCCCCACCCCACTTCGCATCTATTCACCACTTCCACACACACACCACCTACCATCCCAATGTATATGGCAGACCCCACACTCACACCCACTCCTGAAGGTATGGACATTTCACCACCCACGGCACCTCCACCCACGGTTTCACCTCCTCCCATTCCCCCTCCACCAATTTCACCCACACACACAACTTCCGTAGACACATCATTCACTGTCTCCCTTCCCCAATTCCCTTCCCATGCATCTCCCACGGTAAACACCACCCACTCATCTATAGGAAATGCATTGGACACCATGTTGGCTTGTATATCAAATTTAAGAACAGATTACATTCAGCTCCAGCAACAAAACGAACGCCTGCACGAGCACTCAGAGACACTACAGCACCGCCTTGCGGCACTAGAAGAGGAGAACGCTCGCCTCCACACACAGTTCCAAACCCTCCAAGAAGCCCATAACATATTGGAGGTACAGTTACAGAACGTAGATCAGGAAGCGGTGCAGGTGGTAGAAAGTCACCTACGGACACAGCTGGAACGCAACTCAAAACTTCAGCGAAATATGGCACTACTCAAACGCCATCTTGCGGCTGCTCAGGAAGAGAATAGACGCCTGCAAATACAAAATCAAGAGAACCTGGAGGCAGCTATTGAGAGCACACCGGGGGCACCCATCAGCCCATCCAAGTTTCAAGCAGTGACCCCCGATAATATCAAGATTATATTGGAAGATTATGCCATGCTGCTCGAAGCACATGACAAGCTATCAGAGGAGCTGGGACAACTGAAGCAGGAACACCAACAAGGACCAACAGCAGCCCCTCCATCCACCCCCTCTTCGGCTTCACTTCTCACAGACGCAGAGGCCATAAAAGATCTCCAGAAACAGGTCATTGAATTGCAAACACGCCTACTACAATATGAGAGACCATCTTCCCCTCCAGAGGCTCCCACGGACAAAGAAGTTGTGCAAATTCCTGTGGAACAAACGTTTGACGAAGAATACGATCCGCAACCATTCCCAGGAGGCCAACAAACCGAAGAAGCGCACGACACATTCGAGGCACCACGGCCCCCATGGTTACGTCAAGTGGAGGAAATCGGAAGTTCGCACGAAGAGCGCACAGTAGTGCAAAATCAGGCCATGAGAGTCATAGAGGAAACTGTGTTACAATCAGCTTACTTTAAGAACCTGTCATCGAGACGCCTGATTCTCTCATCTGAACTCCAATACAGGCCGTATTATATTATCTTGGCTGATTATAATGCAGAAATACAAAGAGTCACGGGTCAGATTCCTACCTTTGCGACCCAATTTCAACCCGAAGACCTTCCTCCAGAGGTGCAAAAAGGCAAAATTCGTCAACCAACATGGCGGCAGAAACTTCTAGAGACATATCCAGAAATGCTACGCACATGGAACAACGCGCCTTTGCACCTCCTGTACAATCCATGCTACGGTCCAGTCCCCCGCCGCAGGTCGTGGAAGGCATTCAATATTAAGGTACAGAACAACGCGCAATGCAAGGAATGGCTGAACTACCCGTACATTGCGCCACCACAGGGACCACCGTCAGTAGCATATATGATGGGGACCATTCGCCACTGGATGCCGCGCTTGAAGCCCATGCAAGATGTAGTAGCGCAAATGATGCTTAAAATCTTAGATATGATGCAAGTAGTCCTGAAGACCTTTAGAAATGCAACCGCACCACAGATACGTCTCCCGGGGTTTAGCAATGGAAATTACGACTTGGTGTATGACATGAGCACCACCCCCAGTATTCGTGTGGCTTACACTTGGCATGCACGCATCAAATACCTCCCCGCCTGCTACAAACAGACCTTCGAAGAAATGTTCAGATCAGGTTTCTGGGAGTATCACTCGGAGATTTTCGCACCAAAGCCAACACATCTGCTCCAACTGTTTGCTTGTGAACAAGCAATGTATTCAGAGTACTACACCACCCCGCAACCAGAGACCCCTGGTGTAATAAATTGGGATGCATTGGAAGCTGATCTAGCAAGAGGCTTAAGGATAGGAGAACATGAACTGGCCACCAATGTCATCCAATATTACATCGACCACCTGAGAGAACAAAGGTCTGTCAGGGGCGACAGACGCTAGGAAGGGGGGAGTGTTGGCACACAAAGCAACAGAGGAATCATGCACAATACGGCAACAAGGCCAGATCATTTTTTCCATGGATTATGAGTAACTCAAGTGATTTTAATCACTACACAAACATTGTAAACCCCGTTTTTGGTAGATTAGACTCCATTTTGTGCAAGCCGAGGAGTCCTTGATCTTGAGGAGTATTAGAAGTACCATCGTACCAATTTTCATAATTTTTAGACTTCGTTTGAGCCCTCAAATAAGCCCTGGAACCTAATTTTTAACTAGGCCGGACACTAGGTCTGGACAGGGCCAAAACTAGTCAAAAAACTATAAAAAGAGCTAGAGAGCTCATTTTTGAGGTTGGATTGTAATTGAAACGAACTTGTAAGAGCATTTTGAGAGTAATCTAAAAGCTCCATTGATTCTCACTCTTTGTCTTGTCTAGTGTGCGCGTGTGTGTGTATGTGTGTGCATGCTAGTGTGCTTCTCACTCACGCATTTGTGCAACCACTTGCTCGAGGTCTTCATACCATCCTCACGTCTTCCCGGATTGACATTAAAGGAGGTGCTACTCATCATTGAGCTACAATACGCCTATTGCCCTAATGGGCTACTTATCTTTGTACATTCTCTAGTAATACATTCAGTATTGTGTGTTTGTGCTCCAAGCTTATTCTTCTTCCTTGTGCTGTTCGCGTGCTTCCACAGACGTCTATCTCCAACAATTGCTATCAGAGCAGGTCGTCGCTTCTTCTAGGGCGCCGTCGACACTCCTCCGTTTGCAGTCTCAGATTCGCACGAAATTTGGTGAGCATACTCAAGGTGTTTTGGAGATCAAAACAGCTTCGTTTTGTGGTGCCGAAATCGCGATCTGAGCTCGTTTCGGCCTCCGAACGCACTATCGCAGCGCTTGTGTAGGCTATTTCGTCCTTTTGTGCCAAAGGTATATACCAGTTTCTGTTCGCCACTTTAAGCGTCTCGAAGTCTGCTACAGGTCTAGCAGAACTCGTCTGGGCAGTTCTTTTCAACTTTTTGAGATATAGTCAATTTTTTGCATCAAGGTATTTTAGTCACCGGCCATGGCTGAAAGTAGTGATGTATTCCGTATGTTGGCTGTTGAGGATAAGTTGGATGGTACCAACTACCCATTATGGGCTTATATGATGCGACATGTATTGGTTGTAAAAGGATTGTGGAATATTGTGCAGGGTGTTGAAAGACATCCTGTTACACCTGTAACGACAGGTACTGCAAATACAGGTGTTGGAGCTGATGAAGATGGTGTCGAAGATGATATTCCGCAGATTCCTGTTCGTGCTGCTGTTTCTGTTGCACCTACTGCACAACAGATTTGTTGGGATGGCAGAGATGCCCAAGCACATGCATTGATAGCTTTGTCTGTCAAATGTGCCATTATTCCTCACATTCGCTCTTGCAGAACAGCAAAGGATGCTTGGGATACACTTACCACTTTGTACCAGGCTAGGAATGAGGCTTGTGTTGCTTACCTCCGAAAACAATTGGAGAGTGAGCACATGAATGAAGGTGATTCTATGGACAGTTTTCTTACAAAGATCAAAGACCTGAAGGAACAATTGATTTTTGTTGATGAGGTTATACCAGATAGCTCACTTGTGCAGACCGTTCTGAATGGTCTTCCTGATTCATATCAGAGTTTTGCCTCTACTCTTCGGTTGATGATGAAAGGCAATCCGAATGCCTTATCATTTGAGGAACTAGTCTTTGTTCTGTTGTAGGAAGATCAGTCCAGGCAGAACAGGTCCATTATGTGTGTTGCAGATCAAGCTTTCCTGGCTAGTCAGAAGGGTAAAGGAAAATGGAGCTCTTCTACTAGTAAGCAGAAATCTGCAAATGGTGCACAATCGAAGAACTAGGATAAAGATGAGAAGAAATCAGAAAAGCAGAAATTGTTCTGCAAGTACTGTAAAGGAAATGATCATATTATAAAGAACTGTCCAAAACTGGTTGCTAAAGAGGCAAAGAAGAAAGAGGCTGGAATGCTTGTTGTAGAGGCCTCTACACCAAAAACAGAGTCTGCAAATCTTGTGCAGGAAGAAGAATGGGCGTTTACTACTGTCTGTAGTTTTGACCCATCTTCTCATGATCAGTGCATGTCTGCAGTGGACTCAGATGTTTGGTACTTTGACAGTGGGGCGACCAAACATATTACCTCGCAGCGCAGTTTCTTCTCTTCACTCGAGCCTGCCCCTACAGGGAATACTGTCACATGCACCAATAACTCCTCTTATCCTCTTCTGGGAGTTGGTAAGATCATTCTGACTACTGCTGATGGTAGTTCTTTCACTTTGTCAAATACTTTATTTGTGCCAGGGATCAGAAAGAACCTGTTATCAGTTTCTACATTAGCCAAGATTGGCTTGGTTGTGAAATTCGTTGATGACAGGTGTACAGTCCATGATCTCTCAAATGGCGATGTGATTATTGCTTCTGGCATTTTATGTCGTGGGCTGTATAAGCTGATAGACTATGAAAGATCTGTGAATGATTCGGCATGTGCAGTTCATGATTCTCAGGCTATGTCAGATGCAAAGCTTTGGCATGCACGCTTTGGTCATCTGAATTTTGCTAGTTTGTTACGCCTGCAGAAATCTGAAATGGTGTCCTCTTTGCCCAAACTTGAGGCACCTGGAAAACATGTTTGTGAAGGCTATATTTTGGGCAAAATGCAGCGTTCTTCCTTTCCAAAAGATGGTTCAGTTCGGGCTACGCAGAAATTGCAGCTTGTACATAGTGATGTCTGTGGTCCTATGCAGACACCCTCTTTTGGAAATTACCTTTACTTCGTGACTTTCATTGATGATTTTTCCAGGCATGCATGGGTATATCCACTCAAAGCAAAGTCCGAAGTGTTCATGTGCTTCAAACAGTTTTTGGTTTTGGCTGAAAATCTATCAGCATGTAAAATGGGCACCCTCCGTTCTGATCGAGGGGGGGAATATATGTCTTCAGATTTTAATGCATTTCTGGCTGAACGTGGGATAAAACACCAGTGTACAGTGTCGTATACACCTCAACAGAATGGAGTTGCTGAACGAAAGAACAGGTCACTCATGGAGATGGCGAGGTGCATGGTCAAAAGTCAGGCTTTACCACATAGTTTCTGGCTTGAGGCTGTCATGTGTGCAGCATATGTACTGAATAGGTGTCCCACTACAGCGTTGTAGTCTATCACTCCATATGAGGCTTGGCATGACCGCAAGCCATCTGTTGCTCATCTGCGTGTCTTTGGTTGTTTGGCATATGCATTAGTGCCTAAACAACATCGTAGAAAATTGGATGATAAGGCAGTAAAATGTATTTTTGTTGGGTACAATTCTGAAAGTAAAGGCTATCGTCTGTATCATCCACAGACTAAACGCATTCTGGTTAGCCGTGATGTTGTCTTTGTGGAAGATGCTATTCAGCCATTGGTCTCATGTACTAAGGAGACATCTGTTAGCTCCAAAGACATGTATGATACTTTGATGCCTCTTTTTACAGGTGGACAGGCTAGTGCTGGTCCTAATGAGGCAACTTCTCAGCCTTTGCAGGCTTCATATGATGATGCAGATCATTCCATTTCTGATGCAGATTTACATGATGCACTTGTTGATGAGAGAGCTGATATTGAGCAGGCAAAAACTATGCCAAAATGGCTGGTGCAGACTTTGCGTGACAGCAAATTAGATGCACCTTTGTCATATCGTACTTGTTCAGGCTCTCATAGTGCCTCCTTTGCATCAGATTGCTATGCTATGGCTGCATCTAGTCTCTGTGATGAGAATGAGCCTGTTTCTTTTGATGAAGCACAAAATTCAGAAAATTGGATGGCTGCTATGCAATCTGAATATGATCCTATAATGAAGAATGGTACATGGTCTTTATGTGACTTGCCTCCTGGCAAGAAGACCATTGGCACTAAGTGGGTATACAAGCTGAAGCATAAACCTGATGGTACAGTTGATAGGTATAAGGCTAGGCTTGTTGCAAAGGGTTATGCACAGGAAAGAGGCATTGATTTTGATGAGACCTTTGCACCATCAGTTGGACATTAAAACAGCATTTCTAAATGGTGACTTGCATGAAGAAGTGTATGTTTTTTAGCCCCGTGGCTTTGTGCAAAAAGGGCATGAAAACTAGGTTTGCAGGTTAAAGAAGGCATTACATGGTTTAAAACAAGCACCACGTGCTTGGTATGAGAAGATACATGCCTATCTGATTGCACATGGTTTTGAGAATAGTCCAACTGAAAGCACCTTATATATTAAACGTGCTAATGATGTGCTTCTGATCATTGTTGTCTATGTTGATGACATCTGCTCACTGGTCCTATTGAGACACATATTGCTGATTTTAAGGCTGATTTGCATGACTCATTTGAGATGTCTGATTTGGGGCATTTGCATCACTATTTGGGCATTCAGTTTATGCACGTTGATGGTGGAATGGCTTTGTGTCAAACGAAATATATTGACACATTATTGCAGCATTTTGGCCTTGAAGACTGTAAGCCTATTGCCACTCCTATGGAGACAGGTTTACGATTGAGTCTTCATGATGCTGTAGATGCATTTGATGCTGTTCTCTATCAGCAGGCTGTTGGATGCTTGATTTACTTATGCATTACTCGGCCAGATATTTAGTTTGCTGTCTCACAGATGAGCAGGTTTATGCATTGCCCAGGAGTCACGCATTGGAAAGCAGTTAAGCGCATCTTTCGCTACTTGAGTGGTACTCGGCTACTTGGGTTGTTTTATCCCAAGGGGGGATCACTACCGCCAGATTTGCATGCTTTTTCTGACTCAGATTGGGCTGGTTGCTATGACACTCGTGTGTCCACCAGTGGTTTTTGCTTCATGCTTGGTAGCTCATGTATATCTTGGTTGAGCAAGAAGCAGCCTACTGTGGCCACTTCCAGTTGTGAGGCTGAGTATAGGGCAGCTTTCACAGCGACTGTTGAGTGTGTGTGGCTCAGACGCCTTATGGCTGATTTGGGTGTTGGCCAGTCTTCTGCCACCACCATCTTCACTGACAGTTAGAGCGCATTGGCAGTTGCGAGGAACCCTATGTTCCATGCTCGCACTAAGCACATTGAGGTGCATTATCACTATGTCAGGGAGAGGTTCTCTGCTGGGGAGATCAGCTTGGCATATGTGCCCACGCAGGAGAACATTGCAGACCTTTTCACGAAGGCTCTACCTAGGGAGAAGTTTGAAGCTTTCCGCAAAGCTTTGGGCTTACTTCCTTTTGTGGAGTGATTTCCACATAGCTTGGCACTTCCTTATACATGAGTGCCAACTCCTTGCTCACCGCATCACTCCCAGGGGGGATTTGTTGATATATTTAGGTAGTGATGTGTGTGAACACTCTAGGACCGCCGGGGCACTTTTTTCCCTCTTTAGGAGGTTTTTTTTCCCCCGGCTTGTATATACGCCTATTGCCCTAATGGGCTACTTATCTTTGTACATTCTCTAGTAATACATTCAGTATTGTGTGTTTGTGCTCCAAGCTTCTTCTTCTTCCTTGTGCTGTTCGCGTGCTTCCACAGACGTCTATCTCCAACAGGGCTGTCGTTGCAGTTCCTCCTCGTGCTTTGGCTGGGCTTTACGCAGACCTTTCCTTATCATCTTCCAGGCCCTCCATACTCCATTGATGAAGTTATTTTCCCATCCTCGCGCACAGACAAGATTAAGCTCTTTATTAAAAATCCACCTTATGTTATCTTTCCATGGACGACCCACTGTTGGGGCGCATAGTGTCATCCGATTGCACAGTAGCTTCTTCCATGCCTCTTCGCCTGGCAAGATACTCCTGACTACCAGTTTTGCAAGAAGAGCCTTGCTCTGTTCTACTGGGTCTATAATACCTAATCCACCACTCGATTTAGGCATTATAATCGTTTCCCATGCTATCTTGGCCCGTGTTACTTCACCTGCGTTGCCCGCCTAGAGGAAGTTTCTTATAAGCCTCTGTATTTGTTCGACACATGATTTTGAGAAGATCTAGTAAGACATAATGAACCACATACTAGAAAGTAATACATGGTTGGCTATCACTATCGTGCCTGCCAATGATAATCTGGCAGAACTCCAATATAAGAGTTTCTTCCTCATCTTTATTAGTAATGGTGCAATTTTTTGCTCTAGAGCAAGATCCAGCCCCACCTGACACCCAAGTTAGCGTATTGCTACACCCTTAGGTATCCATTTAAAACTAGGGTCTAGGGACCATTACGGTGGGTCTACCTGACTCACCTTGAAACCAACCATTTTGTTCCATTTGATGCGAGCTCCTGAGGCATTACAGAACTCATCAATTGTTTTTTCCACCTTTTGAAGGTTTTCAAGGCTACCTTCTAAATATAAACCCGTGTCATCTGCAAATTCCGCTTCCATTAGCTCCACTCTTGTGTGTGGGATAGAGATCCCCTTTATGCCATATGTACTCTTGGTGATATATTTGCTCATAGCTTCTGCGAAAAATAGAAATAAGAAGGGGGCAAGGGGGAACCCTTACCTTATTGATCGAGTCAGATAGAATATTGGGCCTTTATCGCCTGCTATTAGCACTTGATTCATTGCGTTATGATACAATGATGCTATGCTCTCCACCCAAGCCCTAGAGAAGCCAAATTGTCTGAGTGTTTCTTGCAGAGATTCCCAATCCACACAGTCATATGCCTTCTCAAAATCTAGTAGTAGGATCGCCAAATTTTGCTTTGATTTGACTGCCAGTGTTGTTGCCTCGCAGAATGTGCATACATTATCCAGAATGGACCTTTCCTTGATAAAGCATGTTTGGGAATCCTGAATGAGAGAGGTTAAGAAAAGTTGTATTCTGAGACTCATTGCTTTATCTAAAATCTTGTATACTGTGTTGAGTAAGGTTATAGGCCTCCACTTTTGAATCTCATCTGAGGGCCCTTCTCCTTTTGGAGTTAGGTAGATGAGCCCCTCATTGAATGTCTTTGGCATTCTGCCACTGTCCATTATGTCCTGAAATGCTTCACATAGGGGTTTCTTAATGACTTCCCAGTTGTTAATAAAGAAAATGGTGGATAGTCCGTCCCCCCCTGGGCAGCTCTGTTTGGGTAGAGCATGCAGTGCTTCTGCAAGTTCTGCTACTGTCAGTGGAGTGTCAAGCACCTTTCTCATATCATCTGTTACTAGAGGCTGAATTGATGCCCATACTTTTTGTCTATATGCCATGTATACCTCTTCTGTAATCCATCCATCAAGAAATGCATTTTTTACATCCAATTGAAGTATCTTCCAATTCTTGGAAGAGGACCCTGATTGTAGGCATCTTTGACACAAGAGAGAAGGTCTCCTCATAATCAATTCCTTGAGTTTGTGCAAAGCCTTTTGCCACAAGCTTGCCCTATACCTATTAATGGAGCCATCTGAGTTCTTCAATTTTTAGATCCATCTTGAGCCTATCACTTTCATTGATGGAGATTTGGGAACCAATTCCCAAGTGCTATTCTCCTCAAGAGCTTCAATTTCTTCTTCCATTTCATGCCTCCATTCTGATTTCTTCTTTGCTTCTTCAAATCTTGAGGGTTCCTCTTGATTTATGTCCTGTGCTAGATAGATTGAGTGTTTAGTGACTAGAGAAGTATCAAACCCATACCTTTCTGGTTTTCTTTTCTCCCTCATGGACCTTCTTAGGCCATGATGTGATGATTTTGGCTCTTGTCCAAGTTCCTGCATTTTTTCTTTACCTTTAGACTTCCGCATTTTGAGTTTTTCATACTGAGTTGCTTCATCATCTTCTAAGGTATCCTGCTCTTCAACTTTGGAAGGATTATCCTTATAAACAAGTTTTGGAAAATCTTCTGCAAGATCATAAGGTAAGTTGACCTTTCTACATGAATCTTCATACCAAAAACTATTCTCATCAAATACTACATCTCTACTCACCAAGAATCCTTTGGTTGTTGGGTTGTATAATCTGTAGCCCTTTTGATTGTTGTCATATCCAATGAATACACACCTTTTTGCTTTGGGATCCATCTTGCCTCTAACTTGTGAAGGAACATAAGCATAAGCAATACATCCCAAAATCTTACAATGATCCAAGCTTGGTCTTCTTCCACTCCAAGCTTCATATGGTATCATGCCATCAAGTGATTTTGAAGGTAACCCATTAATCAAATAGGTGTCTGTGGATAGAGCCTCAACCCGAAAGTAATTAGGTAAGTGCTTCTCATTTAGCATAGACCTTGCAGCTTCAACAACTGTCCTATTTCTTCTTCCTGCCACTCCATTTTGCTCAGAAGTGTACCTTGTAGTGATCTCTCTTTTGATTCCTCTTTCTTGAAGAAAGGAGTCAAATTAATGGAAGAAGTACTCTCCCCCTCCATCTAACCTTAGCCTTTTTAATGTCTTATGTGTTTGATTCTCCACAAGAGCCAAATATCCTTTGAAGCATGAAAAAACTTCATCTTTGTCTTTTATAAAGTATAATATAGTCCATCTACTGCAATCATCAATGAAGGAGACATAATAACTTGATCCAGATATTGAACCATCCTTGCTAGGTCCCCATCCATCTCTATGAATCAAATCCAAGAGATCTCCATGCATATATCCTTTGTTCATGAATGATAACCTGTGAGACTTTCCAAATTGACATGCACTACACTTATAAATCATGTGTTGTTTTGACAAGTTAGGGAGTCCAAGTACAATTTGATGCCTGCAAATTTTCTTTATTGATCTTTCACCAATATGTGCTAACATTTTGTCCCATACTTCCAATTGTGTGTGTCTAAATACCATATTTAAAGAAAGCAATGTTTCTAGTGTCTTGTAATTCAATTGTGAACAATCTACCTGTCTTTTTAGCCTTTGCAATTCTCCTGAATCCTTGACTTGGATCTTCAACAAATGTTCCTACTTTTGTGAACCTAACCTCTAGGCCTTTTTCCACAATCTGTCCTACAGTTATCAAATTCTTTGTGATGGTAGGGACATAGAGTACCTTGCTAAGTAGGTTGATATTTCCATCAGGTGCTTTCACATTTCCTATTTTCTCCACAAGGTATCTTGTATCATCTCCTATTTGTACCTCATGCTTGTTCCTTGGATCTTCTAAATTTGATAGGAGGGCCACATTTCCTACCACATGATTGGAACAATTTGAATCTATGTAGAAAACATGCTCATCAGATTTACCTTGTGGCATGGCCATATTCATGATTAGCAATGAGTCCTTTTGATTTGAGTCTTTTGTGTAGTTATTTAAGTCTCTTCTTCCCCTATTTCCTCCTTGATAGTTTGAATGGTTGTAATTGTTGTGGTTGCCATGGTAATTGTTGACCCTTCCTCTTGAGTAGCCATAACTACCTCTATTGTAGCCTTTGCCTCTTTGATTCTTGGAATTCCTAAAGCAATTTTCAGTTGTATGATTAGTTAATCCACAAATAGAGCATGAATTAAAGTCTTGGGATCTCCTATTGCCTTGCCTTCCTCCTTTGCCTCTACCTCTACCATGTCTTCCTCTACCTGCATAGTTAGCTTGATGTGTACCTACTTCATCATCCACTTTCTTTCCTCTTCCTTTGTTGTCTTTGGACTTTCCTTTATCAGTATTCAAGGTAGAAGATTGATTAACTTTGGAGCTTTCTCCATTTTTGATAAGCTTGGCCTCTTGAGTAGGTAGTTGTCCTATGAGTGTATTGAAATCTAGTACATGCATATCCATGTATAGATCCATAATTGTGGTGAATGCTTCCCACTTGTCATCTACCTTCAAGCCATTGATGACCTGCCTTACAATGTGCTCTTCCTCTATTACCTCTCCAATGCTTCCCAACTGATCTGCTATGTCCTTGAGCTTTGTGACAAAATCAATCAAATTTTGTTTGGGAGCTTTCTCGAGAGTTGTAAAGTCCAACCATAGTTGATGCTTCCTGGCCTTTATACTTGAAGAGAAGAAGGCTTCAAGTGCATTCCACTCTTCTTGAGATGTTTTAAAACTTCTAATATGAGTCAACAAAAAATTTGAGATAGAGTTGAGGAGATAAGTCCTTGCAAGTGCATCATTGGAGCACCGTGTGCTCAATCTTTCTTGCTCTTCTTGTGTTGGTTGACCTTTGTTCTTGAAACTTGACATAACTTCATCTCTAGATATATAACCATATAAATTCCTACCTTGAAGATAAGCTTCCATACTTAATGACCACGCTCAGTAGTTACCTCTATCCAATTTGTCAATTGATTAAGGAAATCCATCTGCCATGTTGTCCAACCTTGCTCTGATACCACTATGAAAAGATGGATTTGTACTTGATGAAGATGAAGTGGTGCTACAAAAACTTTGCACTACACCAGCCAAATGCACTCTAGAGATATGTATTGGTCCATTTTAGATTGCCAAAGGATGCAATAGACACCCTATGTACCTTGGAAGATCACTCTCAAAAAGATGAATCAAGATAGAAAAGTTGAATTAGATTCAAGAACAAAAAACTTGCTATTTTTGTTCATACACATGTCCACTATTTTGAACAATTCTCTGGCCACAGTAGCAATTGACTTGATTCCTTTTGGGGAACTCTTATTAACTTAGTAAGATAATAATCATGAGTGATTTCATAAAAACTGATGGACTACATAAAGAGAAAATTGTTAAGCAAGTTATAGCACCATCCCGATTTTCACGGGTTGTAGTAGTACTCAAACATGTGAGGAGAGAAATGTTAATATCTTGAGATTCCATGATGCAATGCTTATGAAATTTTGTAGGCATATACTAGACAATATGATGATTCTATCAAGCTTTGAAGCATTGAGAATTATGAACTACATACTGAGAACAAGCTTTGAGAAAATGACTTTTCTGATGGAGTGCTGACAGAGAAGTAAGGTATGAAGAGATTTAGGCGACTTCAAATGAACATAGCTCACGATTAAAAGACTCAATTGCAATGAAACTTTGTGAGTATATAGAAGACTTGAAGAGCAAAGTGTACCAACTTAAATCACTAAAAATGATCGATCATGCTTAGAGAAATCATCTCTGCAAACTCATTGAATAAATTGAGAAATATGGCAATGAATAGTATACTCACAAAAGCATGAAGATATGAACTCAAATGATCATGAGAATGAATGTATATTGATTGTAAAGTACAATGGCCGTACTGGTATATGTGTGTGCCTTGAAACCACACTTTTCTATGGCATAAATCTCTGCTCATGGAGGTCTAAAACCGTGACTAAAGAGCCATGCATATATAGTGATCTTTGGAGCCAAGATTTGAATTTGAATCTTGCTCGCCTAAAACAAATATCCTATATTTTAGTGATTGATTGATTCTCCAACCACTTTAATCATGAACTCGTGCCTTATCTTTCCTTTTTTCATCAAGTGGACTCAACCACTTTAGATGCTTTCACTTTTACATCAAGTAAAGTCTTCAAAAATTACAAGAGATAGTTCACAAGTGAACTCATACATTGTCTTCACTTTAAAGCTTCTCCTATGACCTTGTGAGAGTCAAGCCAATACTTATGCTTGTTATAGAATTGCTCCAACAATAATTGCTCTGGCCGCATCTCGGTTGACTAGTTTACCACAAAACCTTTTCATGGATTTGATTTTAGACCTTTTCGCATTCCCGTCTAGGCATCGTGATGTTGGTGGCTCTTTAATGATGCTCATCCTCCACCTAACATGTTCATTTCCCCTCCATGCATGTTCACGTTTGATGGTGGCCAGATATTCTCTATGTTTATTACCATTATGATTGATTGCATGTCGTTCGTAATCATCATTCTTGCCATCTCTATTTATTCCTTGAAGTTTTCTTTGTTTTCTTTACAGTGTGTACTATGTGTGTCCTTTGTGTTTATTGAGTATTTGTGTGGTGTGTTTTTGTTCGTAGTGTGCCCCTAGCTTCCATGGAGTTTTTGATGCATCTCGCTGGATTCGGTGATGGCATGTCCCCCAAGCTTGTTGAGTACTTCCGTGTACGATGATTGCTCCCTTTGGCCAAGTTTCCATGGCACACAGCACTGGAACACCCCCTTTCCATGGCCCTTGCTTGAGGCATAGCTCACGGTTCTGCCTCCATCATGTCATGGCTTGTTGTAGAGTTGTTCTTTATAACTTACATCATGGTTGACACTATGGTATCTCATCTCCGTCTGCCTAATGAAGGTCAGACCGGGGTTACTCGATTACCACTTGATACCATGAATGCCATGTTCCCTTGCAAATCCTCTAATGAACATGCCCCATAATGTGCCAACCACCTCCGGAGTGCCATGCCCTCCAACTCCTTTTTGTCACCATTAACCTCCAGAAGCAAAATTATGGCATTTTGTGCCCAATGTATTTGGTTATTGACATGGTTGCCCATGAGTCGGTCAATTGGGCTATATTTTATTTTCCTTGCATTCACAAAGAATGCCAAGTGGTTGTTAAAAATTTAGCCGAAGGATATTTTCCACGAGCCTGTCTACCACATATTTTTTTTCTACTCCGTAAAGCACCATCTGTCATACCTGCCTCCATCCTTCCTCCCCTTATTCTTGCTTCTGTTCTCTCATCTCACATGGATCAAGATGATTAGGAGGAAGTAGATTCAATGTTTATGTGTTTCCCTAGAAAGAAACACCATGTTGTGGAGGCTTCCACTCCCGCTTGCAGCTCATCTTCTACCCATGCTACTGCCAAAATTATAGTCACCACCGAGGAAGTGTCAACCATCATTGAGGTCATTGAAGTTTTTTCTCGCTCCATTGAGGAAGGTGTATTCCAAGTCATCGAGGTTGGTGATCAGGCTGTAGACTCACCAACAAAGAATAGTGCTTCCCTCCCGGACACCATTGCGCATTCTCTGATGAAGAAAGTGAATTGTTTGATGCTTGATGAGGTTATTCCTTGTTTCGAAGATCCATCGGTTCCAGAGAAAGCAATAGAGGTTGCTGTGTTCCTTGTCATGAAAGACCTCATGTCAACTATTGTTCCTTCCACCATTCTTTGCTTTGAAATACCAACGGTACCCTCTGCTCCCATTCTTTCCCCGAATGCTGATTCTAATAATGATCAATATATGGAGGTAGCACCACTTGGCTCCCTAGACTACTCTCCTCCCCACTCCATTAAATTCAACATCACCCATGGCTCATCTATCGAGATTCTCTTCCTACCGGGTTTGTATTACAATTGGGTATGGGCACCCACACTTTGCTCACAGATACTTGATCACTTTGCTCACAATTGGGTATGGGCAATACTTGATCCAGGCGATCGGAGTGCTACAATCTAATTAGGATGTAGAGAAGCAAATCATTAAGAAAGAATTTCAGCACAAGATTGATATGACCAAAGCGGACATTGCTCCTCTTCAAGAGGAAACTCTAGTCCTAAGAGCCAATGAATCACAAATATAGCAATATCTGACTGATAAAGATCAAGAATTGGCTGCATTGCAACTCAAACTACCAGAAAAGAATGCTATCTTGGAACACATTGGATCCGTTTTGGATACAAAAATTGAGAAGGTTACTATGCTGGAGCAAGTTTGTACAGAGATTAATGCTAAAGTTGTCCAATGAAACATTGTTGGCAGCTACAAAAGAAGAGTTATTCCAGAAAGCAAAAGCCTTTACTATAGAAGTCGAGGTGACTATAGAGTTGAAGAAGGAGTTAGAGGCCACTCAAAAAGAACATTAAGCACATTTCAAGACCATATAGTTTTAGGCTCAGCAATTGCATCAACACGAGAATTTTCTAAGTTTTACCTCTACAAAAAATAGGAGACATGAGTGAAGGTGAAGAAGGTAATACTTATCTTCCAATCACCTACCAAGGTTACACAAGCAAAGCTATTTTAGATTCGGGTGGTGGTGTTGTGATTGCGACCACTTCCTTGTGGAAGCAATGGGAAAAACCCACATTAAGACCAACTAGAATGAGGCTTCAAATGGCTTATGGCCATATTGAAAGACCTCAAGGATTGCTAGAAGGGATAACTCTAAAATCACTTGTGGTGTAGATTTTGAAAACGCCTTTTGTATATGTGGCTTTGGGAAAAATAACATCTATGAAATGATCCTAGGAAGATCCTTCCTATGGCAATTGCAAATAGTACAAGATTGGGGAGCCAACTCCTTGTACTTGGAGCACTTAGGGGTCACAGCCAAGGTCAATCTAAGAGATTATACCTTCAGAGATGTACCACCCTACAGTTGAATCTTATCCACAAGGTGCAAGAAGATTTAGTATCTCTGCATTCTGTAAGTTCTTCTGATCCATCATGGATGCATGAACATACTCGTGGATGTGCAAGCTTGTAGAGGGAGACAAAAGACACCTAAAAGTGAGAGAAGAACGAACTTCTCAAGGAGCCAGATCGGTGAGAGGCCCATCCTACACACCAATGAATTTTCTGGATGAGGAGTTTGAGCCTCATGATTGGCAAAAAATCCTAGCCACCATGGACACTACTGTCAATGAAGAACAATGGACATCTCATTGTGATGAGGAGGGTTATGATATCTCATTGTTCATGTGTGAATCCTTGTTAGAACAGTGTGATTCTAATTAGGTCATAAAAGAAGAAGGGGACAATGATGATCTAGAGTCCATTGCGATGGATAATTGCTTTGACTCAGAGGAGCACCATATAGAAAATGTAGGAGTATTTACCCAAAAAGAAGAAAAACCTCTCACAAGAACTAAAACTACAAATTCATGGGAGGAAAGTGAAGGTAGTCAAAAGAAAAAGAAAAGAAAAGTAGTGAAACAAGCAAAGGAGGAGTCATTGTTCAAAGTACTTGAAAATTTCAAGAAAGAGAAAGAGTGTAAGGACTCTGAGAGCCTTGATTGACTGAGGTGAAGGAACTAGTGCAGTTAGATTCTCATACTGCCAAGATCTACAATTGAATATCAATTCCATAGAAGTCTATCTCATAGGATTGGGAGGTGTGGAGACCCTTGTTTGGGTGAGATGGAACTTCCCATCTACCTTCAAGATGTCCCAATGACAGTCAAAATGGTAGTGTGTCAAGATGGGGACCTTATGGAACCACTTGTCTTTGGTCAAGATTGGATCTATGACTTTGAACTCAACTTAAACCTAAGAAGACAACTTCTTAAAGTTTGGATACATGAGCAGTGCATTACATTAGAATTAGACAATGGCATGAGCAAAGATCCAGGTATCATAGAATCTCTTAGTTCTTCTAAGACTAATCGGAGAGAAGAAGATGTTGTATGTGTCAAAAGCTCTATAATGTACAAGGGGTCAATCATGAAAGAATAGGCTCAAAGCTAAGTAAATATCTCTCCTTTTTCAAAGACTAATGCATCCACAATAGTTTAGCCATAGAGGCAAAGCGAAATAGTACAAGACAACCGCTATATAAAATACACACATAGAATTCAAGAAGAAAGTAGTCCGAAGCATGAAGCAGATCTAGGTACAAAAGGGAGAGCAGTCAATCACACCATTGCAGTCAAACGCGTTACCAAAGATAAAGCAGAGAAATCCAAGGCAATAAGTAGTAGAACAACGAAGGTGTCTATCTCAAAGAGTATTCCAAATTTGGGTTTCAAAGCAATCTATGAAGGCCGACCACAATAACATACAAACTTGGGTGCCTAGGGAATTAGTTGCAACTCAACAAGGGCCATAGATGTGGGTACCCAAGGAACTCTTACATACACAAAACCTTAGGCTCTCACTCATGAGAAAATTCTCAAGAAAGAATCCAAGAAAAAGCAAGAGTCAAAACTAAGCACATAGATCAAAAGAAGATCAACTCACCTCTTTGGCAATAGTAAGAGGACAATGAACAATGGTAAGGGTTCAGAAGCCAAAAGCACTAGTGGCCCCCACAAAACCTAAGAGCCAACCACAAGGGATACAAAGATTAAGAAATCATCTAAAGATGAAGAGGCCAAAAGTGATTTGTACACAGCTAAACACTATTCTAAAATGGATCACTATAAGAGGAATGATCAGTTGTCACTCAAACATCGATTGCATGCATCATTTCAAGATCCACTAGATACCTCCAAACAAAGATTACATCAAGTCTACAAGTAACATCCGAAGCCTCAAAGTGCAAAAACCATGTGCCCTTGGCATAACCACATGTTTTTCACCATGCACGTTATGCATTTCCACAATATGCATTAATATAGGGCCACATTACAAGGCCGTTCATAGACACAGTTGAGAATCCAAGGCACATGAGGCATATTTGACATATGTAAACTATGTTATTGATACTAACATCTTTCTTCTTGTTTTGTGACATTGTTCTTATAAAATTTTAAAAAAGAAAAGAAGAAGAAGAGAAAAAAAGAGAAGAAGGGACAAGACCATGCGCTTGAAGAATCTCATCATTGAACCATCAACAAGGACATCCATCAAAAATGAAAGACAAGCCAATGGTCAATCACGATGATAGGAGTACAACATGAAGAGATGAACATCGACCGAGCTTTCACCATGGTAAGAATTCCCTAATTTTAGAACACTATAACCATGATAGATTAGGAAACCTCTTTGTTAGCACACCCTCGAGCACATAGATCAAGACCCAATTTTTTGCACCATACTTCTTTCAATGCATTCCAAAAGTACACATACATAGTGACACATTACAAGGCCATGCACAAGGCACATATTTCCTTCAACCCATGCACTAACACACTTATCCATCATTCATTATGGGTTATGAGTACTTCGCATGATAGCTGTGAAACCCATGTTTAAAAGATCCAGAGCACATCAAGGTTACAACATCAATAGCTATGAAGCAATTCACAGCTGACAGCTACTCAAAATCAACATTGACAACATTTTTTGAGCAACTAGAAATTTTTGGAAGCTCACAAATGCACTTTCATGTGGGAATCTAAGAAATAAGTACATACAAAGGGATTAAAACTTGCAAAGGCTAACAGTGGAAAAATGAAGAACATGACAATCAACCCTGCTACATTTGGAAGACAAACCACTTTTTTGATACATGATGGACACTACCTCTCAAAGCACTATATGGAACAACCACTCCAACAAGGGTATGTCAAGGATGACACACTCGAGAGGGGGGGAGTGTTGGTACTCAAGGTTATGCACAAGGTTCGAGAACAAATCAAGGAAGTGGACACGGAAGAAGAGGGAGCATGTAGGGAGCTCGAAGAAGTATATGTCAAATTTTTAGAAGAAATCCCTATAAAAACAATGATTTTGATCACTAAAAACCATTGTAAATATCATTTCACATTTTTGCAACTCCATTTTGTTCAAGCCAATGAGTCCTCAAGCTTGTGAAGTATTAGAAATATATATTTACCCATTTCCATGAATTTTTAAATTCCATTTGAGACCTAAAATAAGCCCTTCAACCTAATTTTTAACTAGGTCAAAAACTAGGTCTGGACAATGCCAAAGCTAGTGAAAAACTAAAAAAGAGCTAGAGAACTCAGTTTTCAGGTTGGCTTGATAAATATTGAAGCTTTTGTAATATATTTCTTTGGTAATTGAATTATTTCCCTTGTTCATCTCTTTGTTCTTGCCTTGTGGGCATGTGTATGCATGCTTGTGTGCTTCTCAATCACGCACTTTTGACTTCAATTTCTCTTGTTCGTCATACCATTCCTCATATCTCCATCGATTCACATGTGGATCTACTCACATTAATACTCACCATTGTGCTAGAGTGACATAGGTAGATAGATAGATAGATAGACAGATAGATAGATAGATAGATAGATAGATAGATAGATAGATAGATAGATAGATAGATAGATAGATAGATAGATAGATAGATAGATAGATAGATAGATAGATTGATTGATTGATAGATAGATAGATAGATAGATAGATAGATAGATGGATGGATGGATAGATGAATAGATGGATGGATAGATAGATATAAAGATAGATAGATAGATGGATAGATAGATGCATATCTCGGTGGTATATATATATATATATATATATATATATATATATATATATATACAGAGAGAGAGAGAGAGAAATCAACACATAGATGGATAGATTGATAAGTAGATAGGTAGATAGATAGATATATTGATTGATAGATAGATAGATAGATAGATAGATAGATAGATAGATAGATAGATAGATAGATAGATAAATAGATTGATAGATAGATAGATAGATAGATAGATAGATAGATAGATAGATAGATAGATAGATAGATAGATAGATAGATAGATAGATAGATAGATAGATAGATAGATAGATAGATAGATAGATAGATAGATAGATAGATAGATAGATAGATAGATAGATAGATAGATAGATAGATAGATAGATAGATAGATAGATAGATAGATAGATAGATAGATATATATATATATATATATATATATATATATATATATATATATATATATATATATATATATATATATATATATATATATATATATATATATATATATATAGAGAGAGAGAGAGAGAGAGAGAGAGAGAGAGAGACAAATAGATAGATAGATAGATAGATAGATAGATAGATAGATAGATAGATAGATAGATAGATAGATAGATATATAGATAGATAGATAGATAGATAGATAGATAGATAGATAGATAGATAGACAAATAGATAGATAGATAGATAGATAGATAGATAGATAGATAGATAGATAGATAGATAGATAGATAGATAGATAGATAGATAGATAGATAGATAGATAGATAGATAGATAGATAGATATACAGATAGATAGATAGATAGATAGATAGTTAGGTAGATAGATAGATAATAGATAGATAGATAGATAGATAGTTAGATAGATAGATAGATAGATAGATAGATAGATAGATTGATTGATTGATGGAGATGATTAATCTCCAAAAGAACAAGTTATCCTTGATGTTAGAGCGCCTCTATATCAAGAACAACTCATAAACACAACCAATTTTGGAAATCTATGGCGGATTATCAAGACTTGAGTTAACTATGAAAAAACTAATCACATAGAAACGTCTGCTGCACTTAATTCACTCATTGACTACAAAACTGTGTAAAGTTTTCAATGAAACTTTATATAACGTATTGTCTAATGTTTTTGCACCTTCTCCAAGTTAAATGTCTCCAAAAGAATCAGTAGATATTGAGATTTCCTCCAAACAATGTACCTATGTCTGAAACTACTATTTTGTGTAATCGATTTTGACACCTACAACTTCTAATGCATAGTTCTCCCAAACTAGACCCTGTTTATTCAAATGATTTTAGCCACAAGTATTTCACCTCTCAACTTAAAGAATGAGTGCTTAGTTGCTCAAAAATTTACACAGTGGAGGGAGATCTTATCAAAACATTGACCATCAAGATTGCACATGTTCCTACCTTCACATCTTCACCTTTACACATGTAAATGTTCCTACTTAAAGTTCTCTCAGCGTGATAACAAATTAGACTCTCAAATCTTGATCATAGATGCATTAACTATGGAATTAGACATCTACAAAAGGATTTCTAAAATGATGAAGCATAGAAGGAGAAATGGAGAAAATATCACGACACAAATTTCAGAGGTTTTCTTCTATTCTCATGGAAAACATCTGATTGATGAATCTCATACATTCATCATTCATTTTCTTCTTCTACTCATCTATTCTTGTTCTATATCTCTCCTCTCATATATGTCTTGACTCCATACTAGTATATATAGGCATATATGTACAAATGCATCACCATTACAAAGGCATACGTGAACTAATTACAAGCTTAAGGTACATGTATATACAAGTCTTCATCTTTGACCATGCACTCATCTTCAAGACTCAAACTTTGATCTTTGCTTTATCTTTTGACTTCAAAACCTGCCCAAATCATCAATTGGTGATTGTCGTGCACCAACGGATCCCCCTCAATCATCAATTGAGATTTTCTCCATATTCTTTATACTTGCCATGTCTTTGAACGTCTACAACTTAGGTGCATCCAAGCTTTTAGTTAACATGTCTGCAATCTGATCTTTTGTAGAAGTTTGTATGACTTCAATTTCTTTTTCAATCACCTTCCCTCTCAAGAAATGGTATTGGATCTCAATATGTTTAGTCGTGGCATGAAAAACAGGATTAGCAGCTAGATACAATGAACTCATATTATCTCCATGAATGATGGGTGTACTCTGATTGATGTCAAAACTCTTCATGAGAGTCTTCAACCATATAACTTCCTTTGCAGCTTCAACCATACCTTAGTCAATGTAGCATAAATTAGAATACCAACCAAACTTTGATACAACTTCATGTCCTTGAATTCTTCTCCTCCATATCTGCTCAATTTATGACTCATCTCCATTGGAGTAGGTGCTACCTTGCAATCTTCCATTTTAAACTTGATTAACAAATTATTCAAATACCTTTCTTCAGTCACATATACTCCATGTTGAGTATATGAAATCTCCATTCCCAAGAAAAATGACAAGTCTCCCAAGTCACTAATCTTAAATTCTTTCTCCATCTGCTTCTTAAGACTTTGTATGCCCTTCTCTCTGTACCTATAAGAATTATGCCATCAAAATATATGCAAATGTAAATAAACCCATCATCACTTGCTTTAACAAGCAAGCTACTATTTTCCTTAGACACTTGGAAACCAAGCTCTTTCAAGAACTTCATAAGTCTATAATTCCATGCCCTTGGGGCGTGCCTCAAACCATTCAAAGCTCTCTTGAGCTTACATACATACTCTGGATAACATTTATCCTTGAAACCTTCTGGTTGCTCCATTTATACATCATCTGAAATGTAACCATTTAGAAAAAAATTATTCACATCTAATTGACATAGCTCCCAACCTTTACATGCAGCAATAACTATGAAAGTCCTTATAGTTGTCATCTTCGCCACAGGACTAAGTCTCATCATAATCTACACCGTATGTTTGAGCAAACCCTTTCACAACAAGTCTAACTTTATACCTAGACTCACTTCCATCTGCATACCTCTTTGTTTTGTAGACCCATTTGCATCCAATGATTTTCTAATTGTTTGGTTTAGGAACCAAATCCCATGCCTCATTCTCCATCAATGCATCATACTCCTCTTGCATAGCTTTCTCCCAATTTTCCTTACCTTTTGCCTCATCATTTGTAGAAGGATCTTCTTTTGCTTTCACCATGTAAGCATAATCTTTAGTGGTCAAAAATGAAGTATCATAAATGTACCTTATGGGTTGCTTTCTGTTCCTTGTTGACCTTCTAGCTTCTCCACTCTTTGAAGTCTCTAGTTCTTCATATTGTGGATCAAACCTTGGCAACTCTTCATTATCAATTTGAGCATCAACATCTCTTCATCATCAGGAATTTGAATCTTTGTTTCCCCTTTCTTTGGTTCATGACTTCTTCATCACCTACATGAATATTAATTGTACCTGCATACCAAGTACCTTGCTCATCAAATGTTATATCCTTTGACACAAGGAGTTTCTTTGTGGATGGACTCCACAATCTATAACCCATCTGCTTATCATCATAACCAATGAACAAATACTTTTGAGCTTTAGGTTCTAATTTATGCCTTAATTGAGATGGTACATATGCATAAGCCAAACATCCAAATATTTTAAAATGATCTAAGGTAGGTCTCTTACCCCACCATGCCTCATATGGTGTCATACCATTCAAAGCCTTACATGGAAGTCTGTTTACCAAATAAGTAGTTGTATTCACAACCTCGACCCACAAATAAGTAGGGAAATTTTTCTCCTTCAACATTGACCTTGCAATTTCAACAAGAGATATATTTCTCCTTTCTGCTACACCATTTTGCTGAGGAGAGTACCTACAAGTAACTTCCCTTTTTATACTTGTGTTCCATAAGTAATCACTGAAATTATTAGAGAAATACTCGCCCCCTCCATCTGACCTTAGTCTCTTCAATTTTTTGCCCTATGATTCTCTTTGTATACACATGATAATGTTTAAATGTATTGAACACCTCTCATTTATCTTCATCAGATACATAGTGATCCACTTGGTAGCATCATCAACATAAATCGAATAATATAAAAAACCATTAATGCTAAAGTCCTTTGATAGACCGCACACATCTGTATGCACCAATTCAAGCTTCTCTAAGTACATAAACCCTTTGTTACCATAAGTATTCTTGTGAACTTTACTCAATTGACATGCTTCACACTTGTATGTCATGTGTTGACCTGCAATATTCGGCAATCCAAGCACTGAACTATTGTTAATCATATCCTTAATACCTCTTTCATTAAAATGTCCAAGCCTTTTGTGCCAAAGATCTAACTCAGAGATCTTATGTTCTCCATAAGTGAAAAAGGCATGACCAACTTTGCCTTGAATCTTCAATGTGAAGAGCCTTCCTTCTTTCTTCCTTGAAAAAATTTCTTTAATCCATGGCTAGGGTCTTCAACATAAACTCCATCATTAGTGAACCTTACTCCATATCCTTTCTCTACAATTTTCCCTACACTTATCTGATTCTTTGGGATTGTAGGAACATACAAAACCTTACCCAAAAGAGTGCTTCCATCCTTAGCCTTTACTGATCCAATGGACTCCACATTGTGTTTTGTGTTATCACCTATTTGGACTATATGATTACTCACCTTATTCTCCAAATGAGGCATCAAAGCTATGTTGACACTCAGGTGATTGCTGCACCCTGAGTCAATGTAGAAAACGCTTTGGTCTTGGCTTTGTCTTTCACAAGTTGCATTCAGAATTAAGGTTGAATCCTTTTTCTAGTATGAAGCATAAGTGTAGTAGGTATTCTTGTAGGGTTGACTTTGAAAGCCTCTTCTTGCATTTCTTCCAAAGAAACCTCTATTACCTCTACCTGTCAAATTACCTCTCTGATCTCTACCACCTCTTCCTCTTCAATTAAAGTTTTGATTGTATCCTCCACCATTATGATTATTATGCCAACATTTGTGAGCTAAATGATAAGTCTTACCACAAATCCAACAAGCTTTAACACCGTCTTTATTGCTTCTGCATCTTCCTCTTCCTTTGCCACCTCCTCTTCCTCTTAGGAAGTTGTCTTGACTCATAGTGCCTTCATCTTCATTCAATTGTTGCTTGCCTCTGTTAATCTTCTTTTTGTCCTTTGAATACATTCCTTGACCTCTACTTACCTTTACATGTAGCAATAGCTATGAGGGTCCTTATAGTTGTCATCTTTGCCACAGGACTATAAGTCTCGTCATAATCTACACCATATGTTTGAGCAAACCCTTTCACAAGCTTTATACATAGACACACTTCCATTTGCATGCAACGATTTTCTGATTATTTGGTTTTGGAACCAAATCCCATTTCTCATTCTCCATCAATGCATCAGACTCCTCCTGCATAGCTTTCTCCCAATTTTCCTTACCTTTTGCCTCATCATATGTAGAAGGATCTTCTTCTACTTTCACCATGTAAGCATAATCTTTAGTGGTCAAAAATGAAGTATCATAAGTATACCTTATGGGTTTCTTTATGTTCCTTGTTGACCTTCTAGCTTCTCCACTCTTTGAAGTCTCTAGTTCTTCATATTCTGGATCAAACCTTGGCAACTCTTCATTATCAATTTGATCATGAACATTCTCTTCATCATCAAGAATTTGAATCTTTGATTTCCTCTTTATTTGGGTCGTGAATTCTTCATCATCTACATGAATATTAATTGTACCTGCATACCAAGTACCTTGCTCATCAAATGTAATATCCTTTGACACAAGGAATTGCTTTGTGGATGGACTCCACAATCTATAACCCATCTACTTATCATCATAACCAATGAACACATACTTTTGAGCTTTAGGTTCCAATTTATGCCTTAATTGAGATGGTACATATGCATAAGCCAAACATCCAAATACTTTGCAATGATCTAAAGTAGGTCTCTTACCCCACCATGCCTCATATGGTGTCATACCATTCAAAGCGTTACATGAAAGTCTATTAACCAAATAAGTAGATGTATTCACAGCCTCAGTCCACAAATAATTCGAGAAATTTCTCTCCTTCATCATTGACCTTGCAATCTCAATAAGAGTTCTATTTCTCCTTTATGCTACACCATTTTGTTGAGGAGAGTACCTACAAGTAACTTCCCTTTTTATACCTGCATTCCATAAGTAATCACTAAACTCATTAGAGAAATACTCTCCCCTTCCATCTGACCTTAGTCTCTTCAATGTTTGCCCTATGATTCTCTCTGCATACACATGATAATGTTTAAATGTATTGAGCACCTCTGATTTATCTTTGATCAAATATGTAGTGATCCACTTGGTAGCATCATAAACATAAATCAAATTATATCGAAAACCATCAATGCTAAAGTCCTTTGATGGACCCCACACATCTGTATGCACGGATTCAAGCTTATCTGAATACATAAACCCTTCCTTACCATAAGTAGTCTTGTGAACTTTACTCAATTCACATGCTTCACACTTGTATGTCATGTGTTAACGTGCAATATTAGGCAATCCAAGCATTGAACTATTGTTAATCATATCCTTAATACCTCTTTAATTAAAATGTCCAAGCCTTTTGTGCCAAAGATTTAACTTAGAGATCTTATGTTCTCCATAAGTGAACAAGGCATGACCAACATTACCTTGAATCTTCAATGTGAAGAGCCTTTCTTCTTTCTTCCCTGAAACAATTTTTTTATATCCATGGCTAGGGTCTTCAACATAAACTCCATCATTAGTGAACCTTACTTCATATCCTTTCTCTACAATTTTCCCTACACTTATCAGATTCTTTGGGATTGTAGGAACATACAAAACCTTACTCAAAAGAGTGCTTCCATCCTTAGCCTTTACTGATCCAATGGACTTCACATTGTGCTTTGTGTTATCACTTGTTTGGAATATCTGATTACTCACCTTATTCTCCAAATTAGTCATCAAAGCTATGTTGCCACTCAGGTGATTGTTGCACCCTCAGTCAATGTAGAAAACGCTTTGGACTTCGCTTTGTCTTTCACAAGTTGCATTCATAATTAAGGTTGAATCCTCTTTCTGATCTGAAGCATAATTGTAGTAGGTATTATTGTAGGGTTAACTTTGAAAGCCTCTTCCTACATTTCTTCCAAAGAAAATTCTATTACCTTTACCTCTCCAATTACCTCTCTGATTTCTACCACCTCTTCCTATTGAATTAAAGTTTTGATTATATCCTCCACCATTATGATTATTATGCCAACATTCATGAGCTAAATGTTTAGTCTTACCACAAATCCAGCAAGCTTTAACACCATCTTTATTGCTTCTACCTCTTCCTCTTCCTTTGCCACCTCCTCTTCCTCTTAGGAAGTTGGCTTGACTCGTAGTGCCTTCATCTTTATTCAAGTGTTGCTTGCCTTTGTTAATCTCCTTCTTGTCCTTTGAATACATTCCTTGACATGTACTCTTATCAACATAACCTTTGATATCCTACCCAAAGGTTAGCATATGTCCTAGCAATTGATTCAAATCAGGAGAGAAATCATCTAGTGACAGTTCAGTGAATAGAATTAATGGCTTCCACTTCTCATCTCCTCTCAAACGTGATAGAATTTGTCTCACCAATTTGTCCTCTTGTTGGGGGATTCTTAGATAAGAAGGAGTTTGAGGGTTTGTAGGAGAAAAGGGAAGAAACAAGAAGAGATAATACACATGGAAGCTTCTGCCGATTGATTACCATAAGAAAATTACAATGTTTGAAGTACAAGACAGGCCAATACCTCTCTGTGCACAATTCCATAGAGTGCCCAATTACAAAATACCCAATATCCCAAAGTCTTCTTGCCACCGGCCTCCTCTGCACCAGACCTCCACCTGCTTCAAGCTTATCCTTGTGCACACCTTGCACCAAGCTTCCACAAAGGGGGGAGGAGTAAATACCTTCTATCGGCACGCGCCCACTGCAATGGGACCTTGAGATACTTGGGGGGACTAGCTTAGCACTCTCTGCACAATCCCTTAGGTACTCCCTATGCACTCCTTCACTTCCACTTCTCTGCGTCGCACACTGGTGGCTCTTGCACTTCTCTCCCTTGCTTCCTTAGACTATGCTCTCTTGCTTACTCTAAGATTGGTCCAAGAATGGCCCTTGCCTTGATTTGAGTGTGTCGATCACGTACGCTCCTAACTGCAATAGCCTCTTGGTGCTCACTTTGATGTCCCAAGATTCTCCTCACAAGTGGCAGCCAATGACTCACTGTTTTGTCGTGTAGTGACTTTAGACTAAAACCAAACATTTTAATGGGGGGCCATACTTTCACCTGTGCGTACGTTGCCGCTTCACATACCTTCACATTTCCTTTTTAAGTCTTCACTTTTGCACATAAGGGGGGGTTCACCTGAACCTTCCATAAATACTTTAAAACACACTTTGAACCTTAGGGAAATTAGAGAAAATGCCTCTGCAACCTGCAACCCACTTTCTCCAATTTACCCTTTGTGGGCAATTAATTGTGCACTACCTGTGCACTTTGACACCTGCACTTTAGCACTTTGACTTTGCACCTGTTAACTTTGACCTTAACCTTGTTGACTTTGACTAGTTGACTTTGACCTTGACTTTGACTGTAGTTGACTTTGACCAACATGACTTTTATGGGCTCAATAGTTGCCCACCACCTAATGTGCTCTCCGTCCCGGAGAGCTACAACCAAAACTTTGAACATAGAGGACACCATTAGAATAGAGCTGCAACAACTGGAAGAGAACATCTGAGCAGCAACCAATTCCACCAGAACAAGCACTAGAAAAGAACGAGAAGTGGGATTTTGTTATGGAAAAGCAGAAGAGGGGCAATGGGAGGTTAGAATGGAATGGGAAGGGAGGGCTGAGGGTATGAAGATGGATGGGGCCGGGAGGGTGAAGGATGTGGCTGGGTAGATTGGTAAAGGGAGGGGTTGGAAGAAGGAATCAGGGCCTGGATGGGGGCTAAAATGATCAAACTGGAGGGCTACAGAGGGTATAGATGGAATATTAATAAACATAAGGAAAGATAAGGTGAGAATAGACCATGTGGACAATGTGGGTAATTAAAAACATGTGATAAATGTGTGCAAATAATGAGGGTTTTGACCAAAACTCATAGAAAATGTGGGAATTTGGAAAACTAAAGCCAAAAACTGAGTCCAGAAGTTCCAAAAAACATAAAAACGACTCCTTTTTTGTAAAAAACGGCCAACCGAGGCACGATCCAGAGCCAAAAGCTTTGAGCCATAAAAATGAAAAAAAAAATATTATTATATATATATATTAAATATAATAAGAAAACAAAAAATAAAATAAAAAGACTCTTTTTTTTTTTTTTGGAACGCCTGTGCGGATAATAAAATAAAAATAAAATCAAAATTAAAATTAAAATAAAAATAAAAATAAAAATAATAATAAAAAAAATCGTAAATAAATTAAAAAGAAAATAAAATAAAATAAAAAAGAATAAAATAAAACAAAAGAAAAATAAAATAAAAAAAAGGAAAAAGAATTGGGGGGGGGGGTTTGGTCGGTGGTGGTCGGTGTTGGGGGGGGGGGGGTTTGGTCCGTGGGTTTTTTTTTTTCTGCAGAGAAAGAAAACGCCCCTATGGGGCTTTTTTTTTTTTTAATAAATTGTCCCAAAAATCAAAGAAAATACATAAAAAATCCAGAAAAATTGCAAAAAAATCCAAAAAATTTTCAAAAAATTTGCTACAGGCCTAAGCTAGAATTTTGCGATCAAACCTACAGAGAGCTTCCTTTATTCCTCAAATTTGGCAAGAAAATGACATCCGAAGGGGATAAAAAATGCCAGAAAAATGCTAAAAATGCTAGAAAAATTTCCAAAAATACCCAAAGTTTTACTTTTGCAGAGGTTATGAAATGCCTTCTAGGCTTTCTAAAAACACCAGTAACAAGGATGAAATTGAGAAAGAAAACTACTAAAACCGAGCAAAATGTGATGAGAAAGATATGTACAACTTGGACAGATTTTGCAGTTCCAGGTGATCCATACTTCTTCAAGTGTGTTGATGATAGGCCTTGAGCCTTGATATGTTGACCAGTGGCAAGGCCTCTCCTTTCAGAGTCTCTAACTCCATAGCACCCCAATTTAGCATTGTTTTGACTCTGTAAGGTCCTTCCCAATGTGGAAGCCATTTTCCTCTTAGTTGTGTAAGAAGATGAGGTCTATGGAGAAGAACTAACATGCCTACTTCAATGTTGTTGCTCCACAGATGTCGATCATGTGTCTCCTTCCTCTTCATCTGAGTTTCTATCAATTGTTTTGTTGCTAGTAGACGAATCTCCTCTACTTTATGTAGTGCTCCGAGCCTCTGAGAGACATCACAATCCTTCTTGCTCTGCATGAATGCTATCTTAGGTGAACCATGTAAAAATTCAAAGGGCTCAATGGGCAATATGCCATAAACTAGCTGGAATGGCCTCTTTGTAGGCTAACCTGTATGCCCATAGGGTACCTTGATAAGCAATGCCCCAGGAAGTGGGTTGTAACATACACTCCTTTCTTAACATTGAGATTAAAACCTTATTTGTCGACTCAGCCTGTCCATTGGCTCTTGGATAGTAAGCACAAGAGGTCCTATGTAGAATTCTATACCTGTTGAAAATTTCCTGCAGGACCTTATTGACAAAATGTGTACCTTGATCTGTACAAATTTCAAGTGGGCATCCAAACCTACAAATGATGCTACTATAAATGAAATCAGCAACAGTTTGGGCAGTGCAATCGGGGGAGGCAATAGCTTCAGCCCACTTTGTCGCATAATCTGTAGCTATCAAGAGATAATTTTCTCTTTTTGGAATTGCGGGAGGGTAGATGGGCCCTACAAAATCTAGCCCCCACTTCTCAAATGGTTGCAGGAAGTGGAAACAACCAAGGGGTTATGCCTCTCCTTTGTTGGCTTAGGTCCACACCTCTGGCAAATGTCACATGCCTTTCCCCATTCATGTGCATCCGTAAATAGTGTAGGCCACCATAGACCAGCATCCAGTATCCTCTGACTCATAATATGCCCTGGAAGGTGCCCACCACCTGTTCCTTCATGTGCAGAGTGAAGGACTTCCCTCACTTCTTCTTCTTCCAAACACTTCCTGAACCTGTCATCCTTGCCCTGTCTATACAATTTATCTTCAATGAAGGTATATGGCCTACTCTTGATTAGCAGTCTCTTCTTTTGCACAGCACTAGCCTTTTCTGGATACAACCCACTTTTAATGAAATTTTTGATGTCATAATACCAACCTTGAGCTTGTACAACAAACAGATGAGCATCTGGAAAGTCATCATTGATTCCACTAGTTTGATTCATCATATTGATTCTGGATAGGTGATCCACCATAATATTTTCTTTACCTGGTTTATGGACTACAGAAAAATCAAACTCTTGGAACAACAATAACCACCTCCATATTCTACCAGTGGCTTGTGGTTTATTGAGTAGGTATTTTAGTGGTTGGTGATCTATTATAATAATAAATTTTACTCCCAGTAAGTAATGACGGAATTTTTGGACAGCAAAGACCATTGCTAGGGCTTCCCTTTCTGTAGTACTGTAATTCCTTTCAGCCTTGGTCAAGATTCTACTGGCATATTGAATTGGTCTGTCCACTTTAAATTCTTCACTAGGTTGGGTCAATACTGCCCCCACTGCATAGGCACTGACATCTACATGTATATGAAAGATTTTTGACCACTCAGGTGTGACCAAAATAGGAGCAGACACTAACCTTGACCGTAATGTTTGATATGCTTTTTCCTCCTCTTCTTCCCATTTAAAAGGTACTTCTTTACCTGTAAGTCTAGCCAGAGGTCTGGCTATCTCTGCATACATTTTTATAAACCTTCTATGGTATCCAGTATGCCCCAAGAAACTCTGAATCTCTTTAAAGGATTTAGGTTTAGGCAACTTTAATATAGAAATGATTTTGTCAGGATCTGGGGCCATACCTTTAGCCGACACCACATGTCCTAAGAGAGTTCCTTCTGTCACAAGGAAATGACATTTGTTTGGATTGAGCTTTAACTTAGTCTCCCTGCATCTTTTGAAAACATTATGCAGCTACCTCAAGTGGTGGTCCAAACAATCTAGAGGAGTTTCTTTGTGAGATCCTAAAAACGAAGAGAAGTCATCCATGAAGATTCTAAGTGATTCCAGCAATAGGGGGCCAAAAATGAGATTGACCGTTCTCTTAAAGGTGGCTGGAGCATTTCTGAGCCCAAATGGCATTTTTACATACACATATGTTCCCCAAGGTGTGATAAAAGCAGTCTTTTCACGATCCTCTGAGTGTATTGATATTTGATTATAGCCACTAAATCCATCCATAAAGCTATATAATGCATGCCCAACCACTTCTTCAATGACCTGTTCTGCAAAAGGCATTGGGAAACCATCTGGAATGGTCACCTTGTTGAGTGCTCTAAAGTCAACACAAATTCTGATTTTATTAGTATTCTTCTTTGGTACTATAACCACAGGTGAGAGCCACTCTGAGTGTTCTACAGGAATGATGATTCGTGCATCCTCCATCTTTTGGATTTCCACATAGACAGCTTCAGCATATTTTGGATTAAGTCTATAACTCTTTCCTCTTATGGGTTTGGCTCCATCAACCAGAGGGATTCTGTGCTCTCCATAAGTTGCAGGCACTCCTTCTAAGTCTTTATAATGCCAGGCAAAAACATCTATATACTGGGTCAAGAATGATTTTACCTTTTCAAGGAGCCCTGGGTGGCTCCACAACCAAGTGGCCACCAAAACTGGCCGATTAGTGTCTTGAGTGCCTAATTGTATTTCTTGGACAGGATTTCTCTCTACCATATTATCTTCGTGCTCATCTGCTTCCTTGTCTTCTTCTACTAGCTTTTCGTGCATTGCTTCATAAGCAGATGTATTTTGGACTTCAATGTGTTCCTCCTTGTCCTGCATCCATCCTGCAGGGATTTCTTGAATTGGGAAAGAACTTTTTTCACTAGAATTTTTTACCTTGCCTTTAGCTTTAGAAACTTCTTTATCTGTGGTTGTCATATCCTCCTCCAAGTTGTATTTGAGGGGTGTCTTTCTGCCCCTTCTGTGGTCTATGATGGGCTCTCCCAATCCATCAACCTGGACTTTTTCCTTATCTTCATCATAACCTTCAGTCGTGCAAGAATTATTAAGAAAAATTCCAAAACAAGAGGAAGAGTTGCCTGCTTGGAGCTAATTTAGAATATCCTCTTCTTCCTCAAAATCTATTTGGGGTTGATCCTCCGATTCTGTTTCCATGCAAATGCCAACTGTTTGCATCATGCTAGTGTTTCCTTGATTATCTGGGCCCTCTTCTAAATGAATCTGTGTCAGCTCCTGCCCTTTCTTTTGTACCCACATAGTGTCCTTGCCCCAATCATGAATGACACTTGCATGCCTCAGCCATGGTTGTCCAATTAAGAGAGGAAATCCTCCTTCAACCTGGGGCAATCTTAAAACCACAAAATCCATAATGAATAGATTACCTTGTACTTCAAGTGGAACTTTTGGGATCACTCCCAAGGGCCTTACTTTGCTCTGATCTGCCAAAGTAACAGTGAAATTTGAAGGCTTTGAAGGGTGGAGTCCAATCTTTTCCATTGTATGTCCAGGCATCAAGTTAATGCCAGAACCACCATCCACAATAACTCCTTGAAATTCATGACCCTTGATTGATACTGTAAGCCGAGGACTTTTATAATCTGTAAGGGGTGCTTCCCCTACAATTTTTCCTTTATGTGAAACAGCCGTCTTTGCCACCAAACTTGTAGTGGAAGCTTCATCAATTATCTGCAATAACTCTGACCTGAATTTCCCATCCATCTTTATTAAATAAAAAATACTAACCTCCTTTTTGATGGACTTGAGTAGTTTTGAAGCCTCTGATTCCTTGAGAGCATGGGCTCTAGTTGACTTATCAAACTCCTCATGAGCCCTGTTGAAGGCATGCCCAATGGCATCACTGGTGCATATGAGATCTCCTTTTTTACTTGAATTTGCACCTGTGTTGACTTTATCTTCAGATGTTTCTCTATTTTGATTCCCTTCCTTAATCTTTGATTCTTGTCCTATGTCTGCTTGAGCCTTCCCCTTGCTTCTTATCTGCACAGTCAAAGATTCTATTTCTTCTAATTGCACCACCCTGGTAGATGGAGATGGCTCATTGATTGGATCACACACTTCTTCCTTGTGCACAGAAATCATTTGAATATGGGGCCCGGAGGAAGAGGCTTGATTCTTAGGACAACAATTTTTATAATGGTCTCTTGCATGAGGGCAGTTCCTGCAAGGAGGGGCATTTTCTGGTAGGGTGCACCTACTTGGATAGTGCCCACATTCTCCACATCTGAAACAGATGATTGGCCTCCTAGGCCCATTTTCAAAGTTATTCCTCTATCTAGGATTATAGGTGTTACCTTGATTTGGTGCAGCAGCCATCACATTTGCTGGTGTTGGGGGTCCTCCTTGTGTCCAGTATGTCGTTGCAGGCATTCCTCTTGATTGGCATTCATGGGCCTCATGGTCAACCTTCCTGCATAATTGACAAGTCACACTTAACAGAGGACATTCACTTACTATGTGACCTTGCTTGCTGCACATGGAACACCAAAGTCCACTCTTGATGCCACCTCCTTTGAGCTCCTGCAACTCCTATCGCAGCTGAGCCAATTCTTCTACCTAGGCCTCCTCCTCCTTTTGGAGCTTTAGTGCTTCAATCTCCCTTCTCAGCTGAGCCACAACATTCTCTTCCTCTTTGTAGGGCTTATTTCTTTTTAAGCCCTCCAGCTCTTTCCTTAGTTGTATCACTGGATCCTCCATTTCTGTACCATATGTTGGTTGGGAAGAGGTTGCTCCATACTTGTACCTTATCTGCTCCAAGCGTGTGGCTGTGCTGATGAACTCCTCTATGGAGGCTGTAGGTAGCACTAATTCCTTTATTTTGCATTGGGTGGCCACTGGTAGGGGCTTAGCCAACCATTTCTTGACAAAAAAGTCATGTGGTGGATCTGGCAATTTAGCCATTAGTGCTTTGGCCCGAGTCACAAACTCTAGGAACTTTTCTCCTGGACCTAATCTTAAATTTTCTAGCTCTTCTATGATAGTCTCCGCAGTGTTGCCATGCTGGAACTGATTTTTAAAAGCATCTTTCATCACATCCCAAGTGGTAAAATGGTTTTCAGCAAACTGGTTGAACTACTTATCAGCTAATCCCTCTAATGTGGCAGGGAAGAAAATCAAAAAGGCATCCTCCCTACCCATTAGGCCTCTAGTCTTACATAGTGCCAAGAACCTTCTAATGTGTTCATCCGGATCCTCCTGAGCTAGGCCTTTGAAAGAAGGAAACTTTATATTTAATCTAGAGAGTAAATTTTCCAAATCTACCTGACCCGCCATGCTCTTGACTGATGATGTGGAAGATAGTGGACTGGGGGACCTTCTAACAACCTTCCTCCTTGTCTGCTTGCAGGTGACCCTCAATACTTGGAACCCGGTTGCGGTCATGAGCAGCTCATAGCCCACTGAATATGAGACACTTGATAAGAATATTTACCTTTTGTTTGATGAACTAGCACTGTCGACACTTGATCTCTTCTATGCTTGGCACTTGGTTTCTCCTAAGCTCAAATCTCCTTGGAAGTCCCACCATGCGTGCCAAATTTTGTTGGGGGATTCTTAGACAAGAAGGAGTTTGAGGGTTTGTACGAGAAAAGGGAAGAAACAAGAAGAGATAATACACCTGGAAGCTTCTGCCGATTGATTACAGTAAGAAAATTACAATGTTTGAAGTACAAGACAAGCCAATACCTCTCTGTGCACAATTCCACAGAGTGCCCAATTACAAAATACCCAATATCCCAAAGTCTTCTTGTCGCCGGCCTCCTCTGCACCAGACCTCCACCTGCTTCAAGCTTATCCTTGTGCACACCTTGCACCAAGCTTCCACAAAGGGGGGAGGAGTGAATACCTTCTGTCCGCACGCGCCCACTGCAATGGGACCTTGAGATACTTGGGGGGACTAGCTTAGCACTCTCTGCACAATCCCTTAGGTACTCCCTATGCACTCCTTCACTTCCACTTCTCTGCGTCGCACACTGGTGACTCTTGCACTTCTCTCCCTTGCTTCCTTAGACTATGCTCTCTTGCTTACTCTAAGATTAGTCCAAGAATGGCCCTTGCCTTGATTTGAGTGTGTCAATCACGTACGCTCCTAACTGCAATAGCCTCTTGGTGCTCACTTTGATGTCCGAAGATTGTCCTCAAAAGTGGCAGCCAACGACTCACTGTTTTGTCCTGTAGTGACTTTAGACTAAAACCAAAAATTTTAATGGGGGGCCATACTTTGACCTCTGCGTACGTTGCCGCTTCACATACCTTCACATTTCCTTTTAAGTCTTCACTTTTGCACATAAGGGGGGGTTCACCTAAACCTTCCAAAAATACTTTAAAACACACTTTGAACCTTAGGGAAATTAGAGAAAATACCTCTGCAACCTGCAACCCACTTTCTCCAATTTACCCTTTGTCGACAATTAATTGTGCACTACATGTGCACTTTGACACCTGCACTTTAGCACTTTGACTTTGCACCTATTGACTTTGACCTTGACCTTGTTGACTTTGACTAGTTGACTTTGACCTTGACTTTGATTGCAGTTGACTTTGACCAACATGACTTTTATGGGCTCAACACCTCTTCAATGTCTTCATCAAGTGCTCCTAATGTATCTGCAATATCCTTCATCCTTGCTACATAATCAGAAATAGATTGAGAAGCCTTCTTCTTGAATGTGGTGAACTCTACCCATAAAGATGCCTTCCTTGACTTTGTAGTGTTTTGGAAATGCTCCTACAAAGCATTCCATATGTCACTTGCACTTTCTAGTCCTCTAATGTGAGGTAGCAAGTAATCATTGACTCCCAGGTAGATAATGCTCCTTGCTTGAGCATCCTTCTTCATCCATGTCTTCAAATTTAAGAGCTCTTCCATAGTTGGAACAAAAGGATCCCTAAATTCTGGTTTTCTTCTTACCTGTGATGTATCCTATCAGGTCTTTGCTCATAAGATGAGCTTTCATCCTCATTGACCAAGCAGGATAATTTTCTCTATCCAATTTCTCTATCTGAAGAGAATCTCCCATCCTTTCT